>JAJHSJ010000004.1:31708464-32112227 GCA_021015155.1 Magnolia officinalis | reverse complement strand
TTATTTATTGAAGAAAAAAGACTCCACAGCCCCTAATTATAACTTTGGGCCGCCCCCAGACTCATAAAAACAGCCTGGGGCTGCCTATCATATATGCAAAAAAGGAAAACAGAAACAATGAGCCCAACTCCTTATCACCCCTTGCAAACGTTCCCCAGACCCATCTTATCCAGGCGTTCCTTTTAGTTCACAAATAAAAGGAAATAGGACAATTGGTGCCCTAATTACTTTTCATGCAACAAGGTCATTAATTTGTACCAGAAACAAGTCTTTGGTATTACAAATTCATTTGAGCTTTTAAACTTTCCTGGACGTTTCTCATAGTTCCACCATTGAGACTCTTTAATTTTCGTCAATGAGATTTAATTTTTATGAAGTTTGTCATTTTCCAGATTGATATGGAAACAAATTATTGAGATTGAATGCAACATATGCAAGTTTGATAATGGAAACCGTGAACATTACAAAATGCAACTTGTGGTTTCTAGGTCTTAGAAAATTGCTGCAAGTCTAATATGTCTTGGATTCATGATATTTTAGGCCACGTTTGGATGCACTGTTGAATTGAATTGATTGCTTTACTGTGGAGAGTAAAACAAACAAATAAATAAAACCATTGAGTTGGATTGCGATTATCAGTCCAAGATGGGGCGATGATCAAATTCTATCCAAAACTAATCACCTAAAGGCACCTATGCTACTATTTGTGGTACAAGGCATTTATAGTCACAAGATACAATATTGAGGGGGAAGATAAAAATTAATTATTTTAATGCATCTTGTGGCTAGAAAGCCTCATACCGCAAATAGGGGTGAAGGCTGTTAGGACAGATACATGTCTACCCATACAACCTATATACAGCTGTGAATAGGCTAGAGATAATCTTAGATTCACATAAGCTAGACATACGCGTATGGTAATCTGTAGCCTGTATCGTTGTATGTACGCTGTACAGATATACATGTATATCTATCCTAAGACGTCTGTAAGTGACCAGTTCTCAATTCTATTTACCTTCCTAAGCATCATATAGAGGGGTTTGCTTCTGAATTTCAATAATGTTGGTTTCAAGTTGGACTTGAAATGAATGTAAGTTCCATTTGAGGGCTACTCCTTTGTTATGAATGCTACATTAATATGATTTGATCATTTCCCCCTTGATTGAACCAATCGATCCAACGGTGCATCTAAACGCAACCTTATAGATAGAAGATGATTAAAACATAACACTAAACAAAGTATTTTGTGTTGGTCATCAGTCATGTTATTTTGTGAATCTTAATCCAACTTTACCATCTATAAACATGGTCTAGATTAGAAGTCCACAAAATGAGATATACTAGGAAAAGGATGGTAAATTTAGAACTCATAGGAAAGTGAGGAAACCACATCAAATACAAAATCACATAACCAGATACAAAAAGGATAAAGCAAAGAACAAAAAATCCACTGATAGATCAACGAGCATGAAGTAAACCAACTTGGTGGAGTCACAAATGAAATAAAATCCTACTGGCAAGATCCTAGCCCTTGAATTCTTTTTTTTTTTTTTTTGTCAAAAGGAAATTTTTTATTAAAAAGGTGAAAGCTACAGACATTCAGGCAGGGCCTCACAAAAAAGGTAAGGGCCCCACTTATCATATGAACTCATATACAATACCCAATCCAAACCCTACAAGAAGGCATCCTATAATCGACGTCTCCTAATGATCCTAGCCCTTAAATTCTTAACCACCCTTGGAATGTCCAAGATCCAAGCACTAGATCTCCTTATAATCTCTACCACAATTATCAAAAGAATAGCATGGGTTCCTTTTCCATGTATTCTACATTATAATTAAATTTCAATTTTCACTGTTGCACGAATCTCTATAAGCCAACTGATGTGGTCGCATGTGCTGGACAATGTTGCATGGTGGTTGGACACATTCAACGATGTATGATGTAAGTAACAAGCAATCTCCTTGAAGATGCAATGTGATGTTCCAGTCTACAAATGCTTCCACCGGATGAGCCAAATCCATAGAGACAATGCTAAAAACAAATTATCTGCTAATCACCATTATAAGTGCATTTGTTTATGTTGACGCTTGCCAAGTTGTCCACACAAATGTTTTAATATAGAGGACGTATCTGATACTCTGGCAGTGTGATGGATGATACACAGGGACTTGCATTTGTGCACATGGTGTAAATTTAACTCAGATTAAAACGTCCAAAATATTGGAACTCACCATAGTCTAGCTCGAAAGCTAAAATAACATTAATTGGATGATTGTAGTATTCGACTACAGCAATATGTTTTCCAAACCTGAACCGTTGATTGATTTTCATGTTGACCGACTGTCCATTTGATATCAACTAATTGACCAGTTAAGGCATTGTTATACTAAAACTGGCATTTTATAAACCATCTAAGTAGGTCTCATTATATATGTACGGTTTAATTTTAGTTACATACATGCCAGGTGTAAAATTTCTGAGTGCCTGTGTATCATCCATCACAATCTGAAGAGTATCAAAGCGTCTCTCTATAATGTATGTTTGTATGCTCATTGATAGTATTATATGTGCTTGCTTCAACACAAAGCACATGCACGGAAGAATGATGTTGTGTCTGTCCAGATTCGGGTTTTTTCGACCCACGAGCAGTAATATAATAGAATACACTATCTTGTTTAATATTTGTGGAAAGTAGTCATGTGGGTTTTTCAGATTGTGCAAGTGGGGCCCATGTTTCAGTCATCCAAATCGTTTATTATGATCGGCCCGAATCTTGATGGTCTATACAATGAAAACCTTCCAGGACGGCAAAATCCTAGTACTCCTTCGATTGGTGGCCTGAAAATAGATGGTTAAGAAAGGAAATCAGGAACAATCTGCAGTCATCTCAGAAAATGACAATTATCCAATGGTTAGGATCTTCAGATCTGTGCATTTTTTGTGCAGATCAGTACGAATCATCGCCCACTCGTAAAAGCTCAAAACCTGGAAACTGTGTAAATGTTACTCGGGTCCAGCTTTGTGTAATACATCCACTACTAAATTTTGATAGGTAACTTATCAGGCACTCTAGCTACATACATGTGGCACACATGTACAACATCGACACCGTACATATCTCTGGCCACACCCCAAAATCACAAGATCCCATGATCTAATTTCCCCATTTGGAAGAACTTTGGCAGTCAACAAATGGTTAGCCATTCCATAATCGTCCATTTTAGATAATCAGGAGTCCTCCAACAAGTGGCCAGGATCATTCCACCTGTTTCTAAAGCATCCAAAAGTGGGTCATGGTCCAGATCCCATACATGTGCCTACGTGCATAGTTAGAATCCCTGATAACTGACTCACATTAATACACGCGAATAAAACATTCGGAACAAGAAAACAAAATCTACTATATAGTACGTAGTCATGTGTGTGCATATGTATGAAAGTACATATTCGTAAAATAACCTTTTACGACCTACATGCAAGCATGCACGGGGTTTCATGACGTATGCATGTGACCATGCATCCATCCATCCATCCATGCATGCATGTTGCATGTTAACCTCGAGAAATTACTCTTTTCTTCGTGAATGAACATGCAGTGTACACATCTAACGATATCAAACCCTCACCACCGCAAAAAAAAAAAAAAAAAGTAAATTTTTGTTTTTTTTTTTAAGAAAAAGAAAAGAAAAGAACATGAAGAAGTAAAATCGGACGTGTAATGATTATAAGAGAAAGCAAGATAATCACAGCCATTGGATTCTCTGACAATATGAAAAAGGTAAGCAAAATAAAAGATCAGAAGCGCCCGTGACAATTCCGACAAAACTGCCACTCCACATTGAAAATAATTACCATAACGACATCCCCCATATGCCTTCTGCTGCCCTCCGGTCGAGACCATTTCTTGTCCACGACAAAAGCTCAGAAATTCGAAAAATAAAATATAAAAATGTAAATGTACGGTTCGGATTGATTGCGCAGGTTAAGCTGTGCATGTTAGAGCGGCTTAAAAGCAAAACGGAAAAACACTGCAAGGGAAATGCAGGTACGGATAGAAAGCAGTAGGGAAAGATCCATGCTACATGGAGGTAGCTTGGTCTGCCCACGCAGTTATCTCATACGAAAATGAAAATAAAAAGGGAGAAACGATCACATACAACGCTTCTTTTCCTCTAGTATGTTAAATTTTTAGGAAATCCAGACCGTGAAACAGGTGACCAGAATCATAGAGATCATTTGTACCGAAAATAGGATCAATCTATTTATTAGATGGCTGAAGATCGTAGCGTGGATTTATTTTGATGGTTTAGAAATTATTATGATTAAGACATCATGATCTTATAAAATGTGATATCTATGATGTTTCCTATGATTTGAATGGATCGGATTTTATACATTTCTGATATATTAGCGAGAAATGGGTGATATACCTGAAAGTTCACAACCCAAAGTTGTATGGAAACAACAAGAGCATTTTAGATTGATGAAATGGAATCATTACTAATGGCTGTAAAGGTAGAGAGTCAAACGTAGTCAGACTCAAGAGAAAGAGAGAACGTTAATAGAATGTCAACAAAGCAATGTAATTACAAAATTCTCTATTTTCAAGGGAGTAGGTAAGTAAGAAAGGCCAAACCACTACACTCCCTGCACCTGCCAATGTTACACGTGAGAGATGTGGACCATTCATTATGTTGGCTCCATACGGAGTTACCTAAAAAATCAGGCCTGTCTGACCATCAGTTGGACCACACACCTAAGGAAAATGGACGGTTCGAATAAATTAACCAATGGTTCACATTCGACTTGTACATGTGGCCCACCTGATTAACCGGAAATGATTGATTATTCTGATGTGGACATATATGAGGGGGACCACCTGATGAATGGGTTAGATCTCACAGTCAGATGCCACATTGGCTAGTAATATATCAGAACTTACTCTGGCGAGTAGCCATAGCAAAGCTCATACAAGAGAACAAATAAAATCTAGACAAGAAGATAGATTCACGTCGACTCTCTCTCTCTCTCTCTCTCTCTCTCTCTCTCTCTCTCTCTCTCTCTCTCTCTCTCTCTCTCTCTCTCTCTCTCTCTCTCTCTCCGTGAGTGTGTTTGTGTAAATTCTCCACAGAACAAAGGACCTTTTATATATATAAAAAAAAATCACCAATATCTCTTAGGAATAACTAGAACAGGAGAAAGAACATGAAAAAAAAACATGCATTTAAGTTCAAGACTTTCTTATAAAGAGAAAGAAAACTAGTTAAGGGAAGAGATTAAGAAAAACCATGAAGGAGATAAAACCCTCAAGGCACATATACGTGTATAAAATCCTAATATGGTACTTATTAAACAATAACACCACATTATCCTCAACAAATATACCAAGTTGAGTTACATACCTAGATGTCCTTCTATCTCTCTCTTTCTCTCTCTTTCTCTCTCTTATCATTCTCATTGCAAGTTCCCACCTCCAAAGGTCCGATTTGTTGTGGCAGACTTCATTTCCGAGTCCAAAGAGCCAATGTCGATTCCATGATGCTGGTCTCTTTGTGAAATTGTGCCACTCATGCTCCTGACCATCCCTGCGACGCCAAGGAAGTCTCTTGTGAGTCTATCTGATCCCCCAATACTCATAGCAAGGTTCTGATGTAGCTTTGCTTCGTCCATGTTACACAAGTTTGCGTTGTGATGATGTTGTTCCATGGAGACTCTACTAGCATTGAAACCACCAAATCCGGTCTCCTGTTCATGTCCACCAGTAAATGTAGCAACTCCTCCGGATCCACCTCCAAACATAGAAGAGCTTCCATTTGTAAGAGAATTCATGAGATCTTGGAAGTGGCTTTCATTTTCCAGTTGTGATCTCATGTTCTCTCCACCACCACCACCAAAACTACCCCTAAAAGTAGTAGACATTTGTGGCCTATCAGGTTTAGCACCACTTGAGGAGCTGCTTCCAAAGCCTCTCAACAAAGAGGCACCATTGCCGCTTGTGGTTGCACCCATTTGAGCAGCTTTTTGCAGCAAGGCAGTTGCGGACATTTGAGGGATAACGGCATCATTTTGCATTGAAGAATTATAGAGAGAAGAGACACCGGATCCCATGTGGTCGCCCATAAGATTACTTGAAAAGAGTGTTGTTGCCTCCCCGCCACCATTTGCATTGCTAAACTGATCAGGAATCAATAATCCAGAAGAGGATAGATGGCTGCTGCTGCTGTGGTTGTTCACATTGTTGCTGTTGTTGATGCTGGTAGTGCTACTACTGTTGGAGAAGAAGCTAAGGTTGAATAGATTTGCTGCGGCCGCAGCAGCAGCAGAAGAAGAGTTGGTGTTGCTTTGGAGATCAGGAAGCTGCATCAATCCATGGAAGGATTTGCTTTGCAACAAGCCATGGTGGGATTGGGATTCCTCATGGAAGTCTTGGTTTGAGGCGGGGAGGAAGAAGGTGGAAGATGGGCCAGGTTGTGTCGGACGGAACGGTGATGGA
This sequence comes from Magnolia officinalis, assembly GCA_021015155.1. Lineage (NCBI taxonomy): Eukaryota > Viridiplantae > Streptophyta > Magnoliopsida > Magnoliales > Magnoliaceae > Magnolia > Magnolia officinalis. The sequence continues at coordinate 32,105,730 of JAJHSJ010000004.1, read as the reverse complement.
TTTGAAGGAGAGATTAGGTGATCGAATTGTGCTCCTCCGGGTCCCCTGAGCCTCAAGAGATCAGCAGATGGGTGGTTTTGGTCCTGTAATGAGGAAATTTGAGAACCCACTTGAGATAGGCCTAAACCCATGTTGCTACTCCCATACAAATGGCTTCCCATGGTGTTGAGCCCAGTGGGCAGCCTTGCACTCTCTTGAGCCAGTGCATCACAGAAGGCCCTGTGGGTGATGAAGCTATCCCTCCTACAAGAAGCAAAAACAACAATGCATAAAATTCAACTCATTAACCTTGCATAGAATGAAAGATAGTTTCTTTTAAGGTGGAGATCATACAGTTTCAACAAAGAAGCATAGAACAAAGCAAATTGTAAGAAGCAAAATATAAGATTTTTCTTCACCAGAAACAATGGAGAATTGCAAGAGCCTAGTTCATTTTTCATCACAAAAAAAATTATATAGAAATAATTCAATGAAGTTCACACCGTAGAAGAAGATGTATGAATATTGCAAAAACCTGAAAAGCATAAATGACTAAAACCCCATTTTTAGATCTGGTTAATTCAATTAATTTACTGAACAATTTACATAAAAACATGAAATACAAAGGGCCTCAATTAATTTCACTTCACCAAGAAACATAATAATAAAAGAAAGAGAGCTTAGGGAAATGCAAGCATTTTCCTCACTTCACCAAGGGAAAAAAAAAAAGGTACTTGCATGAAGTTGCTCCATTTCCCCAATAAGAAAGGAAAGATAAAAAATTAAAGAGATGGAAAGAATTTTGCAGGAACATGAAATGTGAAATAGGTCAATCAATCAATCAAAGAAACCCCACTTCTGGGACTAGCCCCAAATTAATGAAGTAGGAGAATTCTAACAAGAAAGATAAAAGCCATCAAATCAAGAAGCCCATTTCTAGGACTTGTTCTTCAATTAATGCCCCAGGCCAATGGCCTGTTTGTTTTCCCAGGCTGGAACAACACTCCAAAACATGAAATTCACCAAGGACCCCATTTCAAGTACTCCCTATTCATGGAACTCTTTGTTTCTCAATGGCAACAGCTTAGATTCAAATTGCAAAATATCATCAATAATGTTCCACCTCCACCCCTTCCCAGGCACATCTTCAATCAATGCAACACATGAGAGAGAGAGAGAGAGAGAGAGAGCATCTAGCTAACGTTTTCATCAAAAGTGAAACCTGCAGGGACCCAGCACTGCAAGCTCACATCTAGCCACCCACAAGAGAACAAACCTGCTAACCCTCGTTACATGGCAGCACGTGAATAGGAAAGGGGCAGCAAGGGCAAAAAAGGGCGGTGGTTCCAAGGAGAAAAATGAAATGTTCTTTCTTTTGAAATCTCTATGACCATGGCAGTCTCAGAGATAATTCACGTGGGAGCAGTTCCGCTACCTTTTCCCTCCACGTACTAATCCCATCATCCTCTTTAGCTCTGTCTGAAAAAAAATTAAAATTTAAAAAAAAAAAAAAAAAAGAAAAAAAAAAACCACATACCCAAAACAGCCCCCTTGGAAATAAAGACACCCAATTCCACGTCTCCACAAATCTTCTCCTCCTCATGTCACACAAAGGAATCAACCCATAACAAACCCTTCAAAAATTAAAAATTAAAAAAAAAAAAACCTCCTACAAAGCCCACATCTCCAATTTCATTTCACCCATCCCAAACCCTAAGATTACTAGTTGTAATTTTATCATTTGTATTAATTGTAGCATACAAAGTATGATAATAAGAATAATTTACCTTGAGAAAAGGGTGCCACAATCACATCTGTACTCTCTTGTGCCACAAGTCTTCGAATGGGCCTTCCAATCAGACTGCACAGCATATCTTTTAGAGCACTTATCACACTTCCATTTCTTCTCACCATGCTTTCTACAGAAGTGTTTCTTGATGCCTGTGAGGTCCCCAAGTGCCCTAGATGGGTCATGGTGCACGCATGTGGGCTCTGGGCATAGATACACCTTCCTCTTCACCTCCTTTGTAGTCTTCTGCCTAAGCTTCCATGGAAGGTTGTGGCCTCTCCTATGCAGCTGTAGGTTTTGCTCCCTTTGGAACCCCTTGTTGCAAACCTCACATATGAACCTATTGGTGGCCATCAGGGTCTTGGGGGACAGCGCAATCACCTCTGCATCTGGATCTGTGAAAAGGAAAAAAAAAAAAAAAAAAAAAAAAAGATAGAAAAGAAAACCATGCAAATGAGATATTATTATTAGGAAATTACAAGAGAGAGGAGAGAGAGAGAGAGAGAAGAGGAGAGAGAGAGAGAGAGAGAGAGAGAGAGAGAGAGAGAGAAGGAGGACCCAACTAGGATTTTCGTGAATGAGATAAAATGGAGATGTGTATATGAATGCATGCATGTAAGTATGTGGATATAGCTACTTGCTTGGTGTTCCTGGGAGATTCCTCTTCTTCTTTTGAGGAGGCGGAACTGTTGATGAAGTGGGTGTGGAGGAGGATTGCTGCTGCTGGTTGATCTTGTTCTGATCTTCTTCTCTGATGCTGAAGAACGGCGTCGATGAAGAAGCTGCTGCCATCTTGAAAAATTCCTACTATCTCCTTGTCTTTCTCCTTCTTCTCGCTGACTAATCTAAATCACCCCAAATCTCAGAACCCAACATGAAATCTCAAGCTCTTCTATAGCTCTGACCCACCCCTCCGAGCCCAAAGATGAGAAGAAATAAAAGAAAGAAGAGAATTGAAATTCCACTATATGAGTATTGATCTACCTCCACGAAACTCTATTACAAAGAAAGAAAACCCAAAAAGGAAAAAAGAAAAACCTGAAAAGCTAAGATACAGTTTTACTCAAAACTAGAATAAGAAAAGAAAAGAAAGAAAGAAGAAGACCAAATTCAAAGACCTTCTCCTCTCTTCTTCTCTGTTGTTATTGAAATCGAAGCGATTCTTCTTCTTCTTGAGCTAGTATCGTGATATGTTCCAATTCCCTTTTCATGGAACAATTTTCCTTGCAGCTACAAGCTTTGGCCTGAAATTGCTCTCTCTCTCTCTCTCTCTCTCTCTCTCTCTCTCTCTCTCTCTCTCTCTCTCTCTCTCTCTCTCTCACCACAATAAAATACAAAGGAGGAAAAATGAAATACTAAATGAAGGAGGGAGGTCTGTGTTCATGCTACTCTCACGCAGGCTACTGTGTCGTTACGCGGCGATGGATTGGGGCCACCGACCTGTGGCCCTTACCCTCTCTCTCTCTCTCCTGCGGCCCTTACCCTCTCTCTCTCTCATCTCCTCTATTGCCCGTATCTTATCCCCCACGTCCCGACAAACCTTCCCCTTCTTCCCTCTCACCATCCCCAGTGGTAAAAATAAATTTACAGTATTTATTATGCCAGTAAAAGAATAAATTATTTATATATTTCTCAAATTTACCGTTTTGACCTTTGTAAATATTTCTTTATTTTTATTTTTTCCATTTAGGCCCTCTTCGGCTTTGTTTTTTTTGTTACCTTGGGAAAATAGGGCCTATTTGGGGCCACATTACTATCATTTAATTTTAAATCTTCACCTCACTAGCATAGTTATTGGAGAAACCGCACTTTCTCTATTATTAGAAAATTGTAATTTAGTAGAGACGCGGTGAACAACACACACAATGTGCCATGTATTCAACTAGGCATGCCATCACAAGAGATGGCCTTTTTTTGAAAATTAGGTAGTGGGCCACAATCATGGACACAATCTTAACTGTTGGTACAAGTTTTAATAGATGTTGATACTATCGATAGTGCACGTCAGCTCAGTAAATTTATTTTGAATGACACTAGCACCCTAAAAAAAGCATAATATCAGGAAGATTCGAGTTATTAAATTGTGCCAACCAATCCACTAAACATGTGGCGCCTGCCTACGTCAGTGGAAATCTTGAGTCTAAATATAGATAAGGGTGGCAATGGGCCACGCTACCTGACCCTTTAGGGTTAGGGCTTGGGCCCTTAAATTTGGCTCAAGGGCTAAGCCCATGGTAGAAATTTAGGTTTGATGTTAAGCCTGGCTAGGCTGGGAAATTGATGAATGGCCTAGATTAAAAAAAGGTCGTGGTTATACAAATGAATGCATAGTTTAAAGATATTTGTGACTAGTTCCCATTTAATGTAAATGTGTAGTTTAAAAGCACTCTTGGATTTTGATCAATGTTTCAATAATAAAACCATTTATATGGTGAGACTTGTGGTAGTTGGAGGGGATAGCCCAAAGTTGAGGTTGAGGCCTTTTTTTTACCTGCTTAGTGTAAAGGCTTAAGGAACTACGGCCAACCTTGCAACAAGCTTAGCAGGTACTCATTGCCATCCCTATCTGTTGATGGAGGTGATGGGGGTTTTTTTCCCTGTGCTCGACCAGTCGTGAGCCTTACACGACCGGTCGAGGGCTAGTGCACGACCAGTCGTGGAGTCGAGTCCTGACTCAACTCAAAGTCCAGCGACTTTGGGATATTTTTCTCTGGGGTGCTCGACAGGTCGAGGGTAGTGCTCGACTAGTCGTGGGTGACGCTCGACCGGTCGTGGCTTCGTCTCGACAGGTCGTGGTTAGGTAGATTCGTTCCGCGATTTTGCGGATTGTGGAAATTTGAGTCCTTTCGCAACTGGGATGCGGAAAGGAGTTTTCAAAAACTATAAATAGGGGTTCCTAGGGTTTTTCTATGTGTATGAAAAACACAAGAGGGATATCAAAGGTGTGAGAGAAAAAGAGAAAGAGAGAGAGGAAGCTAGTAGAAGAGAGATTATCCTCGTGGAGGTTATCTACTGTGCAATTTATATCTCAGCGCTTCTACATCCTCGTAATTAGTGAGATCTCTCCATTTTTCTTTTATTCTCTCTCATTGTTTATCCACTCCTGCGTGAGTGAAGAGGGTTGTAATGTTCTACTTCATAGTGGATTGTTGATCTGGATGAGGTCCCGTGGTTTTTACCACTTTGAGGGTTTTCCACGTAAAATCTCTTATGTGGTGTGTGATTTATGCTTTGATTTATTTCATTGCTTTATTATTCCATAATTCTGGTTTATTTTGGGAGGCTAGATCCTAAGGTTTTGTGCAAGGCCCCCAATCAAGTGGTATCAGAACTAAGTTCATTGAATAGGTAGGATCGGTTTTGAATTATGGAAGGTAGCTCATCAAGGATGATCAGCCTCAATGGTTCTAACTGGACCATATGGAAGGGTAAGATGGAGGACTTGCTTTATTGCAAGGACCTATATTCTCCAATTTTTGGCATAACAGCAAAATCCAAGGATATGTCTGATGATGATTGGAAGAAGATGAACTGAAAGGCGGTAGGGTTTATTAGACAATGGTTGGACGATTCTGTATTCCACCATGTGTCTACGGAAACCTCAGTCGCTAGCCTATGGCTGAAATTGGAAGGGCTGTATGAGAGGAAAACAACCGGTAATAAGATTTTTCTGATAAGGCGACTTGTGAATCTAAAGTTCAAAGATGGTGGTTCTGTGGCTAAGCACATGAATGAGGTCAGCAATATAGTGAACCAGCTCTCCGCTATGAAGATGATCATGGATGATGAATTGCAAGCTTTATTATTGTTTAGTTCATTGCCTGACAGTTGGGAGACATTGGTGGTGTCTCTAAGTAACTTCGCGCAAGACGGAAAGATATCCATGGAACAGGTTACTAGCTGTCTCTTCAATGAGGAGACAAGGAGGAAGTCGCAGGGGTCTACTCAGCAAGAGGCCCTTGTGACCCGGGAACGGGGGAGAGGAAAGAACAAGAAGGGCGGAAGGTCCGAGATAAATCAAGAGGCAAGTCAAGTAAAAGAAAGGATGTTGATTGCTTGAATTGTGGCAAGAAGGGCCACTACAAGCATGAATGTCATGGTAAGAAGAACGATAATAAAGGAAAATGTAAGGAGAAGGAAAATGAATCAGATTCCACTGCGGTCGCTTCGGATGGTGACGTTGTAGTTATTCTTTCTGCAGATCATGATATTTGTCTCACGGCTACGAGTCAGGACACCGACTGAGTGATAGACTCAGAAGCCTTGTTTCATGTGACTCCACGCAAGGACTTCTTCACAAGCTACAAGTCAGGTGACTATGAGACCGTGAAGATGGAAAATTATGGCGTATCGAAGATCGTAGGGGTCGGTGATATTTGTGTGAAGACTGATGTGGGCTGCACATTGGTTCTCAGGGATGTGAGGTATATCCCAGACCTTTGCCTCAACTTGATGTCGATGGGAAGGTTGGATGATGATGGCTATGAAAGTCAGTTTACTGGTGGGCGTTGTAAGCTCATCAAGGGTTCGTTGATTGCAGCCAGAGGAAATAAGTGTTGCACCCTTTACAAGGCAAGTGTCAGTGTGTACAAGGGTGGGTTGAACGTAGCGGAAGATTCAGCTATTGACATGTGGCACAGGCGTCTAGCTACATAAGTGAAAAAGGGCTTCAGCTACTAGCAAGGAAGCAACTCCTTCCAGACGTGACAAATACACCTCTCAAAACCTGTCTTGATTTTTTATCAGGGAAACAACATAGAGTTTCATTCGTTAAAACTGTTTCTCATGTTAATAAAGTGTATGCATTAGATTTGATTTATTCTGATGTTTGTGGTCCTATGAGGACAGAAACCATGGGCGGAGCATTATATTTTGTCACTTTTATAGATGATGCATTTAGGAGGGTTTGGGTTTATTCTTTAAAATCCAAGGACGAGGTCTTTGGTGTGTTTAAATTGTTTCATGCTATGGTCAAGAGAGAGACAGGTAGATCATTGAAGTGCATCTGTACTAACAATGGTGGTGAATACATTGGCAACTTTCATGAGTATTGTAAGTCCCTGGGTATACGGCATGAATAGACGGTTCTCAAGACCCCCAGCATAATGGTGTAGTTGAGCGAATGAATCGCACTATTGTAGAGAGAATCAGATGTATGTTATCCCATGCGAAGTTACTCAAGACATTCTGGAGAGAAGCAATGCACACGATAGTGTATTTGATAAACAGGTCTTCATTAGCCTCGTTAAATGGAGAAGTACCTGAGAAGCTGTGGACTGAATAGGATCCATCGTACAATCATCTCATGGTGTTTAGATGCAGGGCATCCGTTCACGTACCAATGGACGAGTGGTCCAAGCTCGATATGAAGATCAGACAATGTCTGTTCTTGGGGTACAGTGATGAAAAATTCGGTTACAGATTGTGGGATCCGACCGAGAGGAAGCTCGTCAGGAGCAGAGATATGGTATTCTTTGAAGATCAGTTTATAGAAGACATTGGTAAGCCAGAGAAGAACTAACCTAGTTCAGGTGAGCTAGAGGACAGAGATCCGATTATTCCTCCCGTAGTGCCTGATGACGGGGGAGTATAGCAAGGTGCAGAGGACGAGGGAGTTCCTTTAGAAGATGAACCAGGGGAGCAGCCCCCACTTGATCCACCTGTTGAGCCACAGGTGAGGAGGTCATCTAAGGACAAACAACTGTCCAAGAGGTACTCACCGCATGAGTACATTATACTCACTGATGGGGGAGAGCCAGAAGATTATTCTGAGGACCTAGCCGACGAGCATAAGGGGGAGTGGTTGAAAGCTATGCAAGAGGAGATGAAATTCTGCATAAGAACCACACCTATGACATGGTGAAATTGCCTAAGGGCAAAAAAGCTTTAAGAAACAAGTGGGTGTTCAGAAAGAAAGTTGAGCAAAAGAATTCACAGACGAGGTTCAAGGCCAGACTTGTGGTGAAAGGTTTTGGTCAGAGGAAAGGTATAGACTTCGAAGAGATATTCTCACCAGTGGTGAAGATTACATCCATACGGGTGTTGCTTGGGTTGGCAGCAAGCATGGATTTGGAGATAGAGCAGTTAGATGTTAAAACTGTCTTTCTCCATGGTGACCTAGAAGAAGAGATCTACATGCACCAATAAAAGGAGCTCGAAGTTAAGGGCAAAGAGCATATGATGTGTAGGTTGAGGAAGAGCTTGTATGGGCTGAAACAAGCTCCACGACAATGGTATAAGAAGTTCTACTCGTTTATGTTGAAGCATGAGTATGACAGAACGGAGTCGGACCACTGTGTGTTCACGTGCAAGTTCTCAGATGGTGATTTCTTAGTTCTGCTGTTATACGTTGATCACATGCTCATCACGGGTAAAAACATTAAGAAGATTGACAGGCTGAAATAGGAGTTGGGCAAGTCGTTCGCTATGAAAGACTTAGGCTCAGCTAAATAGATCTTAGGAATGAAGATAACCCGTGACAGAACCAGCAAGAAGGTTTGCCTGTCGCAAGAGCGGTATATTGAGAAAGTCCTAGAGCAGTTAAATATGAATGCAGCGAAGCCAGTCAGTACTCCACTGGATAGTCACTTCAGATTGAGCGACATATAGTGTCCCAAGACGAAGGCAAAGATGGAAGAGATGCAGAAGATACCCTACGCGTCAGCAGTAGGAAGTTTGATGTATGCTATGGCATGTACACGCCCAGATATAGCATATGCGGTTGGTGTTGTCAGCCGGTATCTTGTCAATCCTGACAAAGAGCACTGGGCAGCGGTGAAGTGGATACCGCGGTATCTAAGAGGCTCATCCAGTTTGAGCCTATGTTATGGTAACGGTAAACCTGTGTTAGAAGGCTACACAAATGCAGATATGGCAGGCGACATAGATTCCAGGAAGTCTACCTCTGGGTTCATGTTCACGTTTGAAGGGGGAACAGTTTCTTGGCAAAGCAAGCTACAGAAGGTCGTACCATTGTCGACGACAGATGTCGAGTACATTGTAGTCACGGAGGCATGTAAAGAGATGCTTTGGATGAAGATGTTCTTACAGGAACTTAGCCTGAAGCAGGAGGAACACGTGGTCTATTGCGATAGTCAGAGTGCTATACACTTGAGCAAGAATCCAAGTCAGCATTCTAAGTCAAAACACATAGAGATTCGGTATTACTAGATCAAGGATACTTTGAAACAGAAGGTGTTACAGCTTGAGAAGGTCCACATGGACGATAATGGGTCAGACATGATGACCAAGGCTTTGCTCAAGGGCAAGTTCGAGGTTTGTAGAAACCAGGCTGGCTTGAAGAAGGTAAATCCCTCCTGGGTAAAAAGGGAGAGATTTGATGGAGTTTTTTCCCCGTGCTCGACCGGTCGTGAGCCTTACACGACCGGTCGAGGGCTGGTGCATGACCAGTCGTGGAGTCAAGTCCTGACTTGACTCAAAGTCCGGCGACTTTGGGATATTTTTCTCTGGGGTGCTCGACCGGTCGGGGGTGGTGCTCGACTGGTTGTGGGTGACGCTCGACCGGTCGTGGCCTCGTCTCGACCGGTCATGGTTACGCAGATTCGTTCCGCGATTTTGCGGATTGCGGAAATCTGAGTCCTTTTGCAACTGGGATGTGGAAAGGAGTTTCCAAAAACTATAAATAGGGGTTCCTAAGGTATTTCTATGTGTATGAAAAACACAAGAGGGCTATCAAAGGTGTAAGAGAAAAAGAGAAAGAAAGAGAGGAAGCTAGTAGAAGAGAGGTTATGCTCGTGGAGGTTATCTACTGTGTAATTTATATTTCGGCGCTTCTACGTCCTCATAATCAGTGAGATCTCTCTGCTTTTCTTTTATTCTCTCTCATTGTTTATCCACTCCTTCGTGAGTGAAGATGGTTGTAACGTTCTACTTCATAGTGGATTGTTGATCTAGACAAGGTCTCGTGGTTTTTACCTCTTTGAGGGTTTTCCACGTAAAATCTTTTGTGTGGTGTGTGATTCATGCTTTGATTTATTTCATTGCTTTATCATCCATAATTCTGGTTTGTTTCGAGAGGCTAGATCCTAAGGTTTTGTGCATGGACCCCAACAGGAGGCCCTTGGAAATGACACTAATTAATGATCTTTACCATTTGAGTTTGCGTATGAGTTGGAGTAGTTAAAATATCTTTTTACTGTCCATTTGATAGCCATAGATTGTTTGATTTAGTGTGATTTTTTTTTTCATATATTTTTTTTTTTTTTTTTTTTTTTTTTTTTTTTTTTTTTTTTTTTTTACATATATGGCTTGTGTAGGGGTAGAAATGCACTGGGTTTGAGTATGGTACAAGAGTACCCATACTTATTAATGAGTGTTGCACCCATATACCTATATTGGGTTTGAAATGAACATCCATACTTGTATCAATTAAGGTGTTGAGTACTCATTTATCATTTATGATTTGATTTTTTAAAAAAAGTAATCAATGGTTTAAAAAATAAATAAATTTTTATAATAGAAATAAAAAACAATGGCCTTATTAATAGATGCCTAAAATGAGGTAACAACACACCACTCGCACTCCCCACACTCACACCACAATGGGTACTTGAACCCATGACCTCATGTTGAACTCAATATCTCATTCTAATTAACTGTGATTATAAATTAAGTTCTTGATGTCTAACGTGCGATAGGTTTATATTAGTAATGATTATGTATTAGAGATTAAGATTTTTAATACCTAATTGTTGTTAACTAGAATAATATAATTCATTTTTAGGCATCTACACAAAGTGTTGCAAAATAAGCTTCTCTTACACTAATGCTTACATAGGGACCATCCTCTCTCTTATAGTTTTATTAATTACAAAATTTTGATTATTATTATTAATCGAAGTGTTGTACACACACATGAACAAACAAAATAAAACACATATAATTAGATTTGGATTTGGGTTTGAGTTTGGGTATGGGCGCATGGGCATGGGCAAGTGTATATCCACATTCAACCCAATTATTAATGGGTTTAAATTAATACCCAAAATTGGTCCAATAACCATTTAGCTTCATGAGCACCTAGCTTGTCTGAGTTGGCCTCAGAGCCCACTCAGACCATTTCTTAGATTTGGTGGGTCTAGATTGATAAATGTCCCTTCTAGGTGCGTAGGAATTAGTTGTCATAATTTTGTAAAATGTGTATGGTATGCATTTAGTTTCTTATATATGTGTGTGTATGTGCGCATATATATATATATATATATATATATATATATATATATAATTATGTGTGTGTGTGTGGTGTGTGTGTGTGTGTGTTGTGTGTGTGTGTGTGTGTGTTGTGTGTGTGTGTTTGTGTGTGTGTACATGTCTACCCGAATTTCTGTTTGTATAGTTACCCCCCCCCCCCCCCTGGGCGGGGGAGGGATGTTTACCTGCGCACCAGAGTTTTAAATGAGAGTAAAAGTTAGGACCTGGGTGTTGAGGGTCAAATATTGCATATCAGACCCTGATTATTGCCTGAATTTACAGACATAATACCGTTTAATGGTCCACTTTATTCGTGCTTGTGATGCAGAGTGTATTTATGAGTATGGACTGAAAAAGGGAGCTTAAAGCATGGATTTAACGCTCTGATGACACCAAAGGCAATGGACGGACTCCAGGGACTGAGATCGACAGAGTTGTACGCCAGAGATCGAAGAAAACCGAGAAACTGAAGCTTAAGTGGCCCGAAATTGGTCCATAATGCAGGATCACGTGGTTTCCGCCATCAAATTGACTCGAAACTTCATACATGTGATGGGGGCCGTAAATTAACCGTGCATATTAAATTTCAGCCATTGAAGATCTCGGGAAGTGGTCCAACGGACAGATCAGCCCATTAAATTCCAATTTGGGGTCCACCTGATAAGTGGATATGCCAGAAAGTTAGCATCAACCCCTTATATTTGATGGGAAAACGGATGGACGGAGCAGATGTCTTAAAAACATTTCTGTGGGACCCATATGTACATCGCGTGTGTACGGTGCACAAGTGCGCCGGGTGTGCACCTAAAAATCCAAAGGTCGGTCAGCGGTGCTGACCGACTTCCCTTCTCAAAAATCCGAAAACGGCAGTTGCCGTTTGCCGTTTTGCAACAGAGACCGTCGGTCTCTGTTGTGGGCCCCACACATGGTCCAAACGGGTAATCCAGACCGTTCATTCGCTCCATATGGTAGGCGTGACCATCGCCTAGGTGGCAGAATCCAGGAAGACAGCAAAAAGTTGATTTCAGCCGTTAAAACGGAAGAACGACGGTGCAACGAAACAATCCATGGGCCACACCTAATTTGATTCAAAACCAGTTATTCCCACCAGGATTTTTCGTGCACAATCCAATGAACGGATTGGATCCTGCGAAAAACATCAGGAAGTGGACCCCACCGACTTCAGCAGAAAACGGAAACTTCCATTTTTTTTTTAACGCAGACGGTGCGCAGAGCTTTTTTGCGGAAGCGGGTGGGCCACCATCATGGCCCACATGATTGATCCACGCCGTCCATCTTGTAGAGGGGCTCGTAAAGATCGAACACATGTATATATTGTACATCAATATAAGCACACGTGCCGGCCACAGCTGTCACAAGAAATCTGTTTTGCTTCGTCCAAACCGGTTGTAGCTTGATTTTTTCTGTGGGTCACACCGAGTCTGAGTCAAAACCATTCCTTCCCATTCGAAATTTCGAGGAGAATTCAATGCACGGTGTAGATTTATCAACCGACGCTGATCATGGGCCCCACCATCAGCACAACGCAAGTACACCCTGTTTACAGCGTATTCGAAACCCAGAATCTGCGGGCTGTTTTGCATCCATGGTCAGGATCGGTTCAATGATCCTGACTGTTCAAAGTTGTCCCAAGGATGGGCCGACCAAGTCCAAGAGACTTGAATGGATCAGATCATGCACTTGGATCCAAAAACCTCCTTCAGACGCGATGGCTAAGTTGCAGCTGCTTAAGTTTCTCCACCACTTCAGCTCCAAAAGCAGATGCATCCGGGACTCGTCCTGCGCAAGAAAAGAGTGCGGAAGCTTCAACGCCTCTTCTGCTGATTCCAGCAAGGTTACACAACAATCACCCTTGCCTATAAAAGAGAAGAAAGGAGAGAGGAAGGGGGGGACGGCTGGAGAGAGAGACAGAAGAGAGAGAGACAGAGAGAGAGAGATTTGTTTTATTCCCTTTACTGTTGAGTGATCCAGCCAATCATGGTTGGCTAAACCTCTTAGCTAGGGCTAAGAGGTGAAGCTTGTGGAGTGATGGGGAAGATCTTATGGTTTAATTCATGTTAGATTGCACAGACGTTGATTCCGGTTTGATTTTGAGAAATACCTTAGTTTTAATGGTTTGCTGTGACTTACATTACAACAGATCTGCGATGGCTTTGTGTATTTCCCATTCATTATTATGTGTATGCAGTTAGGAAGCTTTGTTGTTCACCATCGCCCCTTGGACATGGATGGATGACGGAATTCTTCCTAATAGTCATACACCTCTTAGATTGGTCTAAATTCTGTTGTTTACCTTGCCTCCTGGATATAGTTTGGTGATGGAATCTATTCTAATTTATATCCATCTTATCTTTTGAAAACTGGATCAAAGGAAGTCCAGTTGAGTTCGTGAATCAAGCATAGATCTCCCTGATCTCTACAAGTGGATCCTCTGAATCCCTAGTTTCCCTTCTCTGAATTCTTAAGTTTTAGATAATTATTTCACCATTATTTCTCAATTCACAATTGGTTTAGATTTCATCATAGATTTGGTTATTTTCAGATAACGTACAGGTTTCAATCCCTGTGGATTCGACCTCGGTCTTACCGAGTTTTTACTACATCACAACCCTATACTTGGGGATTGAACACTGGGAGTTTCATGGAATGTTACATCACGTGGGCCGTTCAGATTTTGAGCTCATATTACGTGAGATGAGTTCTCAAAAAGTTCCCACGATAACTCGTGAGAACTAGTGCCCCCCCCCCCCCCCCCCCCCCCCGCACACACACACACAAATGCTCACCTGCGCACTAGTTCTCACAAGTTCTCGTGAGAACTTTTTTCAGAACACATCTCCTGTGCATAAAATCTGAATCGTCCATGTGATGCAGCACCCCATGAAACCCTCTGAGCCCAACTTTCACCCTTATCCAAAACTTTGGTGGGCCATCGTAAAAAAGAGAGACAAATCAAAGGAGGAAACTATTTCCTTTTTGCCATGGCCCACCAAAGTTTTGGATAAGGGGGAAAGTTGGGCCCTAAGGGTTTCATGAGGTGTTGCATATCACATGGACAATTCATATTTTATACTCATATCACAGGAGATGAGTTCTAAAATAGTTCTCATAAGATATCGTGAGAACTAGTGCACATGTGAGCATTCATCCACACACACACACACACACACACACACACACACACACACACACACACATATTTATCCCATGAGGTCGAGCTGTGTGGACCCCACCGTGATGTGTGTCTGACATCAACGCCATGCATTTGATGGGTCCCCTTTAGGTTATGGGATATTCCTAAAATCAGTTGTATATGAAATTTAATTAGGTGGGCCATACAATCTAAAACTATGTTAAGATATTCATAAAACATATAAAAGCACTTGGTGGGACCCACGTGAGTTTTATATGCAACTGAAACTTAATATGGCCCCTCATCCAAGTGGGACAAACACAATGGATGGGCCGGATTTCTGAACCACATCTCAATGGGCCCAATAAACGTTCATGAAGGATTTAATGGACAGGTAACCCCTCTCAACTGTTGTATGTGGTGTGGCCCACCTAAGTCATGAATTGACTTGATTTTTAAGCCTGTGGACCACCATGGAATGGTGTATCTAATTGATGGGGTAGATTTCAGACACACAACACGGTGGGGCACACGGAGCTCGATCTCATGGGAACTTCTCATGAGGTCGACCTCATAATACCATTTCCATATGTGTGTGTGTGTACACACACACGTGTCATGGGCCTAAAATCTGAACGGTCCATATGATGCGACACCCCATGAAACCCTCAGGGACCAATTTTCACCATGATCCAAAACTTTGGTGAGCCATAACAAAGAAAGATGCAAATCAAGGGAGGAAACTGTTTTCTTTTGCCATGGCCTATTAAAGTTTTGGATCAGGGTAAAATTTGTGTCCTAGGTGTTTCATGGGGTGCCGCAACATGTGGACCATATAGTTTGTGGGCTCACATCACGTTTGATAAGTTTTCAAAAAGTTCTCATGAGAATTCGTAAGAATTAGTGCGCAGCTCAACATTGGGCTACATCTGTAGATGCATTACACACACACACACACACACACAAATACACATCTTAGGCACAGGATCTAAATGGTTCATCTGATGTGGCACCCCTTAAATCCTCACGAGCACAACTTCCAGCCTAATCCAAAAATCTGGTGGGCCATGGCAAAAGGAAATATTTTTCTCCCTTGATTTGCATTTCTCTTTGCTATGACGCACTAGAGTTTTGGATTAAGTTGAAAATTGGGACATGGACTGTT
The DNA here is from genome assembly GCA_021015155.1 of Magnolia officinalis. NCBI lineage: Eukaryota > Viridiplantae > Streptophyta > Magnoliopsida > Magnoliales > Magnoliaceae > Magnolia > Magnolia officinalis. The sequence goes on along the minus strand of JAJHSJ010000004.1, from coordinate 32,090,433 downwards.
CAGATTATGTGCCCATGACATGTGTGTAAAGGTGCGCACGGGTGCTCATGTAAAAAAGTGCCTAGGTGAGCATTCCTCTCTCTCTCTCTCTCTCTCTATATATATATATATATATATATATATATATATATATATATATATATATATATATATATATATATATATATATATATATGCACATAAACTAGACTGTTGTGTAGGTTTGCTACACTAGGGAGCATAGCAGCATATATCTATCTATCTATCTATCTATCTATCTATATATATATATATATATATATATAATATATATATATATATATATATAATATATATATATATATATATATATATATTAAGGTACATATCCATTACAATCATCCATATAATAAAATAGGGGAATTGATCATTATTTTTAACCATCAATTGGATATGGTCACTAATTATACAATAAAGATTGTTTATAGTTTTGGACTAGCTCCACATATCTATTGGTGGACAATAAAATGATCATTATTTGCACTCATCGAAAGATTAGATTGTATCATGTACCTACTTTCCTTCTAAGCCTCATTCATTTAGTGTCCCACTACATCAAATGATACCTATAACAATTGTACAACAACAATATGTCCACTAAGGTCTTTATGATATAGAGCAATCCTAAATATTGACAATGTTGTCACAACTCACAAGTGCCCAAATTTTGCATCTATTCAAGAATGAAATGATGTGGAAGAAAACAAACTCCACGCAACGAAAATCAAGTTGTGGAAAGAACAAATATACACAAGAATCTTGGTTGATAAAACAAAGGACTTAAAATAAATGAAAGAAAATAAGTTAAATGCGCATTCTTTCTTGAACAATACTTGAATAATAAAAGGGAACTCCAAAATGGTTGCCATCTTATATAGAGGCTCTCTTTTATTTATAAATACATAAGTTCAACTAATGAGTTTCAATCTTATTCTACTATAATTTGTATCCTTTCATGACATATACATTAAAAAAATTTTTGTCATAAGTTAAATGATATAAGAATTGCATGATCTTGAGGTCGATATAAACTAATTCATTAAGCTTTAAAATAAGACTAATTTCACATTATTATTATATGTTGTTTAATACCCCAACAGTAAGCTGTTTAAAATGATGAAAATAACAAGTAAGACTTTAACACTATCAATAAAATAAATAAATAAATAAATAAAAAGACTTTGAGGAAGTTTCTCTAAGAAGACTATCTTAAGTTGGGACTCACTCCCTCCTTTCATTCTTCACATGGGCATTATACTAGCCCACTTGTTACATGATCACGAGCACAGTCCTTCATGGTCAAAGACGTGAATCTATATGGTATGGCTAGAAAATCCATGTCTTCATTAGGTTTGATGGCAAGTCGTACAACAATCAAACATGGAGATTAGATTAAACACATACGCCCATTATTATTTTACTTTTTAAACATTTTTTGGAGAGAGAGAGAGAGAGATCTTGAGCCTTAATAGTGACCATCTTTCCGTAGGGAACAGTGTAGTATTTTTAAAAGTTGGACACATGCATATATAATGCATGCATGCCAATCTAAAGAGTCCAAACCCTGCCAATCATCGTGGATGGACTATAGCTGTCTTAAATTTATCAATAACAAGGTCTTTCAATGCCATCAACAGACCACTTGATGCCATTGAGCAAACGTTAATGCCATTGACAGGTGCTCGATTCCATCGAAAACATCCAAAAAATCCATGTTGGTTATTGGAACGTTTTGGTGTTGCTACTAGATGTCGTGTTGCTACTAGATGTCATTGAAGGAGTTCGATGTCATTGTCAGATCCTCGATGGGTTATCGATCAATCGAAGGTCCCATCCAGCGCGTGCAGAATTGTACAAGTGTAGGATTTGTTTCCTATTTTGGTTGTGATACTTAATATATCGAGTGTAATCGGAATTTGTGAGATGAGGAGGGTGTTCTAGGGCTTTTAAATCGCTCCTAATGGTTTAAGGTCATAGCTAGGGCTTGTTAAAAGAGATTTGAGGCTTGTTCAATTTGGTAAGCTACTATCTCTTGTAATGTCTGCTTTTAAACAGCATTACTTGTCGCTTTGTGTTGTGGGTTTTTCTTAAAAGAGTTTTTCCACGTAAAATTTAGATTGTTCTTGTTTGGACTTAGTTGTGCAATTGTGTGTACTTTGCTTGATTCGTCTCTGAGTGTTTCCACTATTCCCTAACAAGTTGTATTAGAGCTAACGTTGGGAAGCAGATCAAATCTGAAAGCAATGTATCATTGGCATCCAACCTGAAGTTTGATGTAGAAAAATACTTTAGTAAAAACAACTTTGAATTATGGAAAGTTAAGATGAACAGTATCTTAATTTAACAATGATTAAATGAAGCTCTCCTTGAAAAGCGATCAAAATCTATGATAGACGAAGAATGGAACAAGATGGATAAGAAAGCTAAAATCTCTATCCAATTGTGATTAATGGATGAGGTCCTCTATAATTTCATGAGAGAGAACTTCAGCAAGTACATGGGCAAAATTAGAAAATATCTATGCAAAGAAATATCTTGAGAACCATTTGTACTTGAAGCTACAATTGTTCAAACTGAAGATTGCGGAGGGGATTGATGGTGAGGCCCACATTAGTAACTTCGATAGGTTAATTTACAAATTGTTGGATGTGGAAGAAATGATGAAAGATGAGGATTAAGCATGTATACTGACGAATTCTCTCCCAGCATCGTATGAGTCATTCAAGGACTATTTGTGCACCGGTAGAATGACCATTAGCGTTGAGACCATTATCTCAACCCTTCAGTCAAAAGCAATTAGAATGAAAAATAGTGACGCGGGTGCTTCTACAGATGCACCAATTATGAGGGAGAAAAATTCTAAGCGAGATAGTGGACTTTGCGATCGAGATCCAAATCCAAGGGCAAGGGCAAAGGAAAGTTGAAGTGATGGAATTATGCATGTTCGGGCACATAAAAAAAGATTGTCAGAATCCTGAGTCCAGAAAAGAGAAATCAGAAAGTTCTTCCAAGGAAGCCAACACTACAGAATCCAGTGAGAAGATAAGTGATAGTGACATGTTGACTACATCAAAATCCAGGTACTTCGACGCAAACTTAATTTTGGATATGGGAGCTTCGTATTACATGACTCCTCATAGGAGTTGGTTCACCACTTACAGTGAGGTAATGGTGGTCAGGTGTTATGGGTAATGATAATGCCTATAAAGTGGTTGGTGTTGGAACTATAAGCATTAAGATGTTTGATGGCATGGATCGTACTTGATCGAAGTGAGATGTGTTCCTAATTTGAGGAAGAATCTGATATCTCTAGAAGCACTCGAGGCACTAAGGTATAAATTCACCGGTTTTAATCATGTGTTTAAAGTTTCAAAGAGGGTACTCATAGTCATGAAGGCGCGGATGAATGAAAACCTTTATAGGTTGATTAAGAGTACATCATCTGATAGAGTTGCAGCGTCTACAGTGGATTCCACGTCTGCATGCATGTAGCATGCATGCTTTGGCCACATGAGTAAGCAAGGCATGAAGGTACTTTCTGACCGTTGTTTGATTCTGACTTTTAAAAGTTTTGATTTTATTATATACAAGTATTGTATATATGGTAAACATTTAAGGTTGTTTTTAAAATATGGGAAACATATTTGTAAGGGGATTCTTGATTATGTGCATTATAATATATGGAGGTCGTCGCCCATGATTTCTGGTGGAGGGTCATCATAGTTTGTCATGTTCATTGATGATTATTTCAGAAAAGTGTCCGTTTATTTTTATGAAAAATAAATCCGAAGTTTTCACCAACTTCAAACAATGGAAGACATATGTGAAAAAACAATCAGGGTAAAACATGAAAGTGTTAAGGACTGATAACGGAGGGGGATTCGCTTATGGGAATTTAGTCGGTATTGTAAGGATGAAGGAATCGTGAGTCACAACATAGTACACCACACACCGGAGAAAAAAAATGTGGCTGAGCGGATGAATTGGACTCTCTTAGAGAGGGCCTGATGCAGGATCAATAATGCTGGGTTGGACAAGAAATTGTGGATTAAGGTCATTAATACAGCTTGTTACTTGGTGAATCAGTCCCCTTCTATGCCTATTGATTATAAAATTTCAAGGCAAGTGTGAAGTGGTCAGCAGCTAGACTAATCGGGACTGTGTATATTTGGTTACAACACTTACTCTCATGTACTGTCATTTGAGAGAGATAAGCCTGGCCAAAGGGCTAAAAAGTACATGTTTGTCCACTATGGTAATTATTTGAAGGGGTACAGGTTGTATGACTAAGTCACATGAAAAATTATTCTTAGTCGTGATGTCAAATTCAATGAAGGATCCTTATTCTTTAAGGATGAGCACAAGGAAGTGAAAAAGTTTGTTATGTACATCCAATTAGATAGAAATAAAGCACAGGTTGATACGAAGACACAAATACAAGTACAAGAGCATGTGGAGTAGCTACCTGTGAGAAGGAATCCTCCGAGGGATTATAGGTCACTAGCGAGATACATGGATGACTCAAATGTCGCTTTTTTCCTTATTACGGATGGTGGGGATCCATCTACTTCTCAGGAGGCTCTTGACAATGTAGATGCTGAAAAGTTAAAATCAACGATGAATGATGAGATTGACTCCTTATACAAGAATGAGACGTGAGAGCTGGTGGAGCTTCTCGTTGATCGAAAAGCAATTAGGTATAAGTAGATCTTCAAGAAGAAACCAAATATGTACAATGCAAGGTTGGTAGCAAATGCATATGCTCAGATAGAAGGTGTGGAATTCATTGATTTATTCGCGCTAGTAGGAAAACAAGTATCTATCAGATTCGTATTGGCACTGGTTGCCCAATACAATCTCGAGCTAGAATAAATGGATACGAAGACTGCCTTTCTGTATGGGGAATTGAAAGGGTTGATTTACATGAAGTAACCAGAAGGTTTCGAAACACAAGGGGCAGAGAACAAGGTTCGTAGGTTAAAGAAGTTGTTGTACGGCCTGAAACAGTCGCTTAGGTAGTGGTATAAGAAATTTGATTCTTTCATGGTGAGTCAGAAGTTTACTAAGAGTGAGTATTATCATTGTATATTGATTACATGCTTATTGTCAGTCATAACATATCTGAGATCGACTTACTAAAAACTAAGATATCAAGGACATTCAAGATGAAAGATATGAGGTTTGTAAAAAGGGTTTTTAGCATTGACATATATAAAGACTGAAAGATGAGCATGTTATGATTATCTCAGGTGGAATACGTTGAGAATCTACTGATGAAGTATTGGATGGACAAGGCAAAGCCGGTCAACATTCCTCATGCGGCTCATTTTAAGCTTTTTCTGAACAGTGTCCTGAAATAGATAAAGAAAAGCAGGTTATGTCTTGTTTTCCTTATTCGAGTGCAGTTGGTAGCTTGATATATGACATGGCCTGTACGATACTAGATATTTCACATGCAGTGGGTGTTATTAGTAGATACATGTTTAACCCCAATAAGTAACACTGGGAGGCAATGAAATAGCTAGTTCGATACATGGTACTACAACTTATCATTTAAAAAATTAGAGGACAAGTTAGTAGGTTATTCAGAATCTGATTACGCGGCAGTGCGGATAATAGATGGCCGACTTTTGGTTACTCCTTTGTGCCGATTGGATGACAAAGCTTCAGTCTATGGTGGTTCTTTCTATGACTGAAGTTGAGTATATGACACTGACAGAAGCATTCAATGAAGGTGTTTAATTGAGAGGAATGATAAATCAGTTGGGGCTTCAACAGGAGGTTGTGCTGGTCAATTGTGACAGTGAAAGCATGATTAATTTGGCTAAGAAATTTGTTTATCACCCACGTACTAAACATATTGATGTGCGTCAATATTTTATCCGACATAAGCTTGAGGAACGAGGCGTGACTCTAGAGAAGATTCACACATGCATGAACACAGCTAACATTTTTACTAAGGTGGTTCCCACAGAGAAGTTCAAGTTTTGTGCAACTTTTTTTTTAAGAGCTTGAATTTCATTATGGAAAAAAAAACCCAAGGCTATACAGGTCTAACACTAATTCGCACCAGGCCAACAACAAAAAGGAGAAGGCCCGCTTATCCTAAGGAAAAGAAAAGAAAACGCAGCACCTAAGACGGTCGGCCCTTTCTTAGGTAACCCAAACCAACTCGATCCAGAACTATGTTGCCCCTGATGGCAGGGGGAAGGGAGTCCCTCGATGTGAAAACCATCTCGGCTTGGTTCTCACTACCCAGCCTGCCCAGCCCGTCTGCCACCACGTTAGCTTCCCTCGGCGTGTAAGCTATACCAACATCTAAAGTGTGCCAAAGCGTCTCAATTCCTATGCCTCCAGTACCACAAAGCCCAAGGCCCGCAAGACTCCTTGTAAATTTCCTTTCTCATCATTTATGAAATGTCCTTTTGTTAAAAAAAGGGAAAAAAAAAAAAAGGCCGCTACCACCAACTGGAGTCGCTGGCCACCTCGATTCTCGAGAATCCGAATGCAGCACACTGCTCGATGTCATCCAGAATCGCCCTAAATTCCGCCAAAGTATTGGATCCTTTCTCATACCCAAAAGCAAAAGCAAAGAGGAAGGCCCCATTACAATCTCTACCCACACTGCCACCCCCCGCGGGACTCGGGTTTCCCCTCGGGTTTGGTGAAGGTATATATGGAAGACGGAGTATCCACGAGAAGCGATGGTGGATATATGATGGGAGGAGGAATTAGAGATGAGGATAAGAAGCTATGATGAATGAAGATTGAAGACATGGTGGAAATTGTTGCTGATGTCTTAAATCTGTCAATAACAAGGTCTGTCGATTCCATCGACAAACCACTCGATACCATCGAATAGATGTTGATGCCATAGACAGGTGCTCAATCCCATCAGAAAAATTCAAAAAATCTATGTTGGTTTTTGGAACATTTTGGTGTTGCTAATTGATGTAATCAAAGGAGTTTGATGCCATCGACAGATCCTCAATAGGTTGTTGATGCCATCGACAAATCCTCAATAGGTTGTTGATGCCATCGAAGGTCCCATTGAGTTCTCACGTAGAATTGTGTAGTGTGGGATTTGTTTTCTATTCAGGTTGTGATACTTTATATATCAGATTTAATCAGGATTTGGGAGATAGGAGGGTGTTTTAGGGCTTTTTAAATCGTTCATAAGAGTTCAAGGGCATAACTAGGGCTTGTGAAAAGAGATTCGAGAGTTGTTCGAATCGGTAAGCTACTACCTTTTGTAATTTCTGATTGTATAGTGTATTACTCATCGCTTTGTGCCATATTTTTTTTTTCTGAAAAAATAAAATAAAATTCACATAAAATTTGAATTGTTCTTGTTTGAATTTGATTGTACAGTTGCGTATACTTTGCTTGATCCATCTCTGAGTGTTTATGCGGTTTCTTAATATAAATTAGTGTTGATAGTAATGGGTTTTTTGGACCCATCTTCAACCGGTCGTGAGCCCTGCTCAACCGGTCGAAGGCTGGTGGTCGACCAGTCGAAGGTTCGAGTCGTGACACGACTCAAAGTCCAGCGAGTTTTTTTGCTGTTTTTATTGTAGCTACGACTGGTCGAAGGGATGACTCGACTGGTCGAAGGGGTCCTACGACCAGTCGAAGACTCGACTCGACTAGTCGTACGTTATGCAGTTTGTTCCGCGATTTTGAGCGAAACTGTGGATTTGAGTCCTTTCGCAACTGGGATGCGAAAGGGAAGTTTTCTAAACTATAAAAGGGGTTGCCTAGGATTTTCTAGGTAATATAACAAGAGGGTTTTCTAAAGCTTTATAAGGGATTTGCTAAAGGGGTTTAAGGCTATCAAATGTGAGAGAGATAGAAAGAGAAAGAGAGAGAGGAAGCTTAGAGAAGGGAGGTTCTGCTCGTGGAGGTTATCTATTGTGCAATCTATATCTCAGCGCTTCTATGTCCTCGTAATCGGCTAGATCTCTCCGTTTTCTCTATTTCTATTATTGTTTATCCACTCCTACGTGAGTGAAGAAGGTTGTAACGTTCTGCTTTATAGTGGATTGTTGATCTGGACGAGGTCCCGTGGTTTTTACCTCTTTGAGGGTTTTCCACGTAAAAATCTCTTGTGTGGTGTGTGATTGATGCATTAATTATTTTCATTGCTTTATTATCCATAATTCTGGTTTGTTCTGGAGAGCTAGATCCTAAGGTTTTGTGCAAGGCTCCCAACAGATAGAATGATCTTAACCATCTGACCTTCTTGATTTCAACCGATGGTTACCATCCGGACAGTTAGGACGGTCCTACGAGTATGATTTTCTGGCTGTGCTCCAATAATTGAATGGAACTAAAATCTGTACAGTATGGGTTGGTGGGCGTGCATGACAGATGTGCTTGGATGCCTTGTCAGTGTAGTGAGATGTTGCAAACGGACATTCTAGCCAATTTGCTATTCATTTTATTATCTGGAGAAAATAGCCAATTTGATATTAGATAGAGACTATTTCTATATAAATAATAAAGAAGGGAGCTGCTATTGGCACCTATCCTTTTTCTTAGATGCTATTCTTTTCAATTTTAGCAAAAGAATAAGTCATCTATAATGTTTCATTACCATGAGGTAGCAAAATGGGGAGTATCAATCGAATAGAATGGGTGTAGATATTTTATTTTATTTTATTTTATGTTAACCTGCCAAGGAACAGAAGTGGTGAAGAAAAGGGGGACACTTCATTGAATAGCTAGAAGCAATCCGGGTGCACGTGCGGACCACATGATCTAAGCTGCTTATCTGATGGGTCCTACATTGTGAATCCCTATGCAAGTGTTTAGCCAACTCACTATTTTAGTGGGATGCACCTCTAGGGTTAGTTTAGATTTGTGAAAAAAGAAAAAGAAGAAAATTATGTTTATTGGAGTGGGAAAAATCAAAGTTGTTTTCCTTTGGATTTTTTTTTTTTTTTAAAAGAAAACTTAAAAATCTTGTTTTCCATTGATTGTTTCAACAAAAAATTCTTGGACAATTTTTCTTCATATCCAAATTCATTAATTTTTAAAAAATGAAATTTTTTATGAAAATTTTACTATAAGATGGAAGGTCACACATGTGTGCAATAAAGATGGATTGTGGCATGTATTACGTGTCATGTTATCACCTGTGCCATTAGTACATATGGTGTGGGATGCTATTTAATACCAATGGTGGCACATGTTGCACATATGGCATGTTCAGACCAATGGTGCATGTGAGGTGCATAAAGATGAATTGCAACCCAGGCACAGTAGCACATGGAGGGTGCTTGAAAATAAAGGTAGCATATGTTACACATGTCACAATGGGACATTTGGCATGTTAGGGCATTTGGCATGTAGGCACACTTGACAACGGTAGTTGCACATGTCACACATGTGGCAGATTGTGATATGTAAAGTGCTTCAATGTCGCAATTAATTGGCACACAAAAGTCACTTTAGAAAAAAGGAGGAAAAATATCTTTCATTTCCTTCAATTTCTTGAAATGACATGTTTTTTGGGGCCTGTTTGGTTTTCCAATTATAATGATAAATGGCTGTATGTGAGTAATGATTATTTACTCTTATAATTGTATGAAGACATTATTTACATTTGATTGCTTACTTTTGTAATTCTGTGAAAACATTATTTACATTTGATTGCTTACTTTTGTAATTCTGTGAAAACATTATTTATATTTGATTGCAAGGATGATTTTATTGCCTTCTTTGTTTCACTAAGAAATCGTATAAAAATGTATAAAAATATAATGATTACGGTTTACATTACCTACTTCTTTGGCAACTGTATTTGAATATTGATTTACAAGCTTAAATTCCTCTTTAACAAACACCTCAAAATGATAGTAATGACAGCATTTACTTTGCATTTCACAGGCAATTGGAAAACTAAAGAAGCCCTAAATTTGAATAAAGGTTATGAAAAAGAAGATAATTTTTCAAGCAATGAGAGGAAATTTGAAACAACAATTTAAACTTTTTTACAAAAATCAATAATGGAAACACTGACTACGTTTTCTCAATATGTACCTGTAACGAAAGACAAATATGACTAAAACATGCAGAATGGTTAAGATTCAGTGCGCTTGTGACCTAACAGATGCGCAGACCAGCTTGGTTTGTGGCCCAACTAATCAGAGGGTGAGGCCCGCCTGACATGCGGCTTTGTTCGCGACACTGGCATGGACCACAAGTGCAGTGACCAGTGCACTTTCAGAGTACACTGGTATTTCTCGAAAGGAGACAAGCATTGGTACTCTAGAGAAGCGTGATGATCCATATGCATGCAACAGTCTCGCGCAGACATGGTACTCATGTACCACAAATAAAACAGTTTAAATCATGAGCGCCTTCATATATCTAGGTAATCTAACAGTCATATAGGGTTGATGATCTTAACGGATTGGTGGACACTTAATGGACGGTTAAGAGAAAAATACTCAACAGTTTAAATTTATAAAACAAAGGTCCTTTAATCACAAGTGAAGATTATATAATTGCTCTAATTTTGGGCATGTGATCCATCTATCTAAGATTACACGATTTACGAAGTTATCTTTAATAGTTGTACCGCCAACCAAGTGAATGTGTATGGCTCGTGATGCCCTGCCAGCGCATCAAATAACTCAATCAAAGGATTATTTTTGCCTATGGCACGGAAACGGATTGGCTACTTCCCCTGCCACCAGCCCCGTGGCTGATGGTCGGTGCTCTGTGGGTCCATACATGATGTATGTGTTTCATCCATTCCGTTCATCCATATTTAAAGATAATTTTATTATTTCATCCCAAAAATTAGAGGGATATAAATCTCATGTGGACCACACCATAGGAAAACAATAATGATTGGATATCCACCATTAAAATCCTCCTAAGGCCCACTGTACTGTTTATTTGACATCCAATCTTTTTATTAGGTCATACAGGCCCAGATGAAGGGAAAAAACAAAGATCAGCTTGATCCAAAACTTTTATGCCCCAAAAGGGTTTTAATGGTCGATGCTCATTCAAAACTGTTTCCTGTAACGTGGTCCACTTGAGATTTTGATATACCTAATGTTTTTGTCTCATACCATAATGAACTGAAAAAATAGATGGACGGCATGGATGAAACACATACATCATGGTAGGGCCCGCAGAGCACCGACCATCAGCCATTGGCTGGTGGCATGGGGAGTAGCCAATCCGTTCCCTATGGCACCCGCCGATGCGGATATTCTTGTGGCACGACGTGGCCGAAGCTCTGTAGGGCCCACCGTAATTTATGTGTTTTATCCATGTCGTACACCCATTTTCCAGCTCATTTTAGGGCTCGAGCCCAAAAATGATGCATATCCAAAATCAAGTGCACCACACCGTAGAAAATAGTAGGGGATTGAACATTGACCGTTAATTATTTCATAAGGCTTGCAATGATGTTTTATTTGTCATCCAACTTATTCGTAAGGTCATATAGACATGGATGAAGGGAAAACACAAATATAAGCTTGATATAAAACTTTCGTAGATTTGAAGAAGTTTCGGTGTCCAATTCTCACTATTTTCTAGTGTGTAGTCCACTTGAGCTTTGGATCCATATTATTTTTAGGTTCATCCCTAAGATGAGTTGGAAAAATGGATGGTTTTATTGTACCATATTTCTAACTGATAGAAGTAGAGCCAATAATGAAATGAAATGTGGTATTACATTGGGAATAAGAGATGTCTGAATAGATTTTCTTAGGGATTCAGTGTGAAATGATAGCTGGTATTAGGGGTATACACGAGTCGATCCGAGTCGAACTGGGCTCAACCCGGCCCGGCCCGGTCACCAGCCAAACCTAGCCCGAACCCGGCCCGGCCCGGTCACCGGGCCAACATGTCCAGCCCGAACTCGGCCCAGTCAGCAATCGGGCGAGTTCGGACCAGTTTCGGACCTTACAACAAATTCATGGGAAAGGCTTTGGCAGGTAATCCACGTCCCATTATAAGGCCCTCGATTAACGGTTTAGATAGTTAAACTATAGACTCTACAAAAAATTTAACTAGTCAGGACATTATAATTCTTTTTTTGTATTTGGATGAATCTAGGTCATTCAAGTTATACGTCTGTGAGGTGGATGAGTCATTGTTACTTCAAAGATGGGCGGTGAACTATCCCAGAAGGGTAAAGGGGAAAGGGACGGGTAGGGTTTTGAATATATATATATATATATATATATATATATATATATATATATATATATAATATATATATATATATATATATATATATATATCCACACACACACACACACACCACTTGATCGAGTCGGGCCGAGTCGGGCCAAACTGGGACCTATCTGAACTCGCCCGAACTCAGTTTCAGGCCAAAGAAAATGGCTCATCCTGACCCGAACTCAGTTTCGAGTCGGGCCGAGTCGAGCAAGCTAGCCCGGTTCGTGTACAACACTAGTTGGTATTAATTTGGCACTACATGTCATCAGAGGAGGACGGGTGACCTGCGAGATACTGTGTTGTGTTCAAGAAAAATAGAAGTTTAAAGTGTGGTCAAGAGACGAAATGTAGTCAGAAAGAATGAACTATGACGGAAGGAAATAGAGTGTGATCACATAAGAGGAACAATCACATAAGAGAAACGTACGGAAAGAATGATATAGAGAAATGCTTTTCAACTACTGTACTTGCTGGAGTAATGATAAAAATATCTAGAAGAGTAAGCTCTACAACAAAAATCTATAAATAGGAGAAGAAATCTACAGATCAAGCATCGAACACAATCCAATCCAATATAAAAAAAAATTTACCACTTTACTTTATCTCAGTTATCATAGGAGAAACGATAATCCAGTAGTAATAATTCTTAGTATAGTTCTTAGTTGTAATCCAAATCTACGCTCATACATTATATTTCTCTTTTATCCAATATCACGTAGTTCTTTCAAGAGACGCATGATTACAAAATTTCATAGTGATCGATTATGAGTTTTCCCTTTTGTTTGATTGCACTGGTATTCTGAAATGTCATTTCTTGGGGAAGGTAAAGCATAACCCATCTTTGGATGAAGAACCCCACTTTCCAACAATCGTCTGATCATTATAAAATTCTACAAGTGGTTGAGTAAGTGACCAATCTTCTCACAATCCAGTCAATAAGTTCACATTAGATATATCTACTTATTTCAGTACTTGGGGTCGAAAGTTTTTCGATTTGGATCGAGCCACTATATCGATTCTAGCATGCTCACGCATTCACACATATGACAAAAAATAAAGTGGAGGAGCGCCAAATTTTTTTTGGCACGCTTGGTGAGACTCGATTATAAAGTATACTTACCAGTGCAGTAAATTTTCATAATCATGAGCCAAAAGGTTGGTCCTAATGCTTTAATAGCCCCCACTAATGCTATTGTAGCCAATGAACCTCTTGCTCAGGAGGAAGAGTTACAAGTTTAATAGATGCTTGAGCAAGTAAATCAACCACCTAGTCCGATGCCTCTTCCACCGAACCTGAATAGACCATTGACATCCTAGGTTGAACTTATCGAAATTATGTTAGTCGGGATAGTTGATGTGTAAAGGAAAATTCGACACATCGCAAAATTGTTGCGACTTCATGCTGAAGAGTCACAAGCTCAGACGAAAGCCTTTAATGGGTGGATAGTCGGTCATACCAAGAGGATGAATTAGTTGGTGTTTTGTTTGCCAAAAAAGCACCTGTTGCACCTCTACAACAGGTCGATACTAGTTCTGTTGGGAACTTAGCACATGTACTACCAACCGAGCCAATGCCACAGATACTTCCTTTATGTCAAAACACACCACTTATTCCTATCCTTAGTTTAATCCAGGACGTGCAAAATTCACTAACACATATAGATTTCAGACATCCTGAACGTGTTCCTGTCCAGGACATGTGAAATTCACCACCTCCGGTAGATTTCAGGCATCCTGAACGTGAGAATAGGAACTTAATCCTTGAAGCCAGGAATCAAGGGATACCTGGGGGGTAACATTTTTCTAGAAATTAACTTTATAATGAAGAACAATATCAGGTTGATCTAGAAATACCTCCAGTCATTGCACAACAATATTGGGATTGTAATCAAATTGTTCAACTGGTTCAGGAAGTAGCTGGATAAGTTCTCAGCTGAACTACTACTCCAGTTTACCATAAGTCATATCTTGACTGAATCGACCAGTAATATCTACCATCGAGGAATTATTGACTTGATTTTACACTGTTTACAAATGATACAAGTTAATCGACCATAGAACACATAAGTCATTTTACCATACAATGTGGAGAGTTGGCCAATAACGATTATTATAAATTGCAATTATTTGGTCATTCACTCAATGGGGTAGCTTTCACTTGGTATTCCAATTTACTACCAAATTTCATAAAAAATTCGTAAGAGATGAAAGAAAAGTTTCATGCTCAGTTCTTCTATAAGACAGAGAAAATTCTATGGTCGATCTTACTCGTTTTCGACAATTGCCAGAAGATATTGGTCGAAAATTATATTGCACAGTTTAAGAGAGCAAAACAATTGATGCAAGCTAGTCACGACTGAAGTAGAATTTGTCCAGTTAGCTCAAGACAGGCTAGAATTCAAGCTTCGAAAGAAGTTTATCGGGATGAAATTCACATATCTCTCTGATTTGATCAGAAAGGTGTCTCGGTATGAGACTCTACTTCAGGAGTCAATGCGACAAAAGAATTCATCAGCAGAGATATATTATTATAACCCTAATTATGATGTTGAAGTAGAGGAAGCAGTGGTTCATATGCTCATCATTAGTTAATGTTGCGAGATGTCTTAAATCTGAGTCCTTTTGCAACTGGGATGCGGAAAGGAGTTTCGCGGATTTTGTGTCGCAAGTCCTTTCGCAACTGGGATGCGAAAGGAGTTTCGCGGATTTTGTGACGCAAGTCCTTTCGCAACTGGGATACGAAAGGGAAGTTGCCAAAACTATAAATTGGGGTGCCTAGGGCTATTCTAATATATTCTAAGACTTTCTAAAGGTATTCTAAAGGGTTCTAGGGTTATCAAAGGGTGTGTGCAAGGGTGAGATTCGAGGTTGTTCGAATCGGGTAAGTCCTTTCTCTTTGTAATTGATGCTTTCATAGTGGTGAGTGATTGTCGCTTTGTGCCGTGGTTTTTTCCCGCAAGGGTTTTCCACGTTAAATCTGTGTGTTCTCTTTTCTTGTGTGTGCTTGGTGCCATTGGATTACCATCCTAGATCTAGATCTGTGTGATTCCGCAGGCCAAAAATCCCAACAAGTGGTATCAGAGCAATCGGTTGGGACACAGATCTGAATCTGAGGGATTAGTAATAATGGCGAGCGCCAGGTATGAGATTGAGAAGTACTCAGGGAAAAATAATTTTGAGTTATGGAAGATCAAGATGATGAGTTCCTTAATTAAGCAAGGCGAAGATGGTGCTCTTGAGGAGCGGAAGTCCACCATGAAAGATGATGATTGGAATACTCTTGATAAGAAAGCCTTATCATCGATCCATTTATGTCTCACGGATGAGGTTCTCTACAACGTCATGAGGGAGAAAACTGCGGCTAATTTGGGCGAAGGAAGTTGGAGGATGTTTATGCGAAGAAATCCTCTGAAAATCGTCTGCACTTGAAGCGGCAGTGGTATAACTTCAAGATGGCAGAGGGTGGAGATCTGGAGGCTCACATCAGCAATTTTAATAAATTGGTTTGCAAATTGCTCGATATAGATGAAGTGATGAAAGATGAAGAACAAGCATGTATGTTGCTGAATTCTCTCCCGGCGTCCTATGAGTCATTCAAGGATACTATGTGCAGCATGAACAAAACCCTGAGTGTCGACACTGTTATCTCAGCCCTTCAAGGGAAGGCTATGAGACAGCTAGACAGCAACATAGGGACATCTTCTGATGCACTGTTTACAGTGGGTAGGAATTCTGAACACAGTACAGGTTCTTCAGGTTCTAGATCCAAATCCAAGGGCAAGGGCAAAGGAAAGGTAAAGTGCTGGAATTGTGGGAAGGAAGGACATGTGAAAAGGGATTGTGAAAATCCTAAATCTAAGAGGGAAGATTCTGAGGCTTCATGCAGGGAGGCTAACACTGCCACGTCAGATGAATCGAGTGGATGTGATGGTGATGTTGTTCTGTGTCTTCGCTCAGACAGTCATACATACGATGATCGTAAGGACGAGTGGATGCTAGACACAGGGGCATCTTTTCACATGACTCCTCATCGGAGTTGGTTCACCAGCTATAGGGAGTGCGATGGTGGACAGGTATTTATGGGCAATGACATTGCCTGTAATGTTGTGGCTATTGGTACGGTACGCATCAGGATGTTTGATGGGGTGGAGCGTACTTTGACTGATGTCAGGCACGTTCCTGATTTGAAACAAAATCTGATTTCTCTTGGTGTGCTTGAGGCAAAGGGATGCAAGTACACAGGTATTGATGCTGCTCTTAAGGTATCCAAGGGGGCACGAGTAGTCATGAAAGCGCAACGACTCGATCATGTTTACAGGTTGATCGGGAGCACTTCAAAAGGTGGAGCTACAGTGGATGTAGCGAATTCCACCTCTGCACGTGTGTGGCATGATAGACATGACCACATGAGCAGGCAGGGCAGGAAGGCTGAGACGTGCGGACAGGGATACAGAGCAGGTGGAGCAGCCACCTGTGAGAAGAACTACATGGCATGATTGCAGGATATCGGCAAGGTACATGGATGACTCCAATATTGCAGGGGATTCATCTTCTATTCTGATGGCTCTAGGTGAGCCTGGTGCTGAGAAGTGGAAGGTGACTATGGGCGATGTGATGGATTCGTTGTACCAGACCGACATATGGGAGCTGGTGGAGCTTCCAGTGGGCCGGTGAGCGGTTGGATGTAGGTGGACCTTCAAGAGGATACAGTATAGATACAAGGCGAGGTTGGTAGCGAGGAGTTATTCTCAGAGAGAAGAGATCGGCTTCTCAGAGATATTCGCGCCGACGGTATAGCAAGGTATCTATCAGATCCGTGATTGGCGCTGGTTGGCCAATGTGATCTTGAGCTATGATGTGATGCAGAAATAAGAGAAGAGGTCAAGAAGCTACACGGTTGAAGATTGAAGACATGGTGGAGATTGTTGCGAGATGTCTTAAATCTGAGTCCTTTCGCAACTGGGATGCGGAAAGGAGTTTCGCGGATTTTGTGTCGCAAGTCCTTCGCAACTGGGATGTGAAAGGAGTTTCGCGGATTTTGTGTCGCAAGTCCTTTCGCAACTGGGATGCGAAAGGAGTTTCGCGGATTTTGTGACGCAAGTCCTTTCGCAACTGGGATACGAAAGGGAAGTTGTCAAAACTATAAATTGGGGTGCCTAGGGCTATTCTAATATATTCTAAGACTTTCTAAAGGTATTCTAAAGGGTTCTAGGGTTATCAAAGGGTGTAGCAAGGGTGAGATTTGAGGTTGTTCGAATCGGGTAAGTCCTTTCTCTTTGTAATTGATGCTTTCATAGTGGTGATCTGTCGCTTTGTGCCGTGGTTTTTTCCCGCAAGGGTTTTCCACGTTAAATCTGTGTGTTCTCTTTTCTTGTGTGTGCTTGGTGCCATTGGATTACCATCCTAGATCTAGATCTGTGTGATTCCGCAGGCCAAAAATCCCAACAGTTAAAGCAGAGGGGAAAAAAAAAACATCTTCTAATAAAGAAGTTTAAAAAAGGTACACCTTTGATATTAAAAAAGTGGAAGCGGATTGTGTATGCTTAACGTACTGAGTAAACTCTGTGATGTTCACCATGATTTATGTAATTTATCCACTCTGTCCATCTGTTTTATTAGATAATTTTAGCGCTTGATCCCAAAAATGAAGCATATATAAAGCTCAAATTGACCACACCATAGGAAATAGTGTGAATTGAATGTCTACCATTGAAAAAATCTCAGGGGCCAAAAAAGTTTTGAATCAAGCTTATGTTTGTGTTTTCCCTTCATCCATGTCTGTATGATCTTATAAAAAGGTTGGATGACAAATAAATATCATTGTGGGGCTAGCAAGGTTTCAACGGTGGAAATCATTACTCCTATTGATTCCCATAGTATGATCCATTCGATCTTTGGATATGCTTTAATTTTGAGCCCAACGGGCCCAACTGAGTTTACTAAGTACAATAAGAGCGTACTGAGTTACTCAGTACGCAATCCTCCAATTTCAGAAAAAGTAAGAAGGAAAATGCTTGTAGTTGAAATCTCTTTGGATCGATCGTTATGTTTATGTCATCCATACCGTTCATAAGGCCATTCCTAATAGGATGAACTCAAATTACAAAAACATTATATTGATTCAAACCTCCCCACTGGCTATGAATGTTCAATGGTGGACATTTAATCATCACTATTTCCATTTGTGTGACCCACTTAAGTTTTGGATCGCCCAATTTTTCGGCCACGTCATGGCATGATCTTAAAAAAAAAAAAAAAAAAAAAAAAAAAAAAAAAAAAAAAAAATAGGGAGTGGATTTTTCACAAACATATGGTGGGCGTGGTAGCTTTCTCTCAGGCGGCATCCGCCTCTTTAAGAAAATGACGTAGATGGAAAACTCAGTGCCCCGCACCACAATAGAAAGTGGGCATGGAAGACTTTGGTCCTAGAAATCTTGGATCAAGCTGACATGTGTTTTTCCCCTCATCTGCATGGGGATCATCTTAATAACGGTTTAGATGACATATAATAGGTCCCAATAACATTTCAACGGTGGCCGAATTCCAGAGCAAAATACTATTAAAACCCAAGTTCAATGATTTTTTCAAAACATCCTAACCTAGGGTCTTTCTAGAGTTATACCACATGTGTTTTAGCAAATATATGGGACAACTTGTCTTGAACTTTGACTTGATCTTTTCTTGAAATCAGGCGACGACTACTTGAGAAGATATGCCGATCTTGAGCTGATCATAAGTTGATCTTGAGTTTATCTTCATGCATGTAGAGTAGTTGAGATTCCGTTGTGATTCCAAACTTGCGATCTGATTTGAAGCACTTTTGTCTTACAAAATTTGACAATCCATGTGTGTTAAACATAAAAGCACTTACAGGAATATTATCCAAGACAACATCAATTAAGGGTTGCTGAAGTTTCCTGAAAATGAAAAAGAAGTGATGTTAATTGATAATGATATGTTTCTATTTAATATAGACTGCCTCGCCGAATGGAAGAAGATGAGTAAGGGCATAAATATCCCTAATTGTTGGACTCATAAGGCTGCAGCCAAAGTGGAAAGTATTTGTCAGTCAACTCTAGAAAGCCGATACAGCAACCACTAACGAAGGAAATGTTGGAAAATCTATAAGAGAATTTTATGTATTCATCAATGCTAATCGACTTCCAAATATCGCCATGTTGTTTAGATAAGTGATTATAACATTCTTCCCAACCATTCATATATAGGTTTCGGCCAAGCCCTTAGGGGTTTGAGTGCAGAAGAGGGATTTAGAAGGGTCAATTGAAGAAGGAGATTTTCATCGGGATGTGCAGTGAAGAATATGCTCAATGAATGGAGTTAAGAGCAAGTGGTATCAAGGTCGAAGACTGGCCCTAATGCATGGAAAGTCATATTGTCGGAGGTAGAGACTTCGAATAGAATCCCATCTGAAACATGAGCGAGTAATTCTAGTTCTTGAATTATTTCCTCTTAAGTTGTAATTATAGGAGAATAAGAAGATGAATCAGCCATGAGAAAACTCATAAAGTTATCAAAAGGAAATGAGAGAGATAAGAGCAAGGAAAGCAGTAGAAGAGTGAAATATTTGAAATTGTGAATATATCAGCTGAGATTATTTGCATTAATGAGGAGGTAATCATAACCCATCGGATGATGTAATCGAGTGCGACATGTCGCAAAAGGAGCAAGGAACAAACTGTCGTTTGGTTGTTCTCTCGTTTGCATTGGCTAATATAGATCGATGTCATATGGCAAAAGACCAGGCACATTAAGGGCCTGTTTGGCCACCTGCATTAGGTGGGATTAAACTGGATGAAATTGAAAAAGTAGTAATTAATATATGTGTAAGGTATTGTCTCTGGATTGGGTGTATCCCATGTTTTTTAATGGCGTGTTTGGAAGATATGGGAGTAACTTTTATCCCGCGGGATTGGGGCAAAATCATGTTTGGGAAAGATAGGATTGCAAAAGTCATGTGTGCAATTTCCAAGTTTCAAGTGCCTGCATATCGTCCCTCCCACTCTGCCAGAGTATCAAAGTTCTTCGTTGTATGTAATGTACTCTCAGTTCTAACACACTTAACAAAAAATCTCTAACTCGGAAAGGAATAAAAGGGGGTTTATCTATCACATTTTGGTAGGTGGAAAATCAAACATGGCTTGCATTTCTTCTTCGTATTCTCTGCTTAACTCGTCTTCGTCCTTCCCTCAAAAATCATTTTCTGAGAAATCGATTTCTCTGTCATGGGCTTCTTCTTTTCCTCAGATGAAGATTTCTATCGCAAATCCTTCTCTTCCAAGAATACCCCCAAAAGTAAGCTGTATTTTCCATCTCTATAATTTTCTTTATATGTATTTTTTCGGTTTTAGTGTTATGGAATGGAGGGATTACATGTTTCAAATCTTGTGTGGCCCCACGTATTTCTCAATGGTGGACATTCAATCATCAGTCGTGTGGCCCATATGAAAATTGGATTTTCGTAATTTCTGGTTCCATGTCATAACATATTATTCAAAAACTGATGAATGTGGTGGATTTCGCATAAACATCACAGTGGGCCCTAGCTAGCTCTCCTTCACACATAGATCCTACGAAAGGCGTTCACAGGAAACCCACATGAAATCGGATTGCGTACTGAGTTATTCAATACACTCTTATCGTACTGAGTACACTCAATTAAGCCCACCGTGAGTGTATTGTTTTATCCACTCCGTCCATCCTTTTTTTTATTTATTCTAGATCATTTTAGTGGTTGAGACCAAAAATGAGGTATATATAAATCTCAGGTGGACCATACCATAGGGAATAATGATTTCCACCTTTGAAACCTTTCTATGGCCTACAGTTATGTTTATTTTTCATCAAACCTGTTCATAATATAACAAAGACATGGATTAAGTGAAAATAAAAATATCAGATTGATACAAAACTTCTGTGGTCCCCAAGAAATTTTCAATGGTAGATGTTCAATTCACACTGCTTCCGGTGGTGTGGTCCATTTGAGCTTTGAAAATGTTTCAGTTTTAGGCTAACGATCTAAACTTATCTTCTAAAATGTATGGACAGAGTAGATGTAATCACATACAGCACAAGGGGCCCACAGTCAAGCGTCATACCCAAATAGCTTGATTCATGTGGATGTCACTCAGCTGGGGAAGTGGAAGCCGTTTAGCTAGTGGGGAAGTGGAAGCAGGAGACGGCAAACTCATGAAGGATTGTCAATTTCCTCTTGACACACGGTATCGGCGGGAGACCCGAGGAACATTATCCAGGTTTAAAAATCGTCTCCAAACATGACTGTACAGTGGATATGCCAGACCGATGAATGCAATCCCGTCTACTCCCACTTAATGCAGGTGGCCAAACGGGTCCTAATTGTATCGGACAACAAAACAACGTCGCCATCACCTTTTTTCCAAAGGCAAGGCAATGTTGGGGAAAATGTTGTACCCTAATTCCGACCGATCACAAAAGTAGAGCCAATAAAGAAATGACATATCTCATTACACCTGGAGTAGGAGGTGTCTGAATAGATTTTCTTAAGGATTTAGTACGGAATCATAGCTGGTACTAATTTGGCACTACACGTCATCAGAGGAGGATGTGTGGCCAACAAGGAATGAACTGTGACCGAAGGCAAGCATGTGGCTGACTAAGGAGTAATTTTTTTTTTTTCACACGCACACGCACTCACGCGGCGGTGGGATTTCACCACCTATGGCTACTCGGACCCTTGAACAGGTGTTGAAACTACTGAGAGTCTACCACCGGAGCAAGAGCATGGGTACTGGACCCTTCACCACCTATGCGTACTGGAACCCGTCAGGTTTGGCTTGGATTGAACTGCTGTATTAATCATGGCATGTCCTTGTATTTATGGTAAACAAACCGGAGAAAGTACGCCAACAGGTTCAGGGTGATAAAAAACATACATAAGGGTGACCCTCGGAGATATCGGAGGCGGATTGCGTACTCAGTAACTCAGTAGGCTTAGCGTACTGAGTAAACTCTTTGTGTCCCACAAGAATTCATTCATTTTATCCACCCCGTCCATACACTTTAACAGATAAGCTTAGGTATTTATCTAAAAAATGAAGCTATCCAAAGCTCAAATGGACCACACCACTGGAAATAGTGTGAATTAAACATCTACCATTGAAAATTTCGTGGGGACCACGGAAGATTTAGATCAATCTGATATTTGTTTGCTCACTTCATCCATGTATTTGTAATATCATGAATAGGTTGGATGACAAATAAACATCACTGTGGGCCATAGAAAGGTTTCAACAGTGGAAATCATTATTCCCACGGTTTCCTGTGGTATGGTCCACTTGATCTTTAGATATACCTCGATTTCGGGCTCAACCACTAAAATTGTCTGAAATAACGGATGGACGGAGTGGATAAGACAAATACATTCACGGTGGGCCCAACTAAGTTTACTCAGTACGATAAGAGCGTACTGAGCAATCCGATTTCGGGGATATCCGTGTGCGGGTGCTACATGCATTCCGCTTCCGGTTATTTGATGGGATTATTCGGTACATTGCAAGCGTACGATTGCTCATATGCGTGAACTAAAAGAGTTATACTCGTGGAGTCCATATAATTCGCAATTCAATTTAAGCATTCCAGATCGTTAGACAGTCTGAAGGTATGTTACAACCACAAAATCAAATTGATAGGACGAGTGTGACCTTTGATAAAACGATATTCATGCGTTGAACCCAGATGGTTGAACTTTTATTTTGAGCCGTCCATTAGAAGTCTAAAATCACCCTGATAACATGCTGGATTATGTAATAATCGGAAGTAATCCCACATTTTGGACGGTCGGTTTCTTTTGATGCTTTACCACGTATACAATATCTGAGTGCAGGTGTATAACCATCGCACGCTCCCAGGAGTATCAACGATTTTAATCTTATTACTTATTAGTGTGATTGGCTTTTTTCCTTTTAATACGATTTTCAAGGGTTTTCAAGGACACAGGCCGTTTCTCCATCGGGAGCGGATTAGGTGCGGCCCCGGCCTCACCCAAGATGGTGCGGCCCTTACCGTGGGACCCATCTTGATATATTTATTTAATATCCACGCCGTCCATACGTTTTTCCATATCATTTTATTGGAATACACCAAAAATGAGGAAGATCCAAATCCAGGTAGACCATGCTATAGGAAACTGTGGTGATTGAACGTCCTAGCATTCCTAGTGCCCACCATAATTTTTCCTTAATGTTTATTTGCCATCCAAAATGTTTATAAGCTCAAATAAACGTGGATTAATGGAAGGAACAAATATCAGCATGATCCAAAAATTCTTTGTCTCATTAATGGTCAATCACCATTTTTTCATATAGTATGGTCCATATGAGAATTGGATCTAATTCATTTTTGTGATAATAACTTAAAATTATATATTAAAACGGATGAACCGCATGGATAGAATAAATACATCAATGTGGGCCCCACGGTAAGGGCCGCACCGTATTTGATGAGGCCGGGGCCGCACCTAATCCGCGCCCTTTTCTCGAGCGAGAAAAGCTTTAATACTCCGGCAGAGCGCGATAGATGATGCGCAGCACTTAAAATTGCTTAGAAATTGCATTAGTGGGGTAATTCAAATTAAACTTTCCAAATTACGGGTCCCAGTTGAGATACACTGTTAACCAAATCCTGATCTTATTTTATCATCTAACCATGAGATTGGTGGAAGTTTGTTTGACAGTTAGGAATGAAAAATATCCAGTGGTCCTGTTACAACGAGAAAGTCTCCACGAAACACAGTTTAGCAATTTCAACATATATGATTTTGGAACTCTACAATTTTCAATGTTTAATTTTAATTAATGCATGCCACGTCCACAGCTTCGGAGTGCTGCGTATCAAGCCGTGTAATCTGCCAGAGAATCAAACAGCTTCCCTTTTCGAGTGTAGCTTGATACCAAGAAAAAAACGCGCCTTTTGGCAGTTTTTATCTTCTCTACGTAGCTGGGACGTATGCCCTTTGCCTATTTTTAGATATTTCACACCTGCAAAACCGCCCCATGGACTCTACCAACCCACGAGTAAGCTCAACTAATTTATTATTATTATTATTTTATTATTATTATTATTATTATTATTTTTTAATCATTAATAATGACAAATTATAACAATAGTAGAGTATGGCACGTGTATACATACACACATATGAAATGAGAAAAAATAATAATAATAAAATTTAAAAAAGAGTTTAAATAAAAAAGTTATGAATTACCTTCAGAGAGTTAAGGTATATAAGCTACATGCAAAAGGAGAAGATGGGTGTGAACTGCACCTTAAAAAATGGAGAAAAAAAGCGCAAGTGTGTATTACTACTCATGTTATGTATAACAGAGATGCATGAGGTTTCAAGTTAAAAATCGTGGGGCTATGCTTTCATTGCCCTGATCGTTGTTGGGTGGGGTCCTACGATGATGGACCGTGTCTCAAAAATCGCCAAATCAAAAAGATCCAAGCTAGAAATTGAAATATTACAGCTGTCTTGTCAAGGAGATTGTTTGTACATGGTCTGGAGGGGATTCATCAAAAGAACAATGGTGTCGACATACTCTTCATGGGACCCACTTAGGTCGCAGGCGATCCTGTAGTTCCTTTTGATATATAACTGTTCATGAATTCTCATGTATCAATAGAGAGAGAAAGTAGCATCAGCTCATTGATGTAGAGAAGGTCACGGACACTTTCATGTCCAAGATGGACCAGAGAAGGACCGATGCGGAAGTGATCAGGACTGTCAAGACACTAAAACCGGCATATCTCATAAACCGGAATGAGTTATTCGACATACCATATATGATTTTAGGTAGGAGAAGCTACTTTAGCCAGCCAACCCTGCCATGCTGGGTTGTGTACTGCATGAAAAAGGCTTATAAAATTTAGGATAACAATGTGGTTAGGCACACTTACTATTTTTAGCCGAAAACCATGAATTCTTAGTTTATTATTTATAGTAAGTCATGAATCTTTTGGAGTTTGAGTTGGAGTTTGATTTCGAGACTTCTTCCAAGGTTTGGTATCACTATTTAATTGATTTTAAGTTATTTATTTATTTATTTATTATCAATCAATTTATTTATAACTTTATTAGAATTATTTCTATTTTTCTATTTTCACTTGTCGATTCAAGGAATCTCTGTGAGGAGTCCAAAAAAGCTTTGTGGATTTGGAGTGTTTATCCCTAAGGAAGACTGGGATCGACCTCATCACGTCCATCCCTGTGTGACTCATGGACCCTCTGGACCATCCAAGTCACTCGAATCCATCCCAATGTACTGTAACAGTACAAGTTGGGACTTTTAGCAGTTGGATCAGGATCATTTTCAGTTACCTTGAACCGTTTATGATGGGCCTCACCTTGGATAGGGGATAATAAATTAGAAACTATTGTACTGAAATATTCCAGACCTTTGATCAATCAAAGGTTAAACAAACCGTCGATATTCAAAGAATGAGAGTCATATTATTAAAGGTCAAAATGTTCCAATCTAATATATTTTTAAATTTTGGATATAACCCATCCAAGGTGAGACCTGGTATATAAACGGTTTGAATCATTGACTGATGATCCAGGTCCAAAGGCTATGTGATGTCACGTTTAGTGGGGCCCCTGAAATGTGCAGCTTGGATTTAGCATACATGTGCCACGTCAGAGAGGCGAGTACAACAAAATTGTATTCATTCAAACTTCAGTCAGTGTTCATCCAAACTCATGTATGTATGCAGGGAAAGAGGCGTCCAAGGAAGACTCGAACTCGTGCTTGGTTCCTTCCCAGTGTCTCAAATGGCACAAAACTCCAATGCCAGTCGTACGGAGAATACCTCTCCTTCCTACCTTTTTCTCTTGACACATTATGCCCTCCCCACGTTGCGTACAATCTAGTCGTTTCTCGTTTTTAACAAGTGGGGCCCACTTTATAGTGATCCAAACCGTTGATACGATGGATGCTCCTAATTAATTCATATTGAGAATACTACCCTTTAATTGGTAGCCATTAAACAGACGGATGAGTAGGAAAATACAACAACGATCTACATTCAATTGGAACGTTCCAACTGATGGCAAGCATACAGACAGCCAAGAAAGAAAATACGGTAGCTGTCCACATTCAACTGAAAAAAAAGGCCAAAGATACGACGGCTAGGGTTTTCTCTTCTGAAAGATTTTTGGTGGGTGGAATGTCTGCAGCTTGTCGCACGGTGGCATCTTTGCCGCCAACATCGCTCTTTTGAAGGACATCAGTGCCATGAAAACGGTAGGCCTCACCATGAAGATTATCTGGTACAAAAATTAGGTAGATTCTCTCATCAGGATTTCCACACTACTGGAATCAATGGACAACCAGCAGTCTGACTCAACATAGAGGCATAGTCTAACTAGTGGGCCGATCAGTCTGATTTTAGATGAGGGTGATCATCATGGTGGGGCCTATTCATTTTACGATGCTGATTTTCTGTACAATTGGCAGGTTGGTGAGAAAGATGGTAAGGTACTACAAGTTTTGGTGCCGTTACCTTTACGTGATCAGTTTTCTTTGAGCTATTTCTTCATGCTATAGGCCTGGAATGCGCCGGAAGTTTATCATATTACTGGATTTTTCTTCGAAAGTCTCATGAATAGAAATTAAAACATTAAGAAAAGGCACGAAACTAGATATTTAATTTAAAGTTTACCTTCAATTCGATACCTACCCATCAGATGATTAGGACGAATCAACGTCATATTCGGACTGTCTTTGTTTTCTTATGGAGCATATGCAAGGGTAAGTTCTATGCCCTTTCCTTGTCCAGTGTAGATTTTGAATCTACCAGTAAAATTATAGGTGGTGTGCTCCATCATTCTTAAATATATATTCAGACAGTCTTTCAATCATAATGAACCTATAATTTGGGAGATTTAGATTAGACTCACATATATAAAATATCATGAAAATAAAGGTACATATAGCTAGAGGGAATGGTGGTGGCATCTATGGAAAATAGAAGGAAAAAATAAAATAAAATAAGAGTATTAAGAGGAGAAAAAGCGAGAGAAAGATTAAAAGACTAATTATTTTTCTTAAAAGAGTAAGAGAGAGGAACATATATACATACTACCTAGTTAGTACTTAAATAGAAAATGGCCCATTATTTTCTAATCCTACTAATACCACAACTCTAATTTTTTTAATTATTTATTTTTCTAATTTAATTTAATTAAATCTTGCTTAATAATTAAATATCTTAATTAAATTAAGACTTAATAATGATTCTTAACACTCTTTATTATTGTCAATTTCTATTTACATTTTATTATTCTCAAACTTCTTTTGAAGAAATTAAAATTATATATGCTTAGTGCTTTAGTGAAAATATCCACCGCTTGGTAACTTACAGAGCTGTGAATCAACTTTGCCTCTTTACTCATGACTTTCTCGTAAATGAGGTAATAATGGACCATCACATGCTTTGTACATGCATAAAATGCTAGATTCGATGTCAGTATGATTGAGCTAATAGTGTAACTTGTGATTGGAATGAGATAATTGACTTTTTCTTCAAAGTTTCTCATTAGTTATGTCAACCACACACTTTCAGATATAGCTACCGTAGTGGGTTGATATTCAGCCTTTGTAGCGTTTTACTTTATTTTGTATATTCACTTGCAACTAATATCTTCCTTTCCCTCCCGAAAGGTTAAATGGGTCCTATGTGCTAGTCTTTTCCGATGCACCAATCTCTTCCTTCATGGCATGCAGCCATTAAGGAGATCATTAATAACTCCTTTGAATATACTCGGCTATAAAAATCCATAAGCTGCATGATATAAGCATAGTGTACATTTGTAGCACAATAATTTGTGTCTTTTAAGGGAAAACCTTTAATGAATACGATGTCTGTTGGAGTATGTCCTGGAAAATCAATATGAGCCCTAATCCACTAGCCACGTGGATGAGACAGGGTTTAATTACCTCAACAGTAGATCATAATGATTATGGGTCCCATATGGACAGCTTGATATTTCTTAGTGGTTTAACATCACATTGAATTACATGTATGTGGGTTGGTTTAGGAGTCAATCATCTGGTAGTCCTTGGGAATTAGAGATTAGACACACTGTTGTTCACTAAAGAGAGTTCTGATCCATAGATCCCAGTACGCTATTTCGATCATGACTGACATAGGTATGTAGGACACACATGTGGACACTCTATTATGATATGTATGATCATCTTGTATGAAGGGACTTCTTTGGGTTAGGATGGACATTCTCCATCATTAGAGAGATGAATTGGTGTTGTTCTGTCTTTGCCGTTATCCCACATAGGAGTGTGATTGTACCATGGATAGAAGATTTAGGCTAGGGCATTTGATCACTTACATTTATTGGATTGACTTGATGGTGCATTAAAAATGATTAATCCTCATACCAGAGGATGTGTAAGGGTCATGGCCTCAATTGGTAGGCTTTAGTTTTTCCTACGAGGCTACCTAAAAGCCATTGAAATTGGACGACTTGAGTACTTCCATAAGAAATTGTTGATTCTTACACGAGTAACATAAGATCCACCGTACTTTGCCTAGGAACTTATATATGGATAGATTTATTAAACCAAAGGCTCATCGAATAATTTTTCCACTAAGCCTAAAACTTAAGATATTTTAATTATTATTATTATTATTATTATTATTATTGTTTTGTTAAAGGTGGGCTATTTCCACGATTTCATTAATCACTGCAAATTTACAACCTTTCGGGTGTGCCCCAACAAAGGTAGGAGGCAACACCTATCATGTGAAAACAAAGGAAAGGAAGAATAGGAGCAACAAAATGTACCGGCACAACTATAGAGACGACTCCCACCACCGGACCACAGTTACTTCGTTCTAATTGATCCGAGGCCCAACTTATCCAGGAAGATACGACCCCTGGTCTGAAAAGGAAGGCTATCTATATTCTCAAACAGAGAGAAGACTTGATTCCCACTACCCAGGCGAGCCAACGAGTCAGCGGGCGCGTTACCTTCGCGAAAAATGTGAGCCCACTCCACTTGGGCATCTGAGATGAGAGCGTTAATCTGGTAGAGCCAGGCTTTCCACTTCTATCCCGGAGAAGCCTTCCCGGAAATGAAATTGATGATAAGCTAGGAATCGGATTCCACAATTATCTTCTTCAAACCTCTAGTAAGACATAAGAGCAAGCCATCATGGAAGGCCCTGAGTTCTACATGCACGTTAGAGCCATGGCCATATCCTGCCGTAAACGCAAAAATGAAATTACCTCTCTCACCACGACAAACTCCCCCACCTCCAGACAGACCTGGGTTGCCAAGGGCCGAGCCATCAACATTAATTTTCACCCAACCATCCCTTGGCCTGATCCATTTCACCACCTCAACGCCAGAGAAGGAGAGAGGAGCACGAGCAGGCTGCTGGATCTGCGACTAGGTGGCGTAAATTGGGTGGTGCCTATCGGTCATATTAGAAGGAGCAGTAATGCCCACTGGAGCAGAATTCTCGACAAAGGTTGGAGTGGCGTGAGCCCTATCATCGATCCTTGAAACGCTATGGGTCCACCAATGAATCTTAGCAAAGATTTTAGAGGTAGACGGGCTGACATTCTCAAAACGCGCCGAGTTTTTGGCCCCCCAAAGTTCCCACATGATGACGCATGGTAAAATTCTTTGTATCGTTGATTCCGCTTTCCTTGCCACTGGAGCCGACCACCACTGATATAGTCGTTGTTCTACTGAGGGCACGTTCTGCACGTCGATGTCGAAAAACCTCCCAAAATTGAAATGTCTAAGGTTTTCAACAATTGAAATGTTGTTTTAACCATTAAAATTGACTTAATCACACTTGATGATGATTTGATAGTCCACTATGTGATTGGCATGGGATATTGATCTCTTATGAATGGCTATAAAAATGAAAGGACTAAATCATGATTATATAGATGTATGAAGCATATCAACAGTTTCCTTTATAGTTTGTTATATAGAAGTTTAAAGTGTGTCGAAGCATCATACTAGTTGCACACCTGAAATCCTTACTCCTTATATATATGATCTTATTTTAGAGGAGTTATAGATATTTTTTTAGAGTCCTAAAAGCCTAAACCCCCTTAAGCATGTGAAGAGGAGAAGAGAGAGTGTATGTGTCTGAGAGAGAGAATGAGATATCATCTCCATCTGTTATCACCGCTTCTCCTTGGCACATGTGCTCCTGTAGTCCACTGCTATGGATGGTGATCATCAAGCTCGACACCTATTATAGAATTCGATGTGGATTTTTTTTGCCTCTTAGAATCGGGATAAATCGGGGAGAGAACTCCTAAGTTAGAGGATCAACATCGGCATCAAAATAATTTATACACCATCATATTGTTGGTACATGTATGATATATAAATCATTCAAGCTTAGATTTATTTAAAAATATGATATGATTGTTTGTAGGAGACCCTAGGAGATGGGTTTATGTTTTATGATTTGGAAAATGAATTTCATTTCACTGTAATTTCTGATGAAACCTATCAATATCTTCATTCTAGAACACCAATTGATGAGGCAATAACTTCCTTTTTCGTTGATTATATCGACTAAAACTTTTTACTAATTTAAATGATTATGGAGTGGACGATCATGTATTTGAATCTACATATGATAAAAGCTTTGAAGACTCCACCTCTTTATTTAAAGCTTGCTTGATACATATTATAAATTCTTATCGAAATTCAAAATCTAGTTCTCGTGGATATGATGATTTACTAAATCATAATATTGGTATGCTTTTTTTAGATGAATATCCAGGAATAATACATTTTATGGCGTTCTTATCAAACTTGCCATAATTTTTATCATTGTGCTTCACATAAGCTATGTATCCAAACACTTGTTTACATTAAATCTAGCTTCTCTTTATAAAGAATGTCAGAAGTTAACTTTGAAACATAGTGAAAAGTAAAAAAATAAATAATAATAAAATAAAGTTTAATCGCATCTTAATTAATTTAATGTCGAGGAACCTATTATGATAATCTTAATTTTTGATGATCCAAACTCCAAGAAGAATGGTTGAGATCTTATCTTGGTGCGATCGAATTGCGTGGACAATTTTTCAACGATGAAGAATAATACATTTTATGTCATTCTTATCAAGCTTATCATAATTTTCATATTATGCTTCACATAAGCCACACATTCAAACACACGGTTGCATCAAATATAGCTTCTCCTTATATAGAATGTTGGAAGTTAACTTTGAAATATAGTGAAAAGTTAAAAAAATAATAATAATAAAAAAATTAAATCAAAATCCATCATAATTAATTTAATGTCTAGGAACCTATTGTAATAATATTAGTTTTCTATGATCCAAACTCAAAGAGGAATGATTAAGATCTTATCTTGGCGCGATCAAATTGTGTAGACAATTTTTTCATGATGAAGTTGTCGATGTTGAACATATATATACTAAAAGACCTCTTCCTTATATATCACAGGTAGAGGAGATGAGAGAACCAACATCTACATCTCTTGTAGGGACTGAAGGAGATGCACTCTGTCTATAAAGTTGACCTCACACAATCACATGTGTGGAAGTGAAAATGAAAAGAAGAAGATGGATGGAGTTTGTATGCACACACTCTCTCTTTCTTATCTCTTCAAGTGACGCTTAAGAGGGTACGTCTCTACAATAAGATTTATAAATAAGGACATGAGGTTTTAGAGATTCACACTGTATTGAAATTAGGTGCCATTAATTTATAATGAAGAGGCTGAGCCGATGGATCCGGCCCGATCAGTTAGAGGCTATTTAGGTGTATTAGGGGCTGTTAGTTCTTGTGGGGAACTTGAGAGTCTGAGCCGATGGATCCGGCCTGGTCGGTTAGCTGCCTAGGCATATTAGGGGTTGTTTAGTTCTTGATAGGAGTACAGGCTTGGGGAACTTGAGAGTCTGAGTCGATGGATCCGGCCCGGTCGGTTAGCTGATTGGCTTGTCGTGCCATTTGAGGGCCTTTTTCATTGGCTTTTTGGCGGTCTTTGCTTTTGGTTTTGTTCTTTGCCTCGTCTGGTTTGTAAGCGGGTATATGATAGGCGGCCCTTGCCTTTTTGTTGGTGGCTGCCCGAAGGATTGTATAGGTCCTGGTTTTATCAATGAATATATATATATATTATATATATATATATATATATATATATTATAATATATATAATGAAGAGGAATTTTACATAAGATCGACACCCTAGTTGATTTAATTAAGAAATTTTTGTTTTTTTTCCCAATTGCTCGTTAGACCATTTTAGTCTTGTTCGATTCGATCAAAGTGGCTCTAAATTCGATCAAGAAAATCCAAAAATACTAGTTTGCTCTTTGGATGATTTCGGACACTTTCAATTCGATCGAAAGTGTGCTCAATTTGATCAATGGCCCTCGATTGGAATCAATCTTATCGAAGGTCCCATCGACAGTTTTTGAAGTTTTACGTAATTGTATGGTTTTATTTCTAATTTTGGATTCAGGTTATATATACGAGTGTAATACAGGATTAAGGCATTATAAGGTGATTGGAAACTTATTCTAGAGAGAGCTACGATTTAAAGAAAGGGGATATAGGGTTTTCAACTCTAACATTTGCATGTAAATTGATTCCATCTCTTGTAATTTCATTTTCATAGTAGATTGTTTTTCGCTTTGTATCATAGTTTTTTCCCGCAACAGTTTTTCCACATAAATTGTTGTGTTGTCTGTGCATGCTTGAATTTCTATCTTTGTGCTTGTTTGATTCACGTCTCGGTGACTTTCCATGCCCGACGCACTGTTATGGTTCCCTATTACCCTACGATTTTTTATTTTTTATTTTATACCTTATTGTGCGGAAAGTCTATCGATTAGCCTCATACATGCACATATTCATGATCCAAGTCCTCAACTATCATGGCCGTCCACTATATATCTAGATCTCATGCTGATTAAATTGTGGACCATCATATTTAGGCGCCCTATCAGGTCATCATCAAATTTAATGAAATCGTCTTACTTATTAAAATAAAATTTTATTAGTTGAGAACCTTCATAAAGCTGATTACTGTAAGTGCTAAGGTTTCTAGCTCCTATATTGTCAAATTTTGTAGTGTCAAAACCTCTCTTGAAACCTGTGTCTTGTGTAGCTCATCTACATAATGAAGTCTGTGCATCTCTCAAGAACAAGGGTCTTGTGTTCAAGAACTTCAAAGGCAAGTGTACTAGTTCATGTTTATGTACAAACGTCAATAGTGAATTCAAGCTTTCAAGATTCAAGAGTTCAAAGCTTCGTACAAGTCAAGATAACGTTCTTAGACCTTAATACTCAAGTTCAAGCCTCAATGTTAGTCGATTTCAAGCTTCAAGAGTCTCAAGTCAAGCTTCATCCTATGGCAAGATCTCAAGCTTCGCCAACTTCAAAGAATGACTATCAACTAAAGAAAAAGAAGCTCAATGTTTATACATGACTAACAAGGTATAAATGACCTTAGATTGACCTTAGGGTAGGTCATTTTGAATACATAATTCAATCGATTCATTTTATAAGTGAATAGACTGTTTCTCGACTAGTCTTGGACTCTGTTCAACTAGTCCTAGCACTGACTCGACTAGTCCAAGAAATTCCACGACCAGTCCTAAGTTTGTTGAAAATTTTCAGAATTTTTTGTTAAGCCACGACCAATCCTTGAGACTGCTCGACCGGTCGTGTGAACAGTGCACGACTCTTGCTCGACCAGTCCTACAGCTACGACTCAAACTCCAGCAACTAAATCAGGCTCCACATGACTAGTCGTGAACAGGTCACGACCAGTCGTGGAGGTCCCTCGACTGGTCGTGAAGGTCCTACGACCAGTCGTGGAATGACTTTATCCGATTATGCTCAAAATTTCAAAAATCTGTTGGTCCTACGACCAGTCGTAGTGTCCTCAGGACCAGTCATGAACGCGATTTCTTCATCTATAAATAGAGTACGAATTTCAGAGTTTCTTCATTCAATTTAAGTTAATTCAATTCATCACTCTGAGAGATAAGTTAGTGTTCTTTTTAAGGTATATTGTACTCATTTAATATTCTCTTAATTTAGCTTTTTTATATTTGATTTTGTTTCTTTATTCCAATCATATTTGAAGAAGGGATTGAGATAGCCCTTTTCTTGGAATCAAAATTAAATAGAGCTGGCCCAACTGGATTTAATTTAAAATCAATTTAGAACCTAGAACTATTTCATAAGTGAGTTTGGACATTGAACTTCTACTTTGAAATTCTACTCCGACTTGGTTCTTCCGGGCTGCATCAAAGAGAATATCCAGGTATTTTACAGTTTTTGTAAATTCCTTTGTTTTGGTTTTTGAGATTGTGCCAGAAAAATCTCTGTTTTAGTTTGTCTGAGGTGATCCAGAAAACTCAGAGCGTGGGGTTTTTAAATTGTGTAACCCACTCGAAAGACACAATTGTGGGTTTTAGGTGAACATGGAAAAACCTATTTTCATAGTGAACGCTAATATCCACTGTGTGAGGATATTAGGAGTGGAGTAGTTGTGTGGCTATTTTTCTAAACAGTTGGTGTACAAACAAGCGAATCATTATAATTCTTTGTGTATTGTGGATTGATTGTTTATTTATTTGTGTGGATGATTGTAATTTCTTTTTTGCATTGTGGAGAATGTTGTAATTTCTTTTATGCAAATGTGGAGAATGTTGTAATAGCTTAGATTTCATTCCATTGCTATTTATTTTTTATTCCTCTGTATCAGTTTGAGTTTTTGATATACAAACCGTTCTAGTAAGGTTGTCCTGCCATAAACCCTTAGTTTTTATAGTGTAAGGTTGTCCTTAGAACAACATTTGTATCAACCTCTCAATACTCGTTCTTTTGAGGTTGTTTTTAAATTCAGCATTGTGGAATTATCTATTTCTATCTATATTTAATTTATTTAAATTCCGCTATTAAATTTTTTTAATTTGGCATAGTCCTATTCAACACCCCCCCCCCCCCCCCCCCCCCCCCCTAGGACATATAGCTCGGCCTTTTCAATTACAGCCTTTTAAGTATTGGGCCCAGTAGTAAAATCACTTTATTAGTCTATAATCTAATAAAATTTAGCCATATAATTAGTCCTTAGGTAAATCCAATGGATCTCATGTTGAACCGATTAAGAATCAATGAATGCCAATGAACACACTCGGCATCACCCACTTTCAACAATCTTTAGAAAACATCATAAAGTGAGCTATAGTCGTCCAATCAATATCACAACCCTTACCCATCATCAGGTCTAAGGATCAATTACCTTTCATGTATCATCAAATCCTTGATTACATGATCATAGTTTAGGCTAATGGGCAACTAGATTATCAACTTGAACTCAATCTTCAATGCAAGTGTCTAAATGTGCATACTTGGATTTTATATGTATGGAACACTTACATTCCTATATAGGGTAAGGGATAAAGTACAATTGACACCAAGTCCGCTCTTGATGATGGAGACCTTCCATCTTGACCTAAGTTAGTCCCCTCATACAAGATATTCATACATTAATAAAAGATACGTAGTATACTTTAAGTGAGTATGTTATTCCACTGGGCTTGGACCCTAAAATCATGATAGATGACTTCAAGTAGATAATATGTTGTGGTAACAAATAGTGTGAAAGGATGATGTGTCACTTTTTCAAAGTTATATACCTCATACATTTGATTTCCATTATACTTTATAACTAGTATTCTAGTAATGAGTCTCTTTCTTGACATGTCTCTAATTCTTAAAAGGTTGCGGTGACACAATCTCATATGTCAAAAATTGACAACTTCGAACAAAGAATTTATAAAAATCAATTTCACCATAAGTGCAAATAATCGACCAAAATTTTCTACGTAATAATCTTATCATCATTGTTTGATAGAATTTCATATATTTCATCACCAAATATGACTGTGTAGCCTTGATGTACAAGTTGTCCTATAAACATGAGATTCTTATGCAACTTTGGCACATATAATATATTAAAAATATGCTTTATATTCTCATTAAAATCTCGCAAGGTGTTGTTATCTTATCTTTGACCTTAAGAGAGGTGTTATCTTCAATGATAACATTTGATGAACTTCACACTAATTCTTTATTAGTGAAGAGATCTTCTTTTAGTGTCATGTGATTAAAGCACTGAATCTATACACCACCCATCTATACTTAACTTCTAATCTTGCATTGCACAAAGGGTTTCTTCGATCTTCTCTTAACCATTTGTTTGTTTATCTTCAATAGTTTAGTTTTCTTCATCGAATCTATATTTTGTTACATAGTACTCATATTTTTAGCAATTATAAAATTCAACTTGATTTAGACCTAAACTTTTTTTATAAATTGCCTTGATTGTTGTTAGTGATGGGCGATTGAAGTTGATGATGATTTTTAAATTGTTAGTTATTTTGGTGAAATTTTTGAGAATTTCATCTTGAGCCACGGCCTCATTCTATAGAATTGACAATGTGTTTTGTGAAAACAAAATATCATTGTTTATCTCCTTTTTTAAAAGAACTACTTTGAGCCTCTAATATTCGTCTTTTTAAAAAGATAATATCCTTGTAGAAATATACTCACCCATGCCTTCTGGGCAACTTATTTTGTTAAATCAACACTCTTAACATTAAAGTCAATTCGTAATTTTTTAAAGATGATTGCTTTTTGAGTATTGCTCCCCAGCTTTATGCCAATTCCCTTTATCCGATAACATAAGTCCTATACTTTTCGAGAAAACTCTACCATAGAGTTATTATTTTGATTGAACATCCTTAATTTTGCTTCAAAAAATTGTATTTTTGCATTGCTCGCTTTCTCATGTATGATACCCAAGCGATCCCTTACTTCTTTCGTGTAATCTGATTCTTTATCATAGGAAATTACATTTTATCCACAATAAATTCGCATAACATATAGAATCTACCCATTATTCTTACTTTAATTTGCAAGTCCTACTTAGCTCGTTGTTGGTTTGGGATCACTTAATGACCACCAATTGGAAAGTTGCAATGGCTTAATCCTGACTGTCGATCAAACTTGACCTTGAAAGCTTCTTGGATTAAGCCATTGCAACTTTCCAATTGGTGGTCATTAAGTGAAGCCATAAAATAAATGGTCGCCACCAAATTATACATGCAAAATCAGATGGTTAAAATCAATTGACCTGTAACGTGATTCTGGTTTAGGATCATCCACATTGTGGCCCAAGGATTGGACATCGGGATTGATGTATGTGGTGACACGTAGACTTTGATGACCTACCACATTTAGTCGATTGTGGCAATTAGGCCAAGTTCAACACTAAATGTAGACAATATTGATACAAACAATGAAAAAAAAAAGAAGGATTTAGACCAAATTTGCCTTGTGGTATTGCTAAACGCACCAAAAAGCCAACTTTTTAAAGATATTCTTTGGTTGGCTCTCTGACCACTTTTTAAAGAATTAGTGGACGAAAATACCCTACTTTGGAACCTAGTGCCCATACAAAGCTTCTTCTTCTTCTTTTATTGTTTTCATGGGACTTCTTCCCTTTCAAACATGTCTTTCGGCGACCCATGCACCACCACCCATTCTGACTACATTTTTCGATATAAGGTCATTGCCATCAATTTCTCTAGCATATGGGCACCGCTAACAACTCCTACAACCTTTAAAAAGAATGTTATTCTAACTCCTCGACAACCACATTTCTTAGAGATGAAAGCCATTGATAGGTGGAAAGACATTTTGAATGTATTTTTTTAAAATTTTTTTTAGAATAGCTAGCATTTTCTTAAAGATAGAAGCCACTTTTTGTTATGGATAGAGAGGGATGGTCGAGATTGTTATCGTGGGGGAGAAATGATTGTTAGAATGGATTTGAGATGGAGAGGGATGGTTGTAATTGTCATGTGGAAGACAATGAATGATATAAAATCTGGATTTTGTAATGTATTGCCTTAATTGAAGTGGTTGTCATGTGTTAATGGTATATGTTATCATATGTTAAGGGTTTTGGGTAGTGGGTTTGTGCGTGTGTGGTGTGTGTGTGTGTGTGTGTGTGTGTGTGTGTGTGAGAGAGAGAGAGAGAGAGAGAGAGAGAGAGAGAGAGAGAGAGAGAGTGGTGTGTGTGTGTAAAAAGGGTTTGGATTGTGGTTGTCATATGTTAAGGGTTTAGGTTGTCATGTGTTAAGGGTCTAGGTCATGGTTGTCATATGTTAAGGGTCGAGGATAACACATGAAAACAACAACCCGGACCCTTAACACATGACAATCTAGGCCCTTAACACATTGCAACCACAATCCAAACTCTTAACACATGACAACCACAACCCAGACTCTTAACACATGACAACCTCGACCCTTAACACATGACAACCTCGACCCAAACCCTTAACACGTGAGAACCTAGACCATTAACACATGACGACCTAAACTCTTAACATATGACAATCCAGACCCTTAATACATGACAACCTAGACCCTTAATATATGAGAATCCAGACCCTTAACACATGACAACCACAACCCTTATATATATAAAGGATTGTCGGCCCAGCATGGGATATGTGTCGAATCTACCCCGTCTATTGGATTCAGAATTTAATTTAACAACACGGGTTAAAGAATGAGTTACATCAACAGATAACGTGGACCTCACCACAAGGAAATAATTGGGAGTAAACAACCATTGTTATTGGTTGTTGTGATCTATCATGATTTATATAATATATCCATGCCGTCTATCTATCTTGACAAAATAATTTAGAGCATGAGCCCCAAAAGGAGGCAAACTGAAGGCTCAAGTGGACCACACCACAAAAATAATGGGGATTGGACTCCTACCATCAGAAACTTCTTAGGACCCAATGTGATGTTAATTTTCCATAAAGTACTTGACAAGTCCTATTAGGGTGGTACCCAATCTGCGTTACATAAAATCATGAGGACACGAGATTTCGGGTGAATGTCTTTCGTAGGAAGTTTCTGCCATCACAAGTTATGTTGGGCCCACGCCATGATTCTTGTGAGAAATCTACTCCATCCATTTGTTTTGTCAAATCATGTTAAGAGATGAGACAAAAATAAAGAAGATCTAAAACTCAAGTGGGCCATTACGACTGGAAATAGGGAAAAGGAGTTGCCTACCGTTCAAACCTTTCTAGGCTCCACTGGATGTTTATATGCAACCTAAACCATTCGTAAAGTGCCCAAAATGTTCATAAGGTCATTTCCTATGGGATAAAATGAAAGAACAAAACTATTAGCCTAATCTAAAGCTTATGCGGCCCATGAATGTTTCAATCGTGGCTGTATAATATCCATTATTTTTTGTTGTGTGGCCCACTTTGAATTTGACTCAGTTTTAAGCTCATACCATACAATGATTTGGCAAAACAGGTAGACAGGGTAGATTTCTTACAAACACCATAGTGGCCCCACAAAGTAAACCTAGGATGGGTAATGCGCTTTCCTCCCACTTCAATGCCATAACAGGCTAGGCGCTCCATGCAAAAGGGTAATTTCATTCCTTTGAAAATTTAAAAAGGTGTATATATATATATATATGAGTAATGGTCTCCTGCGAACCATCCCGCAGGATACCTTGGTGTGGTCCAATTCCCGCTGCAAGAGACCCTTGTGCGGGCGCCGATTGGCTAGCTGTTACTGAATTTATGGCCCCACTATGATATATGTTTTGTATCCACGCCGTCCATCCATATGGAGAGATCATTTTAGGGTGAAATCCAAAGAATGAGTGGCATCCAAAGCTCCATTGGACCCCACTACAGAAAACAGTGGGGAGAGTGACGCCACCGTTAAAAACTTCTAAAGGCCATAAAAAGTTTTCGATCAAGCTTATATTTATATTTTCCCTTCTTTAAAAATGGATGAACGGAGTGGATGAAACACATACATCATGGTGGGGCCCATAGAGCACCGACCACCAGCCACGCCAATCTGTACAGGAAATCAGATTGCGTACTGAGTTACTCAGTACGCTCTTATCGTACTGAGTAAACAAAGTTGGGCCATGTTGAATGTATGTGGTCTATCTAGACTGTCCATCTGTTTTTCCATCTAATTTAAGGGGTTGAGCCCAAAATTGATACATATCCAAAGATCAAGTGGATCATACCACTTGAAATAGTGGGGATAATGATTTCCACCGTTGAAACCTTTCTAGGCCCCACAGTGATGTTTTTTTTTCATCCAACCTGTTCATAAGATCACACAGACATGGATAAAGGGAAAAGAAAAATATAAGCTTGATCCAAAACTCCTGTGGCCCTCCAAGTATTTTTCAACGGTAGACATTGAATTCAATTGTTTCCTATGGCGTGGTCCATTTGAACATTGGATATACCTCATTTTTTGGTTCAAGTACTAGAATTATCTGTTAAAATGTATGAATGGAGTGGATAAAATAAATAAACCATGGTGGACCTCACATAGTTTACTCAGTACGCTAAGCATAGTGAGTTACTCACCACGCAATCCGCTTCCTAATTAACACCGGACCTCACTCCACGGAAGTGACATCACCATATTCTGTGGCCCCACTATGATGTATGTGTTGTATCCACAACCTTCATCCATTTGGGGATCCTTACTCTTGCACTGGTGGTAGACTCTCAGGAGTTTCAACACCCGGTTAAGGGTTCGAGAATCTATAGGTGGTGAAATCTCACTACAACGTTAGTGTGTGGGGATGTGTGCGTGTGTGTGTAAAAAAAAAAAAGGTTCATCCATTTGGAGATATTGTTTTAAGCCATGAGCTAGAGAATGAGGCAGATCCAAAGCTTAAATGGACCCCACCACAAAAAATAGCGGGAAGATTGATGCCCACCGTTGAAACCTTTCTAAGGCCCATCATGATATCTTTTCAAAATCCAACCTATTCAAAAGCTAACAAAGATATAAAAAATAGGGAATATAGATATAAGCTTGATCGAAAACTTTTTGTGGCTTTTAGAAGTTTTCAACGGTGGCATCACTCTTCCCATTGTTTTCTATAATGGGGTCCACTGGAGCTTTGGATGTGACTCATTCTTTGGATTTCACCCTAAAATGATCTCTTCAGATGGATGTACAGTGTGGATACAAAACATGTATCATGGTGGGGCCACAAATTCAATAGCAGTCTCGCTCGTCAACCCGTTGTTAGCCAATCCACGCCCACACAAGGGTCTCTTGTGGTGGGAATTGGACTGCACCAAGGTATCCTGCGGGATGGTTTGCAGGAGACCATTACTCTCTCTCTCTCTCTCTCTCTCTCTCTCTCTCTATCTATATATATATATATATATATATATATATTATATATATATTATATATATATATATATACACACACACACAGAGAACGCTCACCTGCGAACCAGTTCGTATGTATTATGTACGAACTTTTTTGAGAACCCATCATACGTGATGTGGATCCAAAATCTGAACCGTTCATGTGAAGCAGCACCTTCTGAAACCTCACGGGCCCAAGTTTTACTTTGATCTAAAACTTTGATGGGCCATGAAAAATGAAAACAGTTTCCTCCCTTGATTTGTATTTCTCTTTGTTATGCCCCACTAGAATTTTAGATCGGGGTGAAAATTTGTCACATGAGGTTTCATGGGATTCCGCATCACATGGACCGTTCAGATTAGACACCCATGGCACGTGTGCAAAGGTGCGCACGTGCATAGGTGCGCAGGGGAGCATGACTCTCTCTCTCTCTCTCTCTCTCTCTCTCTCTCTCTCTCTCTCTCTCTCTCTCTATATATATATATATATATATATATATATATATTTGATGTGTTCGGCAGTACC
Organism: Magnolia officinalis; assembly: GCA_021015155.1. Lineage (NCBI taxonomy): Eukaryota > Viridiplantae > Streptophyta > Magnoliopsida > Magnoliales > Magnoliaceae > Magnolia > Magnolia officinalis. Next base: position 32,048,329 of record JAJHSJ010000004.1, on the reverse strand, counting down.
ATGAGACTATTTTGGTCAAAATGCCTGAAATATTTTAAAGAAAATGGCAAAATACACTAGCTGCTGAGCGACTGGCAAGAGGGCAAGTATACTAACGGTTGATACGCAAGCACTAATAAAATGCAAACGTGGCATAGGTTGCTTGTACATCTAGAATTACACTGATATGACTTTTTATTGGGTGACCGGTGGACGTTTAATCGTCCGCCAAATGAAAATATTTAACGATCCGGATTGAAGAGAGAAATGCCCATTAATCATGGTTAAGATCGTTCGATAAATCTGAATTTTAGTTGTGACCTAGATACAGCGGATTTCATGTCTCTGGAGTTGAACTGGAGCAAAGTTAGTCACGTGTGCATTCTATGAATGCCGCTTATCAACCATCACACTCAGCCGGAGTATCAAACAACTCTTTCAAGTTGGAAATTTCAACTTTTGGGTTTGACTATGACTAGAAGAGTACGTTTGCCACACTCTAGAGGTAGTCACTCGAGGCACTCATGTAAGTTAGCTCGGATCGTATGTAGGGTAGTGGGTACCATTTTTTAGCGAGCAGAACCCAAAAATCACACCAACTGGACAATCTTAACCATTGATTACTGCATCGAAATGGACCCTAGAAACCTTCCTTTTATCAGTCCATTTGGTCGCCACCAATCGGATGGTTATGATTGTCCGATCAGGATGACTCCCTCCATCCTTTATGGGGCCGACGATATGGACGATCTGTTCTGAACCGCTGAGGTACGGCTACGCCAAATAAGTCACGAATTGCCTCCTTTTAAAACCAAATAAGTCACCATACTGTAACTTTTTTAGTCCTTTCGGAGGAGTAAGAACGTAGCCAGGGAAAAGATTTCGATCTTATCAGATCCGATCCGTCCATCAGATGGACCACACCTTTAATACCCATGATCCAAAAATCTGGATAGCCTGAAAATAAGTCGGGTTTTACATTAGTTTCTAAACAGAAAACAGTAATCCACATCCGGAGGGAAAATGTGGAGCACCTAATCCCTGAACTTGCTTGCCAACGTGATGAACAGAATGGATCTTGTACACGCATGGAAGAATGGCACACGTGCGGAAAGTAAGATCCTCTGGAGTACCTTATCCACGTGCTCCTCTTTAGTGTGACGTGTGGCTTCTGCCTACACAGCCTGACGGGACTCGGTCGCCGTGGACCCGGACCCGAAGCAAAGACGTGACGACACATCAGTCTCTTCCGACACGAGGGCTGGCTCTCTCTTCGAAAGACTGACGGGCGGCTTTCAGCTCGTGTATGCAACCATATTCAACAACGACGGCATCAGGAATTACCGGGTCCACCGCATCAGCAACCCAGCAAACGTACAGTTTACTGACGAGCAGGATCTTGTACGTTTAAATTATCGATCGGTGATCTAAACCGTTGGTACTGTCGAGCTTACAGAAGATGGCCAAGGAAAACCGAAAACCTCTCTGATTTGACAATTCCCAAACCTTTGATCGTTGAACTATTTTCTGTTAAATATTGGCCGTTGATGTATGCTCTACTTAACCATCCATTTTCTAGACGAATGATCGTACGGTTAAGGGCTCACTATAATGTTTATTTGCCATCCAACCTTTTGATTAGGTCACGCAGACCTGGATGAACGGAAAACACACGTATCAGCTTTCCCCCCAAAAGTTTTTAATGGTGGGCGTTGAATCACCGTCTCCTATCCTAAGGTCCACCTGCGAGATTTGGATCTGTCTCACTTTTGAAATCATCTCTTAAAATGATCTGACAAAGACAAAATAGATGGACGGCGTGGATAAAACACTTATATCATAGTGGGCCCACAGCTTTTCCAGTAGCACAAGGTACCGAGGTTGGTGCTGCGTGCTTTGGAAATTGGAACGGTGGATTAAATGGTATGGAAATTAACATTGTTGTTGCACAATGATTATGCGTATGAAAATATCATGGCATTTTATAATCTAATCTTATATTTGAGATTGAATTTTTTTATTCTCAAAAAATATAATATTAAGTGAAATTGACGTTCAAAGTTGTGTTTGGTAGGGAAGCCGATTGCATGGACCTCGATGGTTTGTTGGTGTTCAAAGTTCCATGGGCTGCACCATGATGTAGGATGGTGTGTTGATGTTCAAAGTTCTATGGGCCGCACCATGGTGCAGGTGTTATATCTACAATTTCTATTTATTTTGTGAGATCATTTTATATCATGAACCTAAAAATGAGTTAGATCCACCCCACAACAAATAAAAAAACAATAAAGGATAATGACTCTTAGTGTTAATACCTTTCTAATGCATACCATGATATTTATTTTCCATCCAACTTGTTAATAAGGTCAAACAGGCCTAGGTGAAGAGAAATACAAACATTAGTTTGATCCAAAACATATGTGGTCCTTGAGAAGTTTTCAATGGTAGGCATCTAATCTGCCTTTCTACTTCGTCATCCACTTGAGGTTGGGATCTGCCTCATTTTTGGGCTTACACCCTAAAATGATCTTGCAAAATAGATGGATGGTGTGGATATAACACATACATCATGGTGGGCCTCACATAACTTTGCCACGTCAACACACCTATGAGGAGAGTGTATGTGGCACACTAGGCAATCTGCTTCTGTTCGGTCCGTTCGGTGGAGCTCAAAATTGTAATTAGTGATGAGGGTCATCTCAACAAATGCAACTTAAATATCATGTGTAACACCGTATATGAATAAACAGTGAGAATAAATACATTTAATATGTGGCCCAAAAATCCACAAGAAAATCTCGTGGTATATAATACGGGGACTAGATGATGTGATACCTGGAATAACCTAATCCCTCTAAATGTTCCCAATAGCATGATGGAATTTAGATGGGACCAAATGCAATTCCATCCGATATAATCCCACCTAATTCTAGGTCAATCAGCGGACTAAGAACAGACGGTTAAGTAAAAAAAAAATAATAATAATAAAAATGCTTCAACCATCCAAAACGAGGCTAAAGATTGGATGGATAGGATTTTCTATTATAGAAGATTTTACGGAACGTCGCATCCACTTGGTGTTCCATCAGATCAACGGTTTGGATTAAGAATCATGGCTTTCATTTGCACGGACTGCAGCATTCGAAACACTAATCTCTTACGATGTCTCGGTTGAGCACTACAACCCATGGACACGTGAATACATGCAAAGTCACGACGATAGGACAATCTTAGCCATCTGGTATTGCGCATTCAATTAGGACTGTTCAACCGTTATCTTTTGACGGTCACGATTTGGATGGTTAAAATCATCTGATCAGTGTGATATTCGCGTCATGCTCCATCGACAATCAAGCCCACCGTTTGGGTGGTCCAGATTCGCATGCATAATGCCACGTGTGCTGCTGCCCCAGCCTTCTTCAGCTATTCTTTTCCGGAGACTTTTTTAAAAAATAAATGAATTCGAGTAATGCGTAAGTACGTAAGGGTGTGCTGAATCTTTAAGTGCACCACCAGGGTGCTTTTATACACACGGGACAGTCCAACCATTGATCTGGACCGTTAATTTGGTCCAGCGTACTCTTTTATGTCATAATCGAAACCATACATATCTCCGAAATATCCTTAAGAGATGTAATTCTTCGAAGCGATAGATAGGATGGTTATGATTATCTGATCAAAACGATTGGTAAGAGACATACGCTATCGAAGGTGAGTTCTAGCGGAGCGGATTTCTCGAATTGATGATTTTTTATTTCACACTATACGAACTGTCTATTTTGTAGGGAATTGATCAGATTGAGAGGATCCTCCCTTCATTGTAGTTTACAAGGCGATCATGACGAATGGGCCGAATATAATGGACAGTCCAGATTATTGACTGGACTATCTTCATGTATAAAAGCAAAGGGCTGTTCTTAAAGCTTAAGTACACCTGGGTTACTTCGGCACACATCAAAAGCTCGCCTGAAATCATTTGCCTAAAATAGCAGATAGCATATCCAAATGGCACAAAATATCTTGATACTCTGACAGAGTCTGAAGATAATACGCAGGCAGTTAGAAATTACTGAGAAATTGCATACACGTCATACGCATAAATGAAACTCAACCGTCAAAATTATTGGTACCAGTTTTGACGCATCGTAATGAAAATTTAGTCTTATTTGGTTATCTAAACATTAGATAGCTGGGCATTAATATCCAATGCTCTTATTTAAAAAAGGATGTGTCCACAAATCAAAGGTCAGGATTGTTCAACCAATCTGATTTTTAGCCTGTAACTTAGCAACAGTGAATTCCATAATGTAGTCGGTTTAATATTCGAGTTAGTACATGGCGTGCGTATTATTTTTGAGTGCATGAGTATCAAGCATCAAACGCAGCTTGAGTACAAATAAATCGCCGTCGAAGTAGCGTGAGAGGCAGGTAACTGAACAGCCTAAGACCCACTTGAAGAGGTAGGGCCCACCGTGTATATGCCATGAACGGTCCGGACGCGGATTGCCTACTGACGCTGACGGTAGCAAGGTACCTACTAGACAGTGCTATGCAGGACCCACCATGATATTTGTGTTTTATCCACGCCGTCCATCTGTTTTTTCAGATTATTTCAGGACAAGATTCCAAAAATGAGACGGATCAAAATTTCATGTGGACCACGCCACAAGAAAACAGAGTTGATTGAACGTCCACCATTAAAAACTTACTGGGGCCCACTGTTTATTTTCCATCTGACTTGTTGATTAGGTAAAAAAGACCCGGATGAAAGGAAAACACAAATATAAGCTTCATCTAACACTTGTATGGCCTCCAAGAAGTTTTTAACGGTGAGGTCCATATGAGATTTGGATGTCTCATTTTTTGTCTCACGTGATAAAATGATCTGAAAAAATGGATGAGTAACGTAGGTAAAACACGTACATCATGGTGGGCCCACAGAATACCGTACAGTAGCCATTGGCTAGTGACAGCCTCAGCAAGCACTTGCGTCCGAACGGTCCCACCTTTCCTTAAAGTGGATCGTACCACTGAAAGAATCGACTTTCAATGTAAAAGTCCGACCATTCGTCGATTGTATCTCTTCAGACACTGAATTGCTTGTATCGTTTGTGGCAACTCATACTTTGCCCTTAGACACTGGCCTGATCATGGCCCACCTTTTAAACAGTTCATAACACAAACCAGCAGGCTCTGGATTCACTTCAGCAGTTGCGGGACCGCTTCGATTGAGACATGACCATGTGCGTGGATTACACCCTAAGATTCATGTATAAGGAATCTCCACCGTTCAAGCAGTTGCATGCCCCTTGGGAATCCAGAGGCTGTCGCCACTTCCTTTGATGACAATATCCTAAAATTCGTACCGTTTGGTTATTTAGCAATTGAACGTCCACGAAAACATTGCTCCGACGGGAAGATGATCAGGCTCGGGGAAGGTTTGGTTGTCACTGTTCTCAGATTAGCCCATCCATGGGATGGTCGGGATGACTAGACTGCACGGTACTTTCTCACGAGATGGATGGCAGCCATATGCATCCAGAGGAGCGTGTCTCGCCGTACCTAGATGACCCTATAAGAATATCCTAGCAGGGTGTGATGATGATTTTCAGGTACTTAGAAATTACTGTGACACTGCATACGTGCCGTGGAAGTTATCTAAATTAAACTGTCATATTTAGGTCTCCCCATTTTGAAATATATCCGTTAGAATTCAATGTCACCGTGAACTAAAGTATTGTTTGGCACCCTGGATTCCAGGGCGTTTCAAATCCCCCGGTTGTTTGGCAGCATATAGTTACTGACGGGTGGGGTTTCAAATCCCTTCTTGGAGGGGGTTTGAAATCTACGTTGGGAGCTTGGATTACACCTAAATTATTTCAATAATTGCAAGTGTAACATGTGTGTTACTACACTATCATTCTATTGGGTACATGGGCCACTAATGATGATCAACACCGTCCAAACATTGTCCAGCATTATCCAAACATTGTCCATGTAAATCAACGATTAAATATCGTTGGTTAGTCACTCTGAAATGATCTTGTGCTTGTGGCCCATCTCAGACTTGGAATTTACAAAGCATATATTTCAGCACGCTTATCACAACCATTGTGTCAAAAATTACATATCTCACTAATTAGAGATATTAAAGTTAATTTAGTACTTAAATTAAAACCTTTGTAAATATGTCATGCATAGCTACTTTTGGATTAAAGTTGATTCACACTCTAGGTGTCAAACACATTTGGAGGATTTCAAATCCAAGGAGTTTCAAATACTGGGGGTTCTAAATCTAGGGGGTTTTAAATCCACGCTCCCAAACAGGCCTTAAAAATAGTTGGATTACGGTTAAATCTGTGAAGATTGATTTAACTAATCAACCACCAATTAACAAAGAATCGGGCAATTTATGAAGGTGAGGCTGTCAAGCCCATGTCCTAGTAGCCCATGTCCTAGTGACCGTTCCGTTCTTTAGAGTCCCGCGGTCCTCCCTGTCGAATTCCGGCGACCCGCAGCCTGTAGATTACATTTGCCAGCGACTCTAAGTCATATCTTGTAATCACGAGCCGTCTCGACCCGAGACCCGCACTATTACGACCGCGCCGTCGCCGCGGTTCCAGCGCCGCGTCTCGTGCGCTGATCCGACGTCTAGATCATGAGACGTGGGCCGCGCTTGATCATGGTCGTAGACCGCACGTTACGGGACCCGCCTATCCTGATTTGCACACTTCCCTAGGTCATCATGAGGATGACATCACCCCTAGCTACCCTAGCCACCCTAGCTACCCTAGCTATCATAGCAACCCTACCCCGCTAGCCATTATTATTTTTCTTCCCCATGTCTTACACCACCATTATTGCCTAGCTAAGAGAGTTAGGCAACATCTCTCTCTCTCTCTCTCTCTCTCTCTCTCTCTCTTATTTCTCTCCCTCTCATTTCCTTCTCATTTCTCCATTGCTAGCAACCTCCAACCCTCCATGAAAGCTCCAAAAAATCTAGCCACATCCCAAGCTCATTTCCTCCAATCTAACCCTCAAAAACCTCATCTCAACCGTTAATCTTTTTCCCTTGGAGCATTGAATCCTATAGATGGAAGAAGAAGAAGAAGTTAGAGAGGTGGGTGCCATATTTAGGGTAGATCTCCATTCCTTCATTGAATTTTGTTGCATGGGATCATGTAGGACCCACCAATCAATGGTGAGGATCCTATTTGACCCCTTAGATGTGGCCGATGGCCCATCCTTGATGCATGCATGATCCATGATGGGCTTGATGTTTTCTTTTTGAATCCATGCCTTTAGGGTCATCTAGACCCCTCATTTTTCATGGTGGGGATGGTTTTCCCACCTCAGATTTTCATGATATGTTGCTGTCCATTTTTTTATGTTGATGTATGGTGTATGATGCATGTATTGAGGGACCCATAGTAGCGGGGTCCCTTCATCACACGTCTCTCTCTCTCTCTCTCTCTCTCTCTCTCTCTCTCTCTTTTATGGTGATATATGTGTGTGGCCCACTTGATGTGAACAAAAATCCAGACGTTCAGAAACTTCTGGATGTCCAGTTTATGGAGCCCACCTTGCTGCCCATTCTTCGGCCAGGCCAGATGAAAGGAAAACACAAATATTGGCCTGATTTCGGGGCCGTGTGGCCCACCCTATTGGACCCCACTGTGAAGTATGGGTTTTATCTCCACCATCCATATAGTGGGGTCACCCCAGCCGTGGGCCTAAGGATCGGCCAGGCCCAACCAGCAGACTGTTGTCCAGCAGGCCTGGACGCTGACCAAAAAATAAAATAAAATAAAATATTATATATATATATATATATATATATATCTGATGGGCCACACCATGTGGGACCCACCTTAATGTATTTATTTTACATCCACACCGTCCGTGCTTAGACGTGTGGCAGGTGGAGCCCACCCTGATGTAAATCCACACTGTCCATTTGGACAGGTGGTGTGAGGCCACCATAATGTATTATTTTATCCATGCCATCCTCCATTTTTCTGGTGGGTGGGACCCACCCACATGTGCTGCACGTGTGGGATGGGACCCACCTTGATGCATGTATCCTATGTCCACACCGTCCACTGGATTTGGACGGTGGGACACCACTGTGATGTATGAGTCTTATACACGCCGTCCGTCCAGGACGTGGCCCACCCCACACATGTGGGTGGGACCCACCTTGATGTATTTGTTCTATATCCACTCCGTCCACCTGTCAGGACGGTGGTGTGGACCCCACTGCGATGTATGTGTTTCTCCACACCATCCATCTGGACGTGTGGGGCACTCCTTGATGTATGCGTTCACCCACGTTGTCCGTTCTTGCGGCCCGCCATGATGTATGTATTATATACCCATGCTGTCCATTTGTGTGGCTCGTCGTGATGTATGACTCAGACTGCCCACTCGTTTTTCCTGGATTATGAGCTACTCAATTAGGCCCACCTTGTGATGTTATAGGCCCACCTTGATGTATGTATTGCAAGCTCTCTTTTCATCCCTTGTGCCTAGCTCATGGGCCCTTGTGTGAGGCCCAAAAGGATGCATTTGTGGCATTACGTGAGGCCCAATCTGATGTGTATGAGGCCCATGAGAAAGGCCTAATGAGATGTATATGAGGCCCGTATAATGAGGCCTGATGTGATATATATGTAGCCCATGTGTGACGCCCATAATGATGTATATGGGGCCCATGAGTGAAGCCTAATGTGATGCATATTAGACCCTTGAGGGAGGCGCATTGTGATGTATATGTAGCCCATGTGTGAGGCCCATAATAATGTATATGGGGCTCGTGAGTGAAGCCTAATGTGATGCATATTAGACCCTTGAGGGAGGCCCATTGTGATGTATATTAAGCCCTTGTGTGAGGCCCATTATGTTGTGTATGAGACCCTTGTGTGAAGCCATGGGCCCACTATATGTTCGCTCTATGTGGGCCACTCCTTAGGAGCAATGTTGGTTAAATGTCCACATTGATGGACAATAATGGTTAAATGTCCACATTGTGACCTTCCCTTAGGCCTTGTTAGGTCTATTCTCATCATTCTGTAAGTGGGATTGACCCTAATTATTGGGCCCCATCGATGTTGCATAGTCCATTGTCACCGTAGACAGATGGATCCATGCTATCGGATTTGGTATATCCACAGCCGAGGGCCAATCTTTATATTATGGTTTAGATTGACGGTTCATCTTTGGATCTCACCTTGCATATAGGCCGATTATCGATGCCGATTATGAGTATGTGACAGCACAGCATCATGATACATGTCCATACGCATCATCTGCATGCTTGATATGAGATGTGGTTGATCATTGCATATGACATTGGGCAGGTTGTTCATGGGACTCCTTGATAGGCAGAGTTGTCCTACATGAGCGCACGACATGTGCAGGATTGATGCATGACTGGACTATGTGACTCATGCATCTTGCATTCTGTGATTATGATTACTATACGCCTTAGTGGCATTATGGTTGTAGTCTTCGTAGATATAGCATGGATGACAGGATACCGAAAATACTGTTTAAGCACGGGGGCATATAGGATGTCCCTGGGTGAAAGTCCCCAAACCCTTATGGTACCATGGAGGATGCTCCAATGCCTAGACCGAGTGGATGTATGAGTGTATGAGGGCTGAATACTAGGAGGCCGCGTCTCCCACTGTGTCGTGGTCGGTTGGAAGGGGGTGTGACCTTACCCGCCTGAGTGAGGGGACAATATCTAGGTTAAGTTGACCAGCTTGAGGAATGAGTACGCTATCGATGAGCCGGGCCCGTTATTGGCAGGTGGATAGTGAGGTCTCTTCCACTTACCCAATTGTGCGTTCGAATAGGGGCGACAAGCTGACGTAAAGTGTAATAGACCCGGGTGATATCCCAGAGATGAGCTACATGATTATGTGGATTCCGATGAGGATTGGTATGCTTGAATTGCATCTCGCACGCATGGCCTTGGTATAGCCGATATCATTATGCCTTACATCGTATAGCCTTGGTACGGTTGTTAGCATTCATGGATTCACCAAAATATTTCGCATTACTCTGATATTACATTTTGAGCACGCTTATACTGCACACACTTTCACCACCATCTAAGCTTTTTATAAGCTTATGCACGATAGATGCGTGCAGGTGACATGAGGACGCAGCCGTAGCTGAATAGGAGCAGGAGCATACCACAGAGCTTCAAGAGTTTTTCGTTATTATTATCATTGTATTTCCCTTTATGTGCCTTGTACTCAAAAGTTTTTTATCATAGTGGATTTTGTGATGGTGTTCTTTTGGTTATTGTTCATGGGTTATGCTTATTATGAAATGAATTCATGTTTAAAATTCTCTTTGTAGGATCCCAGGATCGGAACCTGGTACATGGGTGTCGGGAGCCGAGAATGGGGTACTACAAAGGTTGTCGGGGCTGGATTCGGCGATCAAAAATTTTGTGACCCCAGTTTCCGAGTTTGGGGCGTGACAAAGGGTTAGTCGTATTCGCTTCAAGTTGTAATTGACTTGAAGTGAACTGAACGCCTTGTGACTCTAGGTGCTGAAATAGTTGAATATGGTAAGATGTGTAAAAATTGACCTAACTACTCAACCACCAATTGACAAGGAATCAGATGATTTATGAAGAAGAGGGTTAAGGGTTAGTTCTTTGATTGAGCTCTTTTTGCCTCGAAGACTATAGTTTTTATTACGACGGTGATAATTTTGTTGCGTTCATCAATGAAATAAACTATTAGAAAAAAAACAATGAATAAAAAGGTCAAGTGTCGATTTTATTAATTTGAATGTAATTACAATAGAATCGGTAGATAAATAAAAATAAAGTAGAAAATTATCAACGATGGTTCTAATGAGCGAGACAGTTGTAAACGATTGACATTCTTCTACCTGGATAGTCGATAGACAATCGTCAACATCTGAACGGTAGAGAGATGGTCATGGTTTAGTTAGTAGGTTGTGACTGATAAATAGTTAAGTAAGGATGAAAGTACCCTAGTTTGTCAATATACGTGACGGTTGAGTCATAGAGTTAAGTGAGTCCCACATTAAAGATTATACGACTAACAGCTCAACAAGAAGGAAAGGTTCAGAGTAGTCCCAAAGGTAAAATAAGCCCCACATCCCATAACCAAAACATCCAGGTAAAAGAACCCCCTCATAACCTAAGTTTGCTATAAAAAATCAATTAAGAAAACTTTAGAAAAACTTAGGATTACAAGGTTCCAGTTCCAAAGTTATATGAAAAGGAAAATCTTTTTTTTTTTTTTTTTTTTTTTTTTTTTTTTTTTTTTTTTTGTAATTGTCGATGACATCGAAACTTAAGTTTCGATGGCATCGAACTCTACTCGATAACATCGAAACTATGCCCCAAATATGTCCACTAACCAAACCATATTTCTGGAGAATTTCTCGATGACCTCGAACCCATTTCGATGACATTGAAAAATGGGCACCCAATTGTCCAGTAAGCTTAATAGGAAAATCATGAATTACTCGATGTAATCAAACTGCCTTCGATTTTATCGAAAGACCATTCGATGACATCGAAAAGAGGACTAATATGTCCAGAGAGTTTTCGAAGAAAATCATGAATTATTCCTTGCAATCGAACTGCCTTCACTGTTATCAAAATTCAAACTTCGATGACATCGAGGAAGGTTCTATGACATCGAATATAGGAACCCAAAACTCTCTTGCAAGCTTCAAGAATTTTCGGTAAAAATCTTGATGACATCGAAGACCACTTGATGACATCAAGCAGAAATGTCCAAGCACTTACAAGAATATTTATGTGCTAAAGCTCAGTGCAATCGAAGTCAGTTCGAGTCATCAAAGGAAACTTCGATGACATCGAACCCTGACAGATTTCTGCCTATTTTTTTACCATTAGGACTTCATTGCCTATTTATTGAGGGTTGTTTTCTTGATTCCTTAATGAGAAAAATAATGAGATTTAATAGAGTTATTGTTATAAGAATACTACCTATCATCTTACATCCCTTTCTCGTGAGAGTTCATCCTTCAATCCTATTTTAAATGTAATCATTGAAGAATCAATATATTAGATTGAAGAATGAACTCCACCATTCAAGATCTTCTAGCAACTCATTTATTGGCAAATCATTGAGCTAGAATTCTGTGAATGTTTAATGTTTGAGAATCTCATCCACACTTAAAGACCCACATTCAAAAGATACGGTTTACCAAAATACCTTAACCCAACACTGACAACTTGCATTGGAACATCTACAGTTGTTAAAGATCAAGGGAGTTGAAGATTCTTCACCACAAGGAAGATCATCATCAACATGTTCTAAAATGGGGCTCACTCACTTATAAGTAAGTTCACAGAGTCCATAGAATCTAAATACCTTTCCTTTTGTAGGATTGAGATTTAGAGTTTGTTTCTCAAATTAGCTAAGACCTTTCGTAGGCCTCCGATGGGAGAATATGTATAGCGTCCTTGTGTTGGACCTATTGCCTTATGTAGGCATTGCCTTGTGTAGGCATGTGTATTTGCCTTGTGTAAGCATGAGTGTTTGCCTTGTGTAGGCATAGTGAGTTGCCTTGTGTAGGCACCTAAGGATGTCTTGTATAGGCTCCTTAATTAACCTTATATATGTTGTAAAGGTTTATGGTTAACCTTATTTAAAACCATTGATAGTGAAATCTGGCACACTATAGGATGGAGTGTGTCAGCTAGGAGTGGAGTAGGCATGTAGCCGAACCACTATATATTGATGCGTTTGTGATGATTGCTCTTGCTCATATTATTGACTGTTGAAATATTTACTTTATGCACAATACATGTTTGATATAATGTAGTACTTAGATTTCTCACTATCTTAGAAGTTGAATATGACTTCTTGATAATCCTGCTTAACTTGTTTTAAATTGGTAGAATTTATAGTTTATTATGATTAATATTTTAAAAGTCTTATTCACCCCCCTCTATGACACTTGGACATACATCCATACTTCAATAGCAGCGGTCTTACCACAATTTCAAAGGACTTAAGTAATTGGAGAGTCCGATGACAAGGTCGTGGATATTTACCTAACCTAAATCCATCTTTCTCTAGAGATGCATTGTACAAAAGTGGAGACTAAACTAAATTACGATAATTGATCTGGACTTACTGTAGCATGGTGCTTGACAGAAATGGAGAGGCTAAACTAAGCTAGGTTGAGATAAGATAAGATAAAGGTCTAGCGAGGTGAAAGATTGATAAGCACCGTTGAGTTAAAAGGAGATGTTTGATTAAAATGACGAGAGCCCGGTGCTCTTCATTCTGTGCTGCTTTTATAGATTTGGGTTAGGCGGTGGCCTTTCTTTATGGTTCATTGGCTTTCAGAATTGACATTTTGATCAGTTAGCGGCCTTAGCTTAATATGCTTTTATCTCGAGACAGAGCTAGCTAACCATTATGTTGTCGTGTGTAGTTGTGTTTCTATTTTTGGATAATTTTCTCCTCTTAGTGCACCGCTTAGGAGTCAACAGCTACATGTGCCTAATTAAATTTAGCCATGTGACGTTATATATAAACACCTTTGCCTTGTGCTGAGTTATGTATTCTCTCTAAGTGATTTTCGTATGTGTAACCTATAGTTTTTTGCCACATGTAGTCGGAAGGATGACTACTTCTAGGGTTTTGATCATGCATATGTCTCCGTGCATCCTAGCCTTCCAAGCATGACACGTGTCTTCTGTAAATATGTGTTTAGGATTCTCATGATCTCTCTTTCATGCTCCATAAGTACCTTTTCTTGCCTTCATATAGGTGTGTCGATATGTGACGATATTCTACTCATTGGACCTTGCTGTGATAAGTCGGGTGCAAACAATGTGTGGATGTTGGGATCCCTAGTCGGAATCGACTCAAGGGCCGCTTTCTCCATGAGTTGCCTATTTCAAGGGCTTTGCGCTATGATTGGTTGATTATGTTTGACCAGAGTCGCCACTAGCTAATTTCTTTATCTCTACAGTTGACTAGACCCTATAGAAATGTTAGGGTAGGGATTCGAAGATTTTCTACCCTAAGATGACTCTTTGGTTCTATGGTAAGAGATTCTAGGTAAGGGACCGCTGTTACAGAGAGGGAAGGTGTTAGGCACCCACTCTGCCCATATAGATGTATGGTGTACTTCATAGGATTTGACTATTCTTGAGGGCGAGGATTCAGTTCTCGTATATGAATGTATGTAATGTTGGTGATAAAATGTGAAGTAATTGGTAGGTTTTTTGTTGAGCAAGATCTGATTAAATTGACAAGCCTCATATCATACTTCCGAGCCAATTTAGTGCAAAGTGTGTTGGATAAAGAGGTGAATCTTGTGTTATGCAAATGCTATAACTAAATGAAGATTAATTGAAGATCGAACGGTCGGATAGACGGTAGTATTACAAAGGTTGGGATAAGAAGGGTTAGATTAAGACCTGGATGGATCAGGTGCTTTTGAATTTGGCTGGACTTAGATATACCTAGTTAGACTCTTTCCTATAGCTCTTTCCTCTCCTTGGTGGAGGGATGTAGTGGCTAGACTAAGGGCTTAAGGGGTAAGTGAAAAGGCCTGAAATGAGATTGGATGATTTGAAATGTAAAGGAAAGGGGGGTATTTATAACCCATTAGCCCAATTTTCTGGTAATTCCTGCAAAGCTTATAGTTAAAAAAGGTTTGAATGGCTTAGATTTAAGATTGTCATGTGGCAAGATCTCATATGTTGGTTTGGATGACATAAGGTGTAATTTTAGCTTAAGGGAGGAGCATTGGAGTAATTTTCAGATTTTGCACATGCATGAAGTAGGTAGGGAGGATAGCAGCACATGAGTGAGCAGCCGGCCGAAGTACAATCGATGCCAAGTGACCAGCGCTCCGCTCGCCATTCCTTTTTGCTCCAGCTACGGAGGGAGTCTCTACTTGTACACATGGATGGGTTTGGTCATGCGAAGCTGCATTGCTCTCTCCTTTTCTCCGAATTGGGCTCTGAAATGAGCTTAGGCCAAAATGGGTTTATAGACTTAGTTTAACCAGGTGAGTTGACTAGCTAGGCTATATGGGTTGGGCGAGTTAACTTAATGGGTGGACTTAGCAAGTTGACTTTATGGGTTAGGTTTTCCCTAAAGTTTGGGTTCAAGACCAGTTTTAAGATAAGTTTCTAGGGTTCTAGCGTTTGGATTAGGGTTTGGAGTTTGGATTATGGTTAAGGGTATGGATCGGGGTTTCTGTTCAATCAAGCTTATAGGCCTGAGAAAGGGTGTCTATAAATGCCCCTTTTTGGCAGAGGTTGTGTGTAACCGAATGCCAAAGCGAGTGGACACCCTACCCTCCATACACTACAGGAAATTGCTCTTTTACCGACGATATAATTCATCGGTATTTCATCTTTTTTCGTCGGTAATTATTATTACCGACGAAATATTTTGTCGGAAAGATCGTCGCGATAAGACCGTGGCTAAAGACTTTTCCCGATGAAATATTATTTCGCTGGTAATGCTAAAACAAATACCGACGAATTTTTTCGTCGGTAAAACGTGTTAATTTTTGTAAGAAAAAATAATATATTTCGCCGGTAAACACAGCTTTTATCGACGAAATATTTCGTAGGTAAAAGTTTTAGCCACATCTTTTACCGACGAAATATTTCGTAAGTAAAAGTTTCATCCACAGTTTTTACCTACCATATATTTTGTATGTCCACAGTTTTTACCTACGAAATATTTTGTAGGTAAAAGTTTCATCCACAGTTATTACCTATGAAATATTTCATAGGTAAAAGTTTCATCCATAGTTTTTACCTACGAAATATTTCATAAGTAAAAGTTTCATCCACAGTTTTTACCTATGAAATATTTCGTAGGTAAAAGTTTTCGACTTACTATTACCAACGAAATATTTCGTCGGTAATAGTCTCTTTTTTTTTTTTGAAAATTCAGGAAAAAATTCCTGATATATACCTGTAAATACACCTGTTATAATATATTTTCATCATATTCACATCTACATCCATCTAAACACAAACCATATCCATTAATACACAAATAATCCTATCCACACCCACATATATACAACCCACATTCATCCACGCACAAATACATATAAGTTTAATGAATGTAAAATAAATCATAAAAAAAAAAAAATTACGAAGATAAAGGCGGAGGTGGTGGGGCATCAGTGGCAAAGTGTGCAGCGAGAGCCTGAAACATCTCCTACATCCGTCGCTCATGCTCCACCCGCATCTCCTCTATCCTCCTCTCCTTCTCTTCCCGTTGCCTCTCTTCCTCTCTCCGCCTCTACTCCTCCTCCATACGCCTCTGCTCCTCTCTCCGCCTCTGCTGCTTCTCCTCCATACGCCTCTGCTCCTCCTCCTCCTTACGCCTCTACTCCTTCTCCCTTTGCCTCTCCAGTTGCTCTCTGATGTCATCGACGACGAGCCGTAGCTGCTGAACCTCTCTCTCTGCCATATTAGCTCGGCGTGGGGCGCTCTCCCTAGCGATGGATCGGATGGAGGTAGCTCTAGTGGGTGTCATGAGCTTGGCACCATGGCCAAGCCCACAAACATATTCAGAATGGGTGCCAAGTACATTGCTCATGATATCTAGCTCACTTTGCTGACTACCATCCGGAGTGGGCTGACTGCTTATGGTGTCCATCGCCGCCTATAATGAAAATATATAAATTTTCATAACGAATGACATTATTATAAATCAATGCAATTACATTTTACAATGTAAGGATTTTTACCCAATTCTCGCTGGCTCTAGGATGAACTCAAGATCCCGTCGCTTGCCGACAGTGAGTCCCTCTGTAGAGGTCTACTGGTCCAGGCTTCTGGCCGGTGACGGAATCTCGCTATGCAATTGAAAGGACAATAGAGTTAATATAAGTGCATGGAAAGAATATATTAACTTAATAATCACCAGAAATTTCTTACCATGTCGTAACGATGTCGTACAAATGACTTTGAACCAACTACATGGTTCACTTCTAACTTTTCTCTGTTCGCAGAATTTATTCTGCTCCTCTTCTGAACACATTATTCATAATACATTGTTATTAATTGAGAATTTAATTGTTACCTTAAGATATCGTAAATATGTAAATATTATCTAAAAGGCCTTAGACGAAAATCTCTCGTAGAGTATCCGCCAGTCGTCTATAGTCACATGCGGTGGTGAGGATAGTACGACCCCCTCGTGGGTCCTGCACCGCTTGTGCTACTGGTGTAACTCCTCGCGGTACTCCTTGAACCGCTCCCTGACCATGTTGTCGACGACATGGAAAAAGTAGGGAACACTCAGATCCAAGACAAATTTATTCTACAATTTTGTAAATAATAGATTAAGGAAATAAACTTATTAAGAAAATAACTTAACCATAAATAAACTTTCACAAAAGAAAATTTAATTTACTAAAATTTACTTGAAGGCGCTGACGGATGAGTTGCCGCACATCATCTGTCATGTCTGCCCAACGGGGGTGGTGGCGGGGATCAGAGATTGGTATAGGACACTGACCTCCGACGTAAACAATCTGACATTATCCCCAACAGGTCTAAGGCAGTCCTGTGGGAACTCTACCGTCACCCTACCCTCACGCGTAAGTCGCTCTAAAACTAACCCACGCGCGGGTCCACGTTCTCGTCGGCTGGTCGACGTTGCTGTCACAAAAGAAATAAGTAAGTCGAAACATAAACAGAAGTCACTAAAAGAAATATATGTCTACACTTACATGCAGTGCCTGGTGTATGCTCAACCGAGGGCTCAGAGGCCTGTGATGCAGCATGCAATATCGATGCTGTCTCTGCCACATCACGGGTGGAAGGGGTAGATCCAGTGCACGAACGACATGATCTCCCACCTGGTGTCATGATTGAATATGTGTAAACTACAAACTTATAAATTTAAACAATGTCAGTATAAGTGTATGAACACCAATATAATAAACACATTAAACTTTACAGTGCAAGTGGAATATACTAAAACATTATACAAGTAGTGTTGATGGTAGAATGAATTTGTGCTTATGCTTAGAGAGATGATTAAAATATGATTAGACCATTACACTATAATGTAAGTAGAATATAATAAAACCGTAAACATTCTAGTAAAATTTGAAAATTCCATCACACATTGTCATTCTATATTAAATACATGTATTTCATTGTAATACGAAACAACTTCGGATCAACTATCCGAAGTACTCCCTGTGTAAGTTATCGTACACTGCAAAAGTATATGTCAAGCTGTGTGAAACATTCGACATTTTTACAACCAACATGCCAGTCACAATAGGAGAAATCTGGTCTCTCAGGACTTCATTCAGATGTGCAAGTGACAAAACCGCATCTTCCATACGAAGTTTCCTGGGTTATATTCCTCCATTAGGTTCAAAATTTCTTTGAGATTATATAATCTTTCATCTGAGTCAGCGTTGATATATTCCCCTCTACACTCATCGACCAAACTGGGTATCTCTTTGGCTCTACCAGAAGAAGATAGGGTCGGAAAGTCCATCCGCAACAACTGATGAAGTATTCTGCGTGCTTCCGCTACGCTCTGGTTTAAGGAGGACATGATCAGAAATTGACTCAACTGCAAATGTGGATTATAAACAAGTCAATTAAAGGAATAAATCATGACTTGTAATTTTCACGTATACATGTAATAATCAAATTATTCGAATTTATAAATGACATGTAAATCATGTGTACATTTAATAATCGTCGTCTGTATCACTATCGCTTAGGACTATTTCTTCTTCATCATCACTATCGCTGACAAGTATTTCCTCTTCATCGTCTGCAACATCGTCATTAATGAAACCGCTATCATCACTAACAATGTCATGTATTATTGAGGCATCAACATGATTAGGTGGCACATCATCTCTGTCCAATTGTAACACATCAATATCAACATTTGAATCAGTCTCTCTATCCCCAGATGACATGTCTTCTTGATATGCTTATTCAACCCTACATGTTTCATTTCCCCTATCCTCGCTATCTTCAACGTCCGATTCGGGAACGTCAAATATGTTCTTAGGCTTTATTTTCTGCATCATGTGCCAAGAGTCGCCTAACTTGGTGTCAGCGAGGTAAAATACTTATTCGGCTTACCTGGCGAGGACAAATGTGTCGTTCTTAAACCACTTACCAGATAAATTTACACTCGTAAAGTAGTCGTCAGTTTGTATTCCCAACTTCTTATTTCCAATGTCCCACCAATCACATTTAAATAAGTACACCCGCTTTCTCATATAATAACTCAGCTTAATTATATCTGTCAAAATGCCATAAAAGTCAATTTCTACCTCCTCATGCGTTCCCTTCACAACTATCCTACTATTTTTTGTGGTCCTATACTTCTCATGCTCTTCCGTGTGGAACTGAATCTCGTTTACAATACAACATGTGTATCTAGATACACATCTATCAGGGCCACACGCTAGTGAGTAAAGTGCATCAGACATATCCGTGGAGTTGCTAGTGCACAACATCTTCATCTATTATCATGTACAAAATGTAATTGTTTAGGAATTTTATTAGGTTTAAATATTGTGCAATACAACAAAATTCTAAGTGTGGTGAAATACAAGGTAAAATCTTACACATTTTGCGAACCATTCTGGAAACTGATCCTAATGCATTCGATCATAATTTATTGGGTATTGGGACTTCATCTCCTCGTTGTGTTCGCTACACATAATTGACACGTCATCAGCAAGAAACATTAAGATCATCATATGTATAGATACAATTATCGAGGGACGACTTACTCTAAGTACGACTCTATTTTTTCACAATTATGGAACACATACCACCGCGCCTTTACTTGATCCCCAAGGTCCATATCCTGAAATGTCGGGGATCCTAAAGGATGGACGTTATGTGCGAATACAGATATGAGTCTTTGTTTATGCTTCTGCTCTTCATCGGCATTCCGATCTTCTCGGTTGAATCTAGTCTCTATGCCACGAAGATACATGAAGCAAAATGTCAGGCACTCATTATCAATGTATGCCTCAGCAATGAATCGCTCTGAACGTGCCTTATTGCTCACAAATTGTTTTAGTATGTGAAGGTATCTATATACAAAACCACTATGTTATACGTATGAAACATGGATATATGTAGTTTATGGAATGAATAAAAATTTTAATAGGTTTTACCACATTTCAATCGAATACATCCAACGATATTATACTAGGCTTGCAAGCTTCGCCTCGTGCAGTATGTAAATCACTAGGTGTACCATGATATCAAAAAACGTAGGTGAAAATATTCTTTCAAGTTTGTAAAGGATTACGACAATGTCCCTCTCCAGTCGTTTAATAACTTCTACATTCAACGATTTCGAAATCAAATCCTTAAAGAATATCTCCAACTCAATCACCGTCGCACTGATATCCTTGCTCAAGAATCCACAAATCGCAACCGGTAGTAGACGTTGTAGAAGGACCTGACAATCATGACTTTTCATTCCTATTACCTTACAGTCCATAATGTTTACGCGCCGAGATATATTCGATGCATACCCATCGAAAAACTTCACTGATCTCAACCATTCACATAAACCCTTTTTCTCTAGTTTTGTCAATGTGTAGCAGGCTGCTGGCATAGTATATGAATTTCCATGTGGTTACAAGTGCAACTCTTTCCTTAAACCCATTGCTTGTAGATCCAATCGAGCATTGAAACTGTCTTTTGTTTTATTCTCTATGTTTATCAATGTTCTGAATACACACTACAAGAAAAATGGGCAAAGGCTACGGACTAGATCCGTAGCAAAAGGGATTTTGCTACGGATCTAGTCCATATCATGTCCATCACAATTGGTGGGGTAGCTAAAGGTCTAGCTACGGACAATATCCGTAGCAATAGATACAATTAACTACGGATCTTTTCCATAGCAATAGAGACCATTAGCTATGGATAATATCCGTAGCAATATGCAACAATAGCTACGGATTATATCCGTAGCAATAGATACCAATAGCTACGGATTTTATCCGTAGCAATAGATACCAATATCTACGGTATTTGCAGCACTACATACGGAGAGCTACGGATATAATCCGTAGCTATATATACCAATAGCTACGGATATAATCCGTAGCAATAGATAGTAATAGCTACGGTGAAATGCCGTGGCTTTGCTACGGATTATATTTCGTAGCTATTTTCCCTGTTTCCATTGCAAGAACCTGCTATAATTGATAACTCATCTAAGCTTAATGCAATCAGAGAAAAAAAAATGATGCATTTAATACAATAGCAATCAAATCTACAATGCATCCTACATTCACATTTCTAAATAAACAATACTTCACTTTGCTCAATCTATCAAAAGAATTACAACTAAGGCGTGCCCTCATGCATTAAATAATGCTCGCGTTTTTACAGAATTTTCTTTTTTCAAACGGTTAAGTTCAGCAAACACAGAAGATAGAGCTTCTTCTTTCCTTGAAACTGCATATGTAACTTCTGTAGACTTCGACACAAGATCACTTTCAAGTTTTAAAACCCTTCCCTTGAGAAAATGAATTTCATCATCCACTGACTTCTTTAGCTTGTCAACCTGTATAAAACAACAATTGTAGACACAATCAAACAAGCATGCCTTTGTTCACATCTCAAAAGGAAAAAAGACCGAAAAAAAAGTTGGAAAAAAACAATTATATATAAAGAAATAAAAAATGTGCCTACAAATCTTCTAAACTATAGCAAAATCCATAGGTTAGGTTATCGGTTATAAGTTTAGGTTATAAGTTATAGGTAAAGGTTTAGTTTATAGGTTTGGGAAATCGGGTTCGGGTTCAAGATCGGGTTTAGGTTTGGGTTTTCAAGTTTAGGTTTAGGTTTAGGTTAGGGAGTTGAGATTAGGATTAGGTGTAGGTTTAGGTTTAGGGATTTGAGAATACATTTAGGTTAAGGTTTAGGGAATTGAGAATAGGTTAAGGTTTAGGTTTAGGAAATCGGGTTCTGGTTCGGGATCGGGTTTAGGTTTGGGTTTTCAAGTTTAGGTTTAGGTTAGGGAGTTGAGATTAAGATTAGGTGTAGGTTTAGGTTTAGGGATTTGAGAATACATTTAGGTTAAGGTTTAGGGAATTGAGAATAGGTTAAGGTTTAGGTTTAGGAAATTAGGTTCGGGTTCAAGATCGGGTTTAGGTTTGAGTTTTCAAGTTTAGGTTTAGGTTTATGTTAGAGAGTTGAGATTAGGATTAGGTGTAGGTTTAGGTTTAGGTATTTGAGAATACATTTAGGTTAAGGTTTAGGGAATTGAGAATAGGTAAGGTTTAGGTTTAGGAAATCGGATTTGGGTTCGGGATCGGGTTTTTTTGGGGTTTCAAGTTTAGGTTTAGGTTTAGGTTAGGGAGTTGAGATTAGGATTAGGTGTAGGTTTAGGTTTAGGGATTTGAGATACATTTAGGTTAAGGTTTAGGTTATAGGTTTTGGTTTAGGTTAAGGTTATAGGTTTTGGTTTAGGTTTAGGTTTAAGTTTTAGGTTTAGGTTATAGATTTAGGGATTAAGAATAGTTTAAGGTTTAGGTTTAGGAAATCGGGTTCGGGTTCTGGATCGGGTTTAAGTTTGGGTTTTCAAGTTTAGGTTTAGGTTTAGGTTAGGGAGTTGAGATTAGGATTAGGTGTAGGTTTAGGTTTAGGGATTTGAGAATACATTTAGGTTAAGGTTTAGGGAATTGAGAATAGGTTAAGGTTTAGTTTTAAGAAATCGGATTCGGGTTCGGGATCGGGTTTAGGTTTGGGTTTTCAAGTTTAGGTTTAGGTTTAGGTTAGGGAGTTGAGATTAGGATTAGGTGTAGGTTAGGTTTAGGGATTTGAGAATACATTTAGGTTAAGGTTTAGGAATTGAGAATAGGTTAAGGTTTAGGTTTAGGAAATCGGGTTCGGGTTCGGGATCAGGTTTAGGTTTAGGTTTTCAAGTTTAGGTTTACGTTTAGGTTAGGGAGTTGAGATTAGGATTAGGTGTAGGTTTAGATTTAGGGATTTGAGAATATATTTAGGTTAAGGTTTAGGTTATAGGTTTTGGTTTAGGTTAAGGTTATAGGTTTTGGTTTTGGTTTAGGTTTAAGTTTTAGGTTTAGGTTATAGATTTAGGGAATTAAGAATAGTTTAAGGTTTAGGTTTAGGAAATCAGGTTCGGGCTCGGGATCGGGTTTAGGTTTGGGTTTTCAAGTTTAGGTTTAGGTTAGTGAGTTGAGATTAGGATTAGGTATAGGTTTAGGTTTAGGGATTTGAGAATACATTTAGGTTAAGGTTTAGGGAATTGAGAATAGGTTAAGGTTTAGGTTTAGGAAATTGGATTCGGGTTCGGGATCGGGTTTAGGTTTGGGTTTTCATGTTTAGGTTTAGGTTTAGGTTAGGGAGTTGAGATTAGGATTAGGTGTAGGTTTAGGTTTAGGGATTTGAGAATACATTTAGGTTAAGGTTTAGGGAATTGAGAATAGGTTAAGGTTTAGGTTTAGGAAATCGGGTTCGGGTTTAGGTTTGGGTTTTCAAGTTTAGGTTTATGTTTAGGTTAGGGAGTTGAGATTAAGATTAGGTGTAGGTATAGGTTTTGGGATTTGAGAATACATTTAGGTTAAGGTTTAGGGAATTGAGAATAGGTTAATGTTTAGGTTTAGGAAATCGGGTTCGAGTTCGGGATCGGGTTTAAGTTTGGGTTTTCAAGTTTAGGTTTAGGTTTAGGTTAGTGAGTTTAGATTAGGATTAGGTGTAGGTTTAGGTTTAGGGATTTGAGAATACATTTAGATTAAGGTTTAGGGAATTGAGAATAGGTTAAGGTTTAGGTTTAGAAAATCGGGTTCAAGTTCAAGATCGGGTTTAGGTTTGGGTTTTCAAGTTTAGGTTTAGGCTTAGGTTAGAGAGTTGAGATTAGGATTAGGTGTAGGTTTAGGTTTAGGGATTTGTGAATACATTTAGGTTTAAGTTCGGGTTTAGGCTATAGGTTTTGGTTTTGGTTTAGGTTATAGGTTATAGGTTTAGGTTTAGGTTTTGATTTAGGTTATAGGTTATATGTTTAGGTTTAGGTTATAGGTTTTGATTTAGGTTTAGGCTATAGGTTTTGGTTTTGGTTTAGGTTATAGGTTTTGGTTTAGGATATAGGTTATAGGTTTAGGTTATAGGATTTGAGAATGGGTTATGGTTTAGGTTTTAGAAATCGGGTTCGGGTTCGGGATTGAGTTTTAGATTGGGTTTTCAAGTTTAGGTTTAGGTTTAGGTTAGGGAGTTGAGATTAGGTTAGGTTTTCAAGTTTAGGTTTAAGTTTGGGTTTTCAAGTTTAGGTTAAGGTTTAGGTTTAGGTTATAGGTTTTTGGATTTGAGAATGGGTTTGGGTTTAGGCTATAGGTTTTGGTTTTGGTTTAGGTTATAGGTTTTGGTTTAGGTTATAGGTTATCGGTTTAGGTTTAGGTTTTGATTTAGGTTATAGGTTATAGGTTTAGGTTTAGGTTATAAGTTTTGATTTAGGTTTAGGCTATAGGTTTTGGTTTTGGTTTAGGTTATAGGTTTTGGTTTAGGAAATAGGTTATAGGTTTAGGTTATAGGATTTGAGAATGGGTTATGGTTTAGGTTTTAGAAATCGGGTTCAGGTTCGGGATTGAGTTTTAGATTGGGTTTTCAAGTTTAGGTTTAGGTTTAGGTTAGGGAGTTGAGATTAGGTTGGGTTTTCAAGTTTAGGTTTAAGTTTGGGTTTTCAAGTTTAGGTTAAGGTTTAGGTTTAGGTTATAGGTTTTTGGATTTGAGAATGGGTTCGGGTTTAGGCTATAGGTTTTGGTTTTGGTTTAGGTTATAGGTTTTGGTTTAGGTTATTGGTTATAGGTTTAGGTTTAGGTTTTGATTTAGGTTATAGGTTATAGGTTTAGGTTAAGGTTTAGGTTTAGGTTATAGGTTTTGATTTAGGTTTAGGCTATAGGTTTTGGTTTTGGTTTTGGTTATAGGTCTTGGGATTTGAGAATGGGTTCAGGTTTAGGCTATAGGTTTTGGTTTTGGTTTTGGTTATAGGTTTTGGTTTAGGATATAGGTTATAGGTTTAGGTTATAGGATTTGAGAATTCGGGTTTAGATTATAGGTTTTGGTTTTGGTTTTGGTTATAGGTTTTGGTTTAGGTTATAGGTTATAGGTTATAGGTTTAGGTTAAGGTTTCGGTTTATGTTATAGGTTTTGGGATTTGAGAATGGGTTTGGGTTTAGGTTATAGGTTTTGGTTTTGGTTTAAGTTATAGGTTTTAGTTTAGGTTATAAGTTATAGGTTTAGGTTATGGTTTCGGTTTAGGTTATAGGTTTTGGGATTTGGGAATGGGTTTGGGTTTAGGTTATAGGTTTTGGTTTTGGTTTTGGTTTTAGGTTATAGGTTTGGGTTCAAGTTATAAGCTATAGGTTTTGGGAATTGAGAATAGGTTAAGGTTTAGGTTTAGGAAATCGGGTTCGGGTTCAGTATCGGGTTTAGGTTTGGGTTTTCAAGTTTAGGTTTAGGTTTAGGTTAGGGAGTTAAGATTAGAATTAGGTGTAGGTTTAGGTTTATGGATTTGAGAATAGGTTAGGTTGTAGGTTAAAGTTTAGGGAATTGAGTTTAGGTTATAGGTTATAGGTTTAGGTTATAGGTTATTGGTTTAGGTTAAGGTTTAGGTTGTAGTTTTAGGTTTTGGGATGTGAGAATAGGTTTAGGTTATAGGTTAAGGGTGTGGTCCCTGCAAATACAGATATAAACACGGCCTGTCCAAATGGCCAGGCCCTTCCAATGATGTCCATAGGAAATGGACAGCTTCATCATGGTCAGCGGTTCCCACCTTCCAGGGAACCCCGCTCATCCGGATAGCTCCGACGCACATCCGGGTTTGCTCCATTAATTTCGAGCAAATACATAAACACGGCCTGTCCAAATGGCCAGGCCCTTCCAAGCTGTCCATA
Source organism: Magnolia officinalis (assembly GCA_021015155.1). Classification (NCBI taxonomy): domain Eukaryota; kingdom Viridiplantae; phylum Streptophyta; class Magnoliopsida; order Magnoliales; family Magnoliaceae; genus Magnolia; species Magnolia officinalis. The sequence goes on along the minus strand of JAJHSJ010000004.1, from coordinate 32,022,394 downwards.
GGAAATGGACAGCTTCATCATGGTCATAACAGCGGTTCCCACCTTTCAGGGACCCCCACTCATCCGGGTAGCTTCGACGCACATCCGGGTCTGCTCTATTAATTTCGAGCAAATACATAAACACGGCCTGTCCCCAGGATCCACCGAATTCGTCTGATCTAAGGATCTAAGGAAGCTAGCCTTGGATGTGCAAAACCACAAACCCATTATGCTAAAACCAAAGACTAAGTCACTGAAGAAACGAGTCACTAAACAGATACGTTGGAGTTGGAAGTAAAGGGTAGGCTCTTACCAGAGAGGATTTGCTTGTCTGATCAAAGATAGCAACGACAGATTTGTGAAATCCCTGTAAACAAAAAGTGAGTCTCAACAGCAGTAGAATTAAGCTGACAATCGATAAGGCCCCTAAAGTATAAAATTTTCAATCCACAAAAAGCTAAATGTATGAGAAGCCACAAAAACCTAAATTTATGATTCGCTTTCGACAAGAATGTCTCAGCTCCATTGGATTCAGCTTTGACCTTTGGACACTCTTCTTCCTCCTCCTCTTCCTCATTGAATGAGTATGCAACATCCTTAACTAACTTGGAGCTGATTGAAGTCACAACTTCTGCAGCTTTTTCATTGACAATAATGGTGTCTGCAAGCAACAGCGAGAACATCTTAGTCTTTGGATTGTTGGTTTCTGATTGCAAGTTTTGGAACCCAAGAGATACATTAAAAACCATTCCAGGCTTCAACACCCAATCGTTCCTAACATTTAAACTCAATCCCGACTCACCGAACTCGAGACCAATTCCCGTTCCTGCTGACTTTGTAAGATAAGAGGCAAATTCAGGAGCATCCCTCTCTACCACCGAGACTGCTGCTTGGTAAACAACACTGACCTTATTCCCAGCCTTTAATGCACCTATCGCTGCCTCATGGGCCTTGAGGAGAACCTCATAAGCCTTACTCTGCGTTGCATTTGCATCAATGAGAAATGTTCTAGCAATGTTTAAGCAGTAGCTGTTGTAGCGCGATCCGATTGCGCATATGATCACACTTGTCGAGTCATAACCAAGAGCCCCAAAGACACATTTCAGCAAGCATTTTAACCAAAAAGAAAAGAAAGAAAAAGAAAAGACAAAGGAGAAAGGAAACAAATTGCAGTGAAAAGCATTCTCAAATAAGTAAAGTGGCAGTGAAATATATATTTACCACAATGACATCCCTAGCCTTGAGAGAATTCACAAGAACACCATCATAGCTGCAAAACGCACATAAAGTAAGTTATATATTGGAAACAAAATTATTGATTTTGGTAACCAAATGTTTCTCATAGATTTTTTTCCAAGTTGAGATGAGCAAATATTCAGAAACCATTCAAACTAGAAATGCACAACCTGCCTTAGCCAAAAGAGAAGGCTCTTAGCTATTCTTGCTTCTTCTAAAAAATTCCCCAAAAATTAATGTCTAGTAGTACAAGATATACTAAAAGAGTATAACTAGCTTACTTTAACCAATCTATATCGATCTCTAATTTGTTACTGATTGCTAGAATAGTGGCAGACAATCCTATGTTTCTCCAAACAGCATGAGCTGGACCATCTTCAAGTGAATAAACCTGCACAACACAGGAACCAAAACCCACATGACGATAAAGAAAAGACACCTGTTTCAGCTGGTTGAAAGTATTTGGGAGGTATTTCGACGTGTATGGTTGATTAGCATCCTGTCAGTATTTGGAACGCTCTGCTTCTAGGAACAGAGCCCACTAAGTTGTTGAATGACAGATTAACACATGACGAACTGAACATCTCATTGAAAGAGGATAGAATGAGTCCTGAGAGTGTATTGTGGGAGAGATTCAGGTTTTCCAACTTCTGCAGTTTTCCAAGTTGTGATGGTATCTCTCCTCTAAGCAAGTTATGACTAAGATCAGGTAACACCTGTAGCTGTATAGATTACCAATTTGATATGGAATTCTTCTGTTCAATTTATCTTTTCTCAGGTTTGGATTTATTTTTAAAACTTCAGATATATTCCTTGTAAGCTGGTTCCTATCAAGAAAAGCATTGGTTAAGCTAGTGCAATTTCTCAAGCTTTTCATGATGGGACCTTGTAAATGATTGTCTGTTGTAGCCAAGTACATCAGCCATCCTTCTCTGCACATATCTTACGGTAAGTAGCCAGAGAAGTGGTTTTTACCCAAGTTGAGGTAAGAGAGATTTGTCAGATTGGTTAGTTCTTGAGGTGTCGAACTGAATAACTGATTATCAAATAGGTGAAGAATGATTAGCTTCGTCAATTTGCATAATGATGGAGGTATCGGACCTGTGAGATTGTTTATTTCCATACACAGAACTTTCAGATTTCCCAATTCTTGAGGGATGGGGCCAGTGATCTGATTTTGGTACAGGTACAAGAAGGTAAGCTGAGTCAAGTTGCCTAAAGTGGAAGGGATGGAATGTGTTAGAATGTTTTCTGACAAGACCGTTCTTTCCAGTTTTTCAAATTTCCTACTTCTTGAGGGATGGGGCCAGAAATCCAATTCATGAAGAGGTGCAAGATTGTGAGGTTACTCAAGTTTCCTAAAGTGGACAGGATGGAACCTATTAGAAGGTTAGCCGATAGGTCTAGTATTTGTTGGGTGGCCCAATCAATGTGTACATGGCCCACTTTTTCCACGTGTATGGTTGATTAGCATCGCTCTAAATGAAACAACAATAAGATCTTCCCAGTTAGTCACCATTTCAAATTCTACATTGGAGTAGGGTCCCTGAATCTAGGTAGTTCATTTAGTTGGACTATTAAGAGTGGCCCACGAAACAAGGGAAATATGGGTTATAGGTTACAGGTTATAGCTTTAGTGAAGTGTGAACTGACAATGGGTGTACTAACAAGCTAAAAAAAAAAAAGGGCTAACAGTGAAGTGTGAACTGACAGTGGGTGTACTAATAAGCTAACCTAAAAAAAAAAGGGCTAACAGTGAAGTGTGAACTGACAGTGGGTGTACTAACAAGCTAACCAAAAAAAAGGGCTAACAGTGAAGTGTGAATTGATAGTGGGTGTACTAACAAGCTAACCAAAAAAAAAAAAAAAAAACGTGTGTGTGTGTGTGTGTGGGGGGGGGGGGGGGGGGGGGGGGGGTGGGGGTGGGGGGGGTGGGGTGGTGGTGTGGTGTGGGTGTGACTAAAAAACTAAAAAAAAAAACAAAAAAAAACAAAAAAAACAAATTGGTATGCCATATGTCACGAAGGGCTCCACCCTATGCAGCATCTTCACAGTGGCCTTATTGACCTTCAGAAACAAACCATTAAATATCTGTCTCAAATGCAAGAGCTGCAGAAATTTTCTTTTCTTTGGGTGCATGGCATTAATACCACGGATGCGGATGATGAACAACAACTTAGCTTCTGGGCTGACATAAAATCTGCCTTTCAACCTTGCTTCGCGCTTCAACTGGATCAACTCCTTCTCCTGATCCCCATACTCCTTCGCGTACTGCTTCTCTCTATTGAAAATAAGCTTTCGGTTCTCCTTATTCTTCTTCTTTGTAGCGTCGATCTCCTGCTTTTTGGCCAATGCCCATTCCTCACTCCGCTTCCTCTTCTTCAGCACAGATTCCGGAATCACAGCCGCTGCCTTGGCTTCTTCACCCTTCTCTCCTTTTCCGTCGAATGGGCTTCTTTTCCATAGTCGAGAGGAGTGGCGACCTGCTGCAGAGTACCCAGCATAGAACTTTAATTGCAAAAGCTGGTACAATTGTCCCTTTCCCCTTTGATGACCACCCAATTCTTAGAATATTCATTTTCAAGACTTAATCAGATATTTATGATTATATATTAATATTATAATGAAAAATGTTTGTTGGTTGGCTCTTTTATTTGAGCTCATCGATTTTTTTTATCATTTCCTTTAAGGCTGCCTCTAGCCTCAACCAATTATTCCTTCTTAGACATTATGAGGAACCATGAGATCCATCCCCAGCCCAAACCAGTTTAGCTCATCCAATAAAAATCAGTATTGTTAGAAATACTACTCAAACTGTTGCATCATAAATGCGATCTAAAAGGAAAACAGAACTGTAGGCAAAGGATGCAGTGATTCACATAGAGCCACCGATACCAAACAACATAGGCAACAAGAAAATAAATACAATAAGATGAGAAAGATAGCTTAGAAAAGTGTGTGCATATGACATATTCTCCTATAAACCCACTGGACATTAATGAAAGCAGTTATCCTTTAAGGTCCTGTTTAATAGAGAAATCACAAGATTCACAATAAATACTATAGTACAACTATAAAAGCTATCGGTTTAAAGGATAAGGCAATGAGTATCTTGGAAATAATTATTGAAGAAATTAATAAAAGTGACTAGATTAGATGATATTATTCCATCAATGCAGAAAAAATGAAAATGGATGAACGATGGGCTACATAATCCTGATTCTTATGCAAATACTCAGCATTGAGAATATTATTTAAGAGAACCAAAGTTTTCAAAGCAAAAGAGGATTAGCGGATATCGATGCATTGCTATAATCGAACTTCTTAAAGAATGAAGCATTGACATTGACATTGCCCAGCGCGCTGGCAGATTAACACTGACATCAGGCAACTGCAAATATTCCCTGGAGAGAACCAATTAACATCTTGTCTGCTAAAAGATGAGATGATAACAAGGTTAACAAACACTTTAATGGGTCAGCATTCATCACCCACACCAAATCCTTGATAGGAAAGAATTGCAGTAATTGTACAATAGAAGATTTCACAATATTAAAAAAAAAACATAGAGTAAATTTTAAGTTTTTCAAAAAGAGTTAAATATATAGAAGAAGAAGAAGAAGAGAACTTGGATCAAATATTTTATTATTGATGAATAATGAAAAGTCTTTTATTTTAAGTTCTCAACAATTACATTTTCAAGAGTATTGCTTGGCGAGTAAATCAAACTAAAGACCTGTTGGGCTCCCTCCTCATGTTGAGTGGGATCCACATGTGTGGGCTTAAATAGCATTTTAGTGCCGCATGTGTGTAAGAGTCTTTTGGTTTTTTCGCCAAGCAACTAAAATAAGAGAAAAGGGTCTTTTGCTTAGAGATAGAGAAACATTTGGAATTTTCAAAAGAAAAGAGACTAATCAGGTTTTATGAAGCTACATACCGTATTTCCTAGCATAAGAAGGTTAAAGGAAGGATAACTAGGTAAAGGCACCACACTCTAGGTTTCTTCTAATGGCATCAAACCGATAGAGAAGGTATTCTCATTGCAGAAACACCAAAAAAAAAAAAAAAAAAAAAAAATCTGTTTAATTTCAAAATATTCTTCATAAACTGTCTCTTACATATGGCCAAGAAGCTATATAACCATGCATACATGTCCTTCCATATTCAAATGTTTATAGCACTCCAATGTTTATAGCAGCAGATGCAGGAGATGGGAACATGCAAACTGCAAGCAATGCTTAGAAAATCCCAACAAAATAAGAAAAACTAAAAGTGCTGGAACATGCAAACTGCAAGCAAGATGAAGAATCTAGATAAACCAAAAGTGCATGTTCGAATTATGTTCTTATAAGAAAGAAACCTAATCGCTGGAACAAGCAAACTGTTATAGCTTGTATTTGATTCATAAACAATGGTGAGTGTTTTGTTTTCAATAAAACGGAATGTGAGGAGATTCATGACCGAAAGGAAGTGAATTCAAGCCAAACAAAGACTCAGGCGAGTCTTCAAATGTAAAGGTAGAAGAAAATACCAACAGAAGGGAAGCAAACATGTACCTGGACTCAGTACAGGGGTAATCTTTCAATGATGGCCCACTACTTCTGATAATCACTACAAGGGTAAGAAAATTACAAAAAGTAAGGAAAATATAAATATAGCCGATCACCGTTATGAGTGAAAATGATACCGTCTCCATTTTGGTGGTTTCCTTTATTGAATTAAATTGTTGCATTTCACTTCAACTGAGCTAATAAACATTCTTAAATACAAAATATATAATAAATCTACAGTTGATAATACAAGATTGAGATAATGATGAGCATAAGGAATGTGGAATGGGGCCCACTGATCAGGTCACTGTTTGTCTCTGCAATCCAAACATGTCCTAACAAATCGCAAGTGCCTGCGCCCATGTGCATGTGATTTTATAACTACGCAGCAGGATCAGGACCATGTGATTGTTGTACATTGGTCAATTGATTTATAATTTTAATTATCCATGTTACAGTCCACTCGTGAATCATTTTCCAACACTATAATCGTCGACTAGCAGTTCTGAAATAAAAACATTTGGATCAGATTCCACTCCGAGCAGTATTCAATTGAGCCACTAAATTCAACAGTGCAAAATGCAAGTGGCTCAAAAGGTGTAAAAAAGAAAACGAGATATGCTTCAAGGGTTAGATAATAGAATCAGTCAAGACCCCTAAATCCTTATGATATAGAATAAGATTTTTAACTTCATGCTTGTGAAGAGGTTCAAATACGATGTGACCCAAAACCCAAATGCTGAAATGGTGCTAGCTTAGAAGTTATCGGCATTGATTCTATCAAGGTAGCCGGTCTTGCTGCTTCCATTTCACCTTTTATGGATTGTCTCTTTCAATGGGTGGGTTTACAAGTTCTATCGTGAAAGCATCAAAAGTTGTCACTAGTAGGTATTAAGATTAGGGAAAGTAGACAGAAAAAAATAAGAAAAGAGAAGAAGATATCAAACCTAGGAGCTTCACGGCGTGTGTTTCTTCGGGTAGGAGATTCACGACTGCTGCAATGGAGAGAGAGGGAGAGAGAGAGAGAGGAGGGCGTTCACGGCCTGTATTCCTTCACGGCTGATCCATTGGAGAGAGAGGGAGGAGAATGAGAGATGGAGCAGAGATCGGGAGGGAGAGAGAGGATTAGGGAAAGAAAAGGGAATGCTTTGATTAGGGACGAGAGACAGAGAGAGAGAGAGAGAGAGAGAAGAGAGAGAGAGAGAGAGAGAGAGAGAGAGAGAGATAGAGAGAGAGAGAGAGAGAGAAGTCAAATACCCTCTTTGGCGCGGCTCTTTTTGAGCGCGCGCCCAAATTGGGGCCGGACAGACGCAGGCGGTCCGGAGAGGGGATCCGTGGGGCCCACCATGATGTATTTCGTTAATCCATTCCAATAAATAATTTTAATAAATTATTTTAGTTTATGACACCAAATTTCAAGTATATTGAAGACCCAAGTGGACCACACCATAAGAAACAATTGAAATTTAATATCCATGTTTCCTACTGTGTGGTCCACTTGAGTCTTCGATCTAGCTGATTTGTTTTTTCCATATTCTAACGTAATATTTATAAATATATAGACGGCTTAGATATAACATATAGTTTTTTAAGGCCTCATAGAGCCCCTTACAACATCATTAATTATTAATGATGTATCAACTTTTTAGCTACGGATTAAAACTGTAGCAACTATAGCTAAGGTTTATATCCGTAGCAGAAAACCAACGTGGTCTGTATCCTTTGGCCCTTTTTTTGGTAGTGACAATGTCACATATATTCTTCTCAATATGCATGACATCCAAGTTGTGTTGCAATTTTAGATCAGTCCAATAGGGCAAATAAAAAATGTTCTTCTTCCTCTAGTTATACTCCAATACTGTATGTTTCCTCTTCTTTAAGTGCGGTGCCTTACTAAATCTAATTTCTCCAATGTTACTCAGTTGTTGTATCACATCTTCTCCAGATAGCTCTTTTGGTGGTAGCCTATGATCTTGTTTGCCATCAAAGATCATTGTCTTCCTACGCCAACTATGATCCCTCAGAAGGAAGCGACGATGGCCCATATAACACATTTTTCTACCATACTTCAATGACAATGAACAAGTCTCAATACTACATGTAGGACAAGCTAACTTTCCCTTCGTGCTCCACCCAAACAAATTCCCATACGCGGGGAAGTCATTTATTATCCAAAGGACCACTACATACAATCGAAATGTCTATCCTGCAAATGTGTCATATGTCTGTACACCTTGACTCGACAACTCGTTTAACTCATCTACTAACGGTCGTAAATACACATCAATGTCATTCCCGGGTGACCTCGGTCCAGGAATAAGCAATGACATCATGAAAAATGACTCCTTCATACACAACCAAGGAGGTAAATTGTAGGGCATAAGTACCACTGGCCACATACTGTACGAGCTACTCATATTACCAAATGGATTAAAACCATCACTTGCAAGACCTAGTCGAACATTGTGAGAATCCTCTGCAAACCAGTCACATTGCTTGTCAAAATTCTGTCAGGCTTCAGAGTCTGCAGGGTGCCTCGGTGTACTATTATTATGAACGCGTTTCTCCTTATGCCACCTCATATCTTCAGCCATTTTGTGAGACGTAAACAATCTTTATAATCTGGGTTTCAATGGGAAGTACCTTAACACCTTTTGCGAGATTTTCTTACGCTTGACTTTGTCATACTTCCACCTAGACTCTCCACATTTTGGACACTCTTCAACATTTTCATGCTCTAGCAAACATGTATGCAAGTGCTGGCCAATGGAACAAAGTGACAAGAGTGAGAGATGCATTAAAAATGGTATTACCACTGTTTATATTCATCTACAAATAACGATGATCACAATCAACCATTTGACATAAGTTTATTAATGTGGCCCGTAGAGAGTAAGATCCATAACGTGGATGATTCGATCAATCAACCAATCTCAGCATGGGTCCCCTAATGGACCCATGATTTTGACTTTATAAAATAATAATAATAAAAACCATTCATTGTTTCATACATGCACTACCGACGTGATGAGTTGACAACCTTGATTTTTGGACCAGATCAACTATATAGTGGGCCCTACCTGATGCACGGCTAGGATGTCAATACAAACATTACAGTGGGCCTTAGGAAGTTTTTAATGGTCAGCGTTCAATTGCTACTGTCTCCTGTGGTGTGGTCTACCTAAAATTTGTATCTCACTATTTTTGGGGCACATGCCCTAAGGTGAGCTAGCAAAATGGGCCTCACCATCTTAGATTCTTTCTAAAGAAATGCTCAAGAAAATTTTGGAGCCGAATCTGAAATTCTTGGATACTCCGAAACAATTCCAAAAGTTGCAAGAACAACATATTAAAGTAAATGGTGCAAAAATAAATATCTTAAAACGCCGGCATATAATGCATCTCACAATACCTGATAGTATGTGGGGACTTCTCACCAAATATCCAGATATGAATTATAAAAATAGAGGGCAAGTTTCAAATGAATGGCAATTGGGAGTCCATAACCTAATGGAATTGAGTTCAGTAGAAGCTTCAAGCTAATAGCTCCAATGACGCAGATTTTCAGCAAGAGGAAATGGCCTAAAAGGCTATGATGATGATGGTTGAATATTAGGATATTCTTGTTATTCAGTGCACTATGAATCGTAATACTGTTATTTGTAAAAAGCTAGATATTTATCAAAGTTTCAGCAAGAATCCATTTTAAAGAATTTATATTTCTTGCAGTAGGAACATAAAATAAAAAAACCCATGAAGTAAAAACTCAAGAAATGCTACAAAGTTCAGAGCTTTCAGCAAAAACCCAATTCAAAAAATCTACTTTTATTGCAAGAGGAGAGAATATCAAAATGGTGTGTGCTACTGGAAAAGCTGTGGGCCCACCATGATGTATGTGTTTTATCCACACAGGCCATCCAAGCCCAAAATTGAGGCAGACCACACCATAGGAAACAGTGCTGATTGAATGCCCACCATTAAAAACTTCTCGAGGCTACAGGAGTTTTGGATCAAGTTAATATTTGTGTTTTCCCTTCATCCAGGTTTGTGTGACTAATCAACAGGCTGGATGGCAAACGAACATTATAGTGGGCCTTAGGAAGTTTTTAATGGTCAGCGTTCAATCGCTACTGTCTCCTGTGGTGTGGTCTACCTGAGATTTATATATCACTATTTTTAGGGCACATGCCCTAAGGTGAGCTGGCAAAATGGAAGCACGACATGGATAAAACATATGCATCATGGTGGGTCCACAAATTTTCCAGTAGCAGACTTCTGGATCTCCCTCGACGTGATGGAGGGAGAAAGAGAGAGACAGAGAGAGAGGGAGAGGGTGCGAGAGAGATAGATAGACAGAGAGAGAGAGAGGGAGAGGGTGCGAGAGAGAGAGAGAGAGAGAGAGAGAGAGAGAGAGAGAGAGAGAGAGAGAGAGAGAGGGTGCGAATCGCATACCTTCCGATGCGAAATCTGAGAAACAAAAACCTCTGAAACGAGCAGCCTATAGAAACAGAATCTCGCCCGAAATGGAGATCGGGTTTTAGGGTTTCTTGAATCCGAAAATGATAGCGAGAGAGGGGGAAAAATGAGAGCGAGAGAGGGGGAAATGCAATTCGAAAGAGGATTTTAGAAATCCCTCTTCGAAAATGAAATTTGCATTCAAATCCGTACAATGTGTGTTTTACATCATTTAAATAATATCATATGTTATCATCGGTACATTTAACGGACCACCTAATAGTTGTTTATGATTTTATTATATAGTAAAATTATCAATATTAACAATCTACAAGTGCAACCACTATTTGGATGGTCTGGATAACCCTAAATCATTGCCACAAGTGATATGAACAAATCACCACCATTTAACATTATATCCACAACTACGTTTCCATTACGGATGGGTTTGGCCAGTGATGCTGGTCGGTGCTTTGTGGGCCCCACTATGATGTATGTGTTATATCCACACCGTCCATCCATTTTGAGATATCATTTTAAGTCATGGCCAAAGAATGAGGCAGATAAAAATCTGTAGTGGACCCCACCATAGAAAATAGCAGGGAGAGTGATTCCCACCATTGAAACTATCCTAATGCCCATCGTAATGTTTATTTGAAATCCCCACAGCGGGGAGAGTTGTGTGGGCGCCACCATGATGTGTGTCAAACATTTACCCCATCAATCAGATGCACCATTCCATGGTGGGCCCAGGGATTAAAAATCAAGTCAATCTATGACTTGTGTGGGCCACACCACATACAAAAGTTGAGAGGGGTTACCCTCCATTAAAACTTTCATAATTATTTTTTGGGCCCACCGAGATGTGGTTCACAAATCCAGCCCATCCATTATGTGTGTGCCACTTGGATGAGGGGTCATACCAAGTTTCAGACGCATCCAAATTTTAGGAGGGCCCCCACCAAGTGCTTTTATATGTTTTAGGCATGTCTTCACATGATTTTAGATGGTATGACCCACCGGAGTTCCATATATGGTAGATTTTTGGAATATCCCATAATTTAAAGGGGACCCATCAAATGCATGGTGTTGATGTTTGACACACGTCATGGTGGGGCCCACACAGCTCGACCTCATAGGGAGTTCCCATGAGCTCGACCGTATAGAACCTTTTCCATATATATTATATTATTATAATATATATATATATAATTTAAAAAATATATATAAAAACCTATTTCCAACGTTGATACCTTCCTTGGGCCCATAGTAATGTTTATTTTCCATTCAACCTGTTCATAATATCAAAAAGATATGAATGAATAGAAAACACAAACATCAGCTTAATCCAAAACTTCTATGGCCTCCAAGAAATTTTCAATGGTAGAGGTTGAAAAGGCCTAGCTATATGTCCTAAGGGGGGGTGAATAGGACAATGCCAAATAAAACTTGTAACAACGGAATTAAAAAGAATATGATAGCCAAAATAAATCACAATGCAGGAAAGTAAAACAACCTCAAAATTCAGATCTTGAGAGGTTGATACAAATGTTGTTCTAAGGACAACCTTACACCAAAAACCAGAGTTTATGGTAGGACAACCTTATTTCTAGAAAGATCTTTGTATCAAATCTCAAACCAAAGAGGAATACAGAAATAAACACAAACTGAACTGAAATAAATTGTAATCACAAATGTATTGTTCTAGGGACAGCCATACACCATAAAAATGGCAGGGCAACCTTGCTGGAACAATCTTTAAAGGAAATTAAATATCAAGCTGATAAAGGAATAACAGAAAATAAATTTTAAACTATTACAAAATTCCCACAATGCTTGAATTAAATGATTACAACATTCACCACCATACATACATCCCACAAATGAATAATTAAATATTAGAAGTATAAATCATTCAACCACAACACAAGAGATTATAGTGGTTCGCTTGTGTGTTCACCAACTGTTAAACAACAGCCACATAGAATGCTACTCCACTCCTAATATCCTCGCACAGGGGATATTAGCGTTCACTAACAAAATAGGTTTTCATAGGTTTACCCAAAACCTTTACAATTGTGTCTTTGTATGTTGGCTTACACAATTAAAAAACTCCACTTCTGAGTTTTCCTGGCTCTCCTCAGATAACCAATACAACAAGATTTTTCTGGCAAATCTTGAAAGAAACCAAAACAGAAAGGAATTTACAATTAAATGTAAAATACCTGATTATCTCTTTCGTTGTAGCAGCCCGGTAGAACCAAGTCAGAGTAGATGATTGAATGTCCAAGTTCAATGTCCAGTACTCAATTACAATGGTTCTAGTTCTAATAGATTTTAAATTAAACCGAATAGGGCTTGCCTTAATTGATTTTGATTCCAAAGAAAGGGAATAACAATTCCTCTTATTAAATTAGATTGGAATAGCAGAAACAAAATCAATTAAATAAAGCTAAAGAAAGATAATATTAAATAAGCACACTTAGCTTAGATGGAGCACAAAATTATCTCTCAAAAGTTCGACGAAGATTGGCTTGAATGGATTAATTAATTCGATGATTTCTTCTGAGATTCGTACTCTATTTATAGGTGAGCAGATCGCGTCTTCGACTGGTCTAGGGAGCTCTTCGACTAGTCAAAGAATTAACAGATATTTGAAAAATCGGGGGCGATAAGCTTTGACCGTTTTACGACTGGTCGAAGGTCTCCTTCGACTGGTCGAAGAACCTGAATTTCATCGCTGGACTTTGAGTCGAAGACTTTCGACTGGTCGAAGATGCAATCGACACTGTTCCTTCGACTGGTTGAACAGATTCCTGGACTAGTCGAAGCCTAACAGAAAATATTCGAATTTTGTAACAAACTCACGACTGATCGAGGAATTTCTTAGACTGGTCGAAGCAAAGCTAAGATTAGTCGAAGAAGGCCTAGGACTAGTCGAAGAACAGACCAAACTCATGTAAAATAGACATCCGACTTATGTATCCAAGGTGACTTATTCCTAAGGTCAACCTAAGGTCAGTCAAACCTCAAACATGAAGTATGGACATTGAAACATTAGGAACAAGTGACCTTGAAGTTTAAGCCTTGAAGTCTTAATGTAGTTCAATCTTGAAATCTTGATGTAGCTCATCAACCTTGAAATCTTGATGTAGCTCAACCTTGAAAGTGTCTTAAGTTCTTTACGAACTGCCTTGTACTCTTCTTGAAGTCTTGTATTCTTGAGTCCTGTCTTGTGAGCAGTTCTTGCAGTCAAGGTTGATCTTTGTACTTGTGAGCTTTTCTTGTTGTGAGCTTTACTTGTTCATGAATGTTGATCTTTGAGAGAGCTTCACTTATGCAAGTTATATAATAGTGATTTTGGCACCACAAATTTGACAACAGACAAGGATATAAACTATAACACTTACAATCTCCCCCTTTGTCAAATTAGTGACAAAACACATAACCAAGATAAACATAAAGTAAAACAACTGGTTAAAGAATCATGAACCAGTTAATATCATCTGGCTTACCTGCAAATCAATATTCAATATTCAACATTCAACATTCAAACAGTTTATTCAACTAGTTCAAACATACTCCCCCTGAGTAACATAACCAATGCTACTCCTCTCACAGTCACATCATTAAGAACAAACCATTCTCCCCCTTTTTGTCACAATATAATAAAGGAAACAACAATAAAGGAGAACTAAATAAAGGGATATATGAGAGTAAACATGAGGAGTTATGAGATTATAGCAAAAACCAGAGATAGAGATACTCAGCATAGTTTCACATAGAACAAATACCCAGCATAAAACAAAGATAGTATCCAACTCAAAATCAGTCAATCTAGTGCTAAGTTATAAAGTTATTACAGACCAGAAATCCCATATAAACTAATGAAAACCAGAACCAGATGACGGAGCAGGAATAGAGGGATCAAGTTGGTGCATGCCTTTGTTCAATGGCCTAAGATATTTGCGCATGTACTTGAATTGTAAATCATGAGCAACAGACATGTTTTCCATCTTTACATTTATATTCTCAACTTTATCCTCTAATGCACTCAGACGGGCATCAACATCAGATGGTTCAAAATCTAGATCATTTGTTAAGTCAGAATCCAGTTCCTCAAAAATGTCATCCATATTAATGTCATCACCAGCTTCTTCATGACCACCACCACCACCACCACCACCTTGTTCAGGAAGTAATTCCAGCTTCATCTTATTGATATTAGTATTGTTGAAAATCAGATGATGGATAGGTGCCTCATCAACTGGCATATCAACTAACATATGTGTAGCCAATACAGTCATTAAATAGGCAAAAGGAATGTCACTATGACCAGGATGGAGTCTAAAATGAAGAATGAAATGACAAATTAAGGATGGTAAACAAATCTGAGTACCACTGAAAATAGCATGGATAACATGAACCATAAACAAGGTCAAGTCAGTTTTATTACCCGAACGAGGATACAGATTGACACAAAGATTTTGTGGAGAATTCTGTACTTGGGTAACAAATACCTTGCGGGAAGCGCATTCCCTTTCCGTGTCCATTGAACATCCATGTTGCACAAATCTCTAGTGAGCATGCGTTTTTCAGAAATTGAGGGTTTATCAGTTAGGTTATGGATAGGAATACCCTCATCATTCACAGGAATGTCCATAAGGGCTGAAATTAAATGACGATCAATGTCAAAAGGCCCTTCTCTAGTAGATATTTTAAAAGTTAAATTATCCTGTGAGAAAGCACTAATACATGCAAACATGGATTGGGCAATGGACCGGTATGCTGGCCCACCCCAATGTAATAAGTTAACCCAACCTACAGCTTCAAGCATAGGAAGGATGTCAAAAGGTGCAATATGATTTACATCAACAGGATGTTCAACAATAACATTACGTAATCTAATGTCCGTAACATAAGATGGATCGTCATTGGGAACAAAAAGATGACGCTTAGAGATAATGGTCGATCTGGAGGAAGAAGAAGGACCACGGGAAGTAGTTTTTCTACCTCTAGAAGCCATTTACAACAAAGATATCAAGGAAATAAGAAGTTGCAAAGGATTGAGAAGTGGATTTACTCAAAACAGATTTTTCAAAATCCAAACCCCAAATCTCAATGAAATCCAAAATAGAAAGCTTCAAGCTAGAAAAGTAAACAATCTAGACACAAATCTACAAGAAAAACGTAATTGGAACACTAACCTTGAAGAACATGAATAATGGGTTCGACAAGTCGAAACTCGGCTCCTTAGAGAGGAAACACGGAATGAGGAAGAAAGCAAAATCCCCAAATTTTAAGTGATTCCTGAGATCTACGACTGGTCGTGGATATCTACGACCGGTCGAAGTTTGACTGGTCGAGTATACTCACGACTGGTCGAAGAATGTCCAAAAATTCATATTTCTTGCAAATTATTCAAAAATTGAAAATCAATCTAGCAAATATATACACTATGATACAAGTAGGCATAAATAATCATTTCAAAATGCACATGCCAAGATCAAATTTCATCTTTTTGAACCTGCTTTTATCGAGAGATTTTGTGAAAATGTCAGCTCGTTGATCTTCGGTAGGATTATATTCTAGAGATATAATTTTTTCTTCTACTAATTCCCGAATATAATGAAATCTAATGTCAATGTGCTTAGTACGAGAATGCTGAATAGGATTTTTTGAAATATTTATCGCACTGGAATTATCACAATGTAATAACATAGAATCCTGTTTAATTCCATAATCACTTAGCATTCGTTGCATCCAAACAAGCTGTGTACATGCATTACCAGCTGCGATATACTCAGCTTCAGCTGTTGAAAGTGATATAGAATCTTGTTTCTTACTAAACAAGGAAATTAGACAATTTCCAATGTAAAAGCAACCACCATTGGTTGATTTTCTATCATCTAGATTACCAGCCCAGTCAGCATCTGAGTATCTAGCTAATTGGACACTAGTCTCATGAGGATACCAGAGACTGAGATTTACAGTACTTGCGACATATCAAATAATCCGCTTGACAACAATCAAGTGAGATTCTTTTGGATCAGATTGATATCTTGCGCAAATACCAACACTTAGAGAAATATCAGGTCTACTAGTAGTTAAATATAACAAACTACCAATCATACTCCGATAAAGTTTTGAGTAAACATTTTTACCATTAGAGTCTTTTGAGAGTTTCAGGGTAGTACTCATAGGAGTATTGAAATTCTTGCCATTCTCAAATCCAAATCTCTTGATTAGATTCAAAGCATACTTAGATTGAGAAATGAATATTCGTTCAGGTTGTTACTTTACTTGCAATCCAAGGAAATAAGTCAATTCCCCAATCATGCTCATTTCGAACTGTGATTTCATCAAATCTGCAAACTCAGTAGTCAAGTCAGTACAAGTTGATCCATAAATGATATCATCAACATAAATCTGTACCATTAAGATATGATCATTATGTTTTTTAACAAACAGAGTTTTATCAACAGATCCCATTTGAAAATTATGACTTAAAAGAAATTTTGTTAGTTTCTCATACCATGCCCTAGGTGCTTGTTTTAATCCATAAAGTGCATTTTTAAGCCGATACACATGATCAATATTTTTGGGATCTTCAAAACCCATTGGCTGTTCAACATAGACTTCGTCATGTAAATCGCCATTTAGAAAAGCACTTTTCACATCCATTTGATAGATCTTTATCTTTCTGAAACATGCAATGGATATAAATAGTCTGATAGATTCAAGACGTGCTACTGGTGCAAAAGTTTCATCAAAATCAATTCCTTCAATTTGAGTATAACCATGTACCACTAGTCTAGCCTTGTTTCTAATTATATTTCCACACTCGTCAGACTTATTTTTGAAAATCCATTTTGTTCCAATGATGTGTTTATCTTTAGGTCTTGGTACGAGATACCAAACATCATTTCTTACAAATTGGTTGAGTTCTTCTTGCATCGCAACAATCCAGTTCTCATCAGCAAGAGCTTCTTTTACGTTAGATGGTTCTATTTGGGATGTAAAACATACATAATTACATATATCCTCAAGTTTTCTACGTGTGCGAACACTGGTGAGAGGGTTTCTAAGAATTTGTGTGGTTAGATGATCTTTAACAGTCCTCAACTCAGAATCAGTCTGCTTCGATGAAGTATCGGGTTTATCAATGATTAGAACTTCATCATTATCTGAATTAGGGATTGGCGTGTTTAAGTGATCATCAATGACAACATTAATGGACTCTTGAATCACACCAGTTCTTTTGTTCAGAACCCTATAAGCTCGACTGTTTAAGGAATATCCTGGAAAAATCCCTTCATCACTCTTCGTATCGAATTTTCTCAAATTTTCACGATCTCGTAAAATATAGCACTTGCTGCCAAAAACTCGAAAGTATTTGACAGTAGGCTTTTTATTGAACCACAATTCGTAAGCCGTTTTATTATTATCTTTGCTAGTGTAGACTCGGTTAATAATATAGCAAGCTGTGTTGACTACTTCAGTCCAAAGATTTTTAGAGAGTTTCATGCTATTCAACATGACATTAGCCATTTCTTGAAGCACCCTATTCTTTCTTTCCACAATTCCATTTTGTTGTGGAGTTTTGGGAGCTGAGAATTCATGTAATATTCCTTGGTCGGTACAGAACTTCTCAAAATTTCTATTCTCAAATTCAGATCCATGATTACTACGAATCTTACTGATTTGAGAACATTTTTCAGTTTGAATCCTTTTGAGAACTTTTCTTACTTCTTCAAGGGTCTCAGATTTATCCCTTAAGAAGACTACCCATATAAATCTGGTAAAGTCATCAACTATTACCAGGATATACTTTTTCCCACCGCGACTTTCCGTTCTGGTAGGTCCTATTAGATCCATGTGGAGGAGTTCGAGTGGTCTTAATGTGGTATTTGAATTCACCTTTTTGTGTGAGTTCCTTGTTTGTTTGCCTATCTGGCACTCACCACATATTTTATCTAATTTCTGAAGTTTGGGTAAACCTGTTATAAGTTCTCGTTTGCTCAATCTATATAAATTTCGATAATGTATATGTCCAAGACGTTTGTGCCATAAATCAGTCTCGTCTGTATGGACCATGTAACATGTTTGATTAGATGAGCTGGATTCGCTAATAATATAGCAATTTTTAGACGTTCTACGTCCAGTTAATATTACAGAACCCTTATTGTTTAGTATCTCATAGCTTTAATTAGAAAACCAAACACTATGGTTATTATCACATATTTGAGATATGCTAAGTAAGTTATGTTTTAAGCCTTCAACATATAAAACGTTTTTAAACACAGGGAGATTAAAAAGTTGAACCGTACCTTGGCCTATAATCTTGCAGTTGCTACCATCACCAAATATGACTGAACCATCAGTCATATCTTTCAGATCCGTGAATAAAGCTTTGTCACCTGTCATATGCCTGGAGCATCCACTGTCTAGGTACCACTTTGAATGACTTGTTGCTTTGAAAGCAGTGTGAGGAACCAAACAGGCAACTTTAGGAACCCATTTCATAATTGTTTTGGGTTTAGGAACATAGTTGGTCTTCTTTTGTTTATAGTTGTAAGAATGACCTATAGAGTTAGATTTTAAGAGCTCCTTGAGTAAATCAACTATCTTTTCAGCTAGTGGATTTCGTTTCTGATTAAAGTTGACATGGCTGCTTCTAGGTTTTTGAAAAGTTTTTGAATTTCTAGAAAAACCTTGATAAGTACTTTTCCCTTTTGAGTTTGAGGACTCTCCTTTAACAAACATAGGAGGAGTATACTTTTGTTTAGGAGATAAATTTTTATCATAGCCCAACCTGGATAGATCGCCACATTTTTTTGATCCGGATAAAAGTTTTTCTAACTTTGGATCACCTTGGGCATATTTCCATGTGTTCTTTAGACTCAGAAGAGAAGATACTTCAGTTTTGAGTTTCTCAATTTCAGATTTCAAATCAATAATTAGGGAGTTTTTGAATTCTAAATCGAATTTTGATTTTTCAAAACAATCGGAAATTTGTGATTTTTCTAAGACAAGTGATTCAAAACATTCTTTGAGTTTAGAAAACTTTTCTTTTTGAAGTTTAAGTTTGACAACAATTTTACAACTTTCCTTATATAGGGCATTGTAAGCGTCTTGAAGATCATCTTCATTTTCACATTCACTACTGAGATTTTCTTCACTTGTTGAGTCATTATCTGAAAATGTGAATTTGGGTAGAGTCATAAGAGCTTTAACTTCATTGCTCGACTCAGTTTCAGAATCTTCTGATTCAGAAGAAGCTTCAGAATCAGATGATTCATCCCATGTAGCCAACATACCCTTCTTCTTGGGTTTGTCCTTTTTAGGACATCTATTTGCTAAGTGCCCATATTCTTGACAGTTGTAACATTGACTATCTTTCAAATATTTTCGAGATTTGGGTCTAAACTTCTTTTTATCATTTGATTTTTGAAAATCAACCCTTTTCTTACTTTTGAAAATCTTGTAAAATTTCTTAGCTAAAAGAGCCATATCATCTTCTGAATCAGAATTTTCTTCTGAATTACATTTAGAAGATTTTAGTGCGATAGATTTACCTTTAGGAGTTTTAAAGTTTAACTCGTAGGTTTCTAGAGAACCAACTAGTTCTTCTACCCTCATATTATCCGTATCACGAAGTTCCTGGATTGCGGTTACTTTAGAATTGAACCGTTCAGGAAGTGAGCGTAATATCTTTGCACACACTTTACTTTTTGGGATTTTATCGCCAAGACCCCACATTGAGTTTACAATGTCATTCAATCTAGTGTAAAAGTCCATAAACATTTCATTTTCCTCCATATGAATCTCTTCAAATCTGGTTGTGAGGAGTTGGACTTTAGATTTTTTGACAATTGTAGTACCCCCGTGTGTCATTTCTAATATATCCCAAGCTTGCTTTGCAGTATCACATGAAATGATTCTTTTGAACTCATCTGGTGATAGTGCGCAAGTGATTGCATTTAGTGCTTTAGCATTTGCACTACTCTCACTTTTCTGAAATGTGGTCCATTGGTAATATGGTGTGACTTTCATAGATTTTGAACCGTCAACCCCAGTAACTTCCATGATAGGAGGTTTCCATTCAGTCACTGTGGCTTGCCACACACTCTCATCTATTGATTTGAGGAAGATTTTCATTCTGGCTTTCCAATAGGCATAGTTGGAGCCATCAAAGGGTGGAGGCCTAGTAACTGAAAGGCTATCAAAATTTGACATCTTAAATAGCTTAAATCGTTAGCTCAGGAATTAAATCCAAGAATTAAAAAGATCTATTAGGCTCTGATACCACTTGAAAAGGCCTAGCTATATGTCCTAGAGAGGGGGGGGGGGGGGGGGGGTGAATAGGACAATGCCAAATAAAACTTATAACAGCGGAATTAAAAAGAATATGATAGCCAAAATAAATCACAATGCAGGAAAGTAAAACAACCTCAAAATTCAGATCTTGAGAGGTTGATACAAATGTTGTTCTAAGGACAACCTTACACCAAAAACCAGAGTTTATGGTAGGACAACCTTATTTCTAGAAAGATCTTTGTATCAAATCTCAAACCAAAGAGGAATACAGAAATAAACACAAACTGAACTGAAATAAATTGTAATCACAAATGTATTGTTCTAGGGACAGCCATACACCATAAAAATGGCAGGGCAACCTTGCTGGAACAATCTTTAAAGGAAATTGAATATCAAGCTGATAAAGGAATAACAGAAAATAAATTTTAAACTATTACAAAATTCCCACAGTGCTTGAATTAAATGATTACAATATTCACCACCATACATACATCCCACAAATGAATAATTAAAGATTAGAAGTATAAATCATTCAACCAC
This sequence comes from Magnolia officinalis, assembly GCA_021015155.1. Lineage (NCBI taxonomy): Eukaryota > Viridiplantae > Streptophyta > Magnoliopsida > Magnoliales > Magnoliaceae > Magnolia > Magnolia officinalis. The sequence continues at coordinate 32,001,314 of JAJHSJ010000004.1, read as the reverse complement.
AACACAAGGGATTATAGTGGTTCGCCTGTGTGTTCACCAACTGTTAAACAATAGCCACACAGAATGCTACTTCACTCCTAATATCCTCACACAGGGGATATTAGCGTTCACTAACAAAATAGGTTTTCACAGGTTCACCCAAAACCTTTACAATTGTGTCTTTGTCTGTGGGCTTACACAATTAAAAAACCCCACTTCTGAGTTTTCCTGGCTCTCCTCAGATAACCAATACAACAAGATTTTTCTGGTAAATCTTGAAAGAAACTAAAACAGAAAGGAATTTACAATTAAATGTAAAATACCTGATTATCTCTTTCGTTGTAGCAGCCCGGTAGAACCAAGTCAGAGTAGATGATTGAATGTCCAAGTTCAATGTCCAGTACTCAATTACAATGGTTCTAGTTCTAATAGATTTTAAATTAAACCGAATAGGGCTTGCCTTAATTGATTTTGATTCCAAAGAAAGGGAATAACAATTCCTCTTATCAAATTAGATTGAAATAACAGAAACAAAATCAATTAAATAAAGCTAAAGAAAGATAATATTAAATAAGCACACTTAGCTTAGATGGAGCACAGAATTATCTCTCAGAAGTTCGACGAAGATTGGCTTGAATGGATTAATTAATTCGATGATTTCTTCTGAGATTCGTGCTCTATTTATAGGTGAACAGATCGCGTCTTCGACTGGTCTAAGGAGCTCTTCGACTAGTCGAAGAATTAACAGATATTTGAAAAATCGGGCGCGATAAGCTTTGACCATTTTACGACTGGTCGTAGGTCACCTTCGACTGGTCGAAGAACCTGAATTTCATCGCTGGACTTTGAGTCGAAGACTTTCGACTGGTCGAAGATGCAGTCGACACTGTTCCTTCGATTGATCGAACAGATTCCTGGACTAGTCGAAGCCTAACAGAAACTATCTGAATTTTGTAACAAACTCACGACTGATCGAGGAATTTCTTAGACTGGTCGAAGCAAAGCTACGACTAGTCAAAGAAGGCCTAGGACTAGTCGAAGAACAGACCAAACTCATGTAAAATAAACATCCGACTTATGTATCCAAAGTGACCTATTCCTAAGGTCAACCTAAGGTCAGTCAAACCTCAAACATGAAGTAAGGACATTGAAACATTAGGAATAAGTGACCTTGAAGTTTAAGCCTTGAAATCTTGATGTAGCTCAACCTTGAAATCTTGATGTAGCTCAACCTTGAAAGTGTCTTGAGTTCTTTACGAACTGCCTTGTACTCTTCTTGAAGTCTTGTATTCTTGAGTCATGTCTTGTGAGCAGTTCTTGCAGTTAAGGTTGATCTTTGTACTTGTGAGCTTTGCTTGTTGTGAGCTTTGCTTGTTCATGAATGTTGATCTTTGAGAGAGCTTCACTTATGCAAGTTATATAACAGTGATTTTGGCACCACAAATTTGAGAACAGACAGGGATATAAACTATAGCACTTACAGAGGTTCAATCACATTATTTCCTGTGGTGTGGTCCACTTGAGCTTTGGATATGCTTCCCTTCTGTTCTTTAGACCTCAAATTATCTGTTATCATGGATGAATGGAGTGGATAAAATAAATAAATAACGGTGGACCCCACAAAATTTACTCAGTATGCTAAGGGTAATAAGTAACTCACATAAATGTAGTGGAGATGGGTTTCCTTAAAACATTCATAATCATATATTGTGCCTGCCTAGATGTGATTCACATATCCAACCCACTCATTATGTGTGTCCCACTTGGATGAGGGGTTAGACCAAGTTTCAGCTGCATTTAAAACTCATGTGGGCCCCACTAAGTGCTTTTATATTTTTTAGGATGTCTTCACATAGTTTTAGATGGTATGGCCCACCTAAGTTTCGTATATGGATGATTTTTGAGATATCTCATAACCTAAAGGGGACACATAAAAAAAATAAATAAAGAAAGAAAAACTCTTATAAACAAGTCTCTCAATACTAACTTGGCATATTTAGAGACAGTGCGCCAGTGTGTATGTAGGATCTGGGCCTTTGGTCAAGTGGGTCCCTCCATGGATGTTCTCTGGCCGAAAAATCGAGCCGGTTGGATCATCAGATGAGCCACACTTGTACATTCCAGATTGTCTATCAATTTTTTATGTCTATTACTTATGCATGTGTTATACTCCTGATGAGTGGACCACTCTTATTTTTGGACAGAATACATGATTTATGAAGGCCCACTTTTGAATAGCTTGGATCTTGTACACACATGCCATGCCAACATGTGTTTGTGTTTGTATTTTTCGCATCTCATGTTCTTACATTCCTTATACACCCCTACCAAATCCTCTTCTAATCATAACTCTAATGGGTTTTAAGGCTTGATGGTGTTTGATGAATCCTTGAGCTTATCCGACAGTTTGTAACCATCGAACTGGCACAGATCGATCTGCATCAATCAGTAGCTGGACGATTTCTTTCATGGTGGGGCGAAGAGCTGGGGCCAAACAAGTGCAATGGATGGAAATTCTCAGTGCTTGGATCATCTCGTCCTTGAATGAGCCCGATAATCACTTGTTCAAGACATTGAACACCCCTTCTTTGGTTGGGATCTTTTGCGAGACCCAAAAGATGATGTTCATGTTCTCGCTGGATTCTGCTTCGATGGGTTTTTTCCCAGTAATCAGCACCATCAGTACTACTCCAAAGCTGTATACGTCACATTTGATTGTCGCCTTAGATGAACATGCGTATTCTGTTATCAGGAATAGGATGACATCGATCGTTATTTAACTAGTGAAGGAAGATCATTTATGTTTTGAATCAATTTAGATAAATGAAATGGCAATAGAATTCTAATACAGCTGGGGAGAATGAAATGAACTTCCTCCCATGAAGGTTTTGTTTGGATGTCCCCAGATGTATTTCCACTCAAATTAGGATTTCCAATGTTTAAGGTCCAATCTGCAATGCCAGCAATCACGATTTCATGCTAAGAAACAATATCCTACCTGACAATTACCTTTTTGTTGGATCAATAACATGTGTTTTGTTCTGCCCAAATATCCGATCTACTTGTGATTTGGGTACATCCAAACACATCCTCTTGTAAAACTACACATGCTTTTCATATGCATTAAGTTCAAATAAAATCCAACCAAATCAAGATTCAATTCAAAGGGATTAATAAAAAAAAAATATTCAGAAGTAAAGGCAGAATTATGCAAACTGTGAAGTGACAATGCAAACAAACATTCTATCAAAGATTACTGAAAATAGTTAAGATTTTTGAGTAAAAACCAATTTTAAATCAGACCCAAAAATTGAAATTGAAATAGAATCACGTCTAAATTCTATTACCAGGTGCCAAGTATCCATAGGTTCCAGTGATGATGGTAGTTGTGGATTCGTTTCCACCTCTTCCTTGCAAGACCTTTGCAATTCCAAAATCTGCAATCTTTACCGACGAAAATGATTTCGTCGGTAATAAAATTTTATCAGATTTTTGCTGACGGTTTATCTCCGCCGATAAAAAAATCATTACCGACAAAATTAATTTCGTCGGTAATAACATTTTATCAGGTTTTTGCTGAAGATTTATGTCCATTGGTAAAAACACCTTTTCCGACGAAATTAATTTCTTTGGAAATAACATTTTATCAAATTTTCGCCAACGATTTATGTCCGTTGGTAAAAAACCTTTACTGACGAAATTAATTTCGTTGGTAATAACATTTGATCAGATTTTTGCCGATGATTTATGTCCATCGGTAAAAACACATTTACCGACGAAATTATTTTCGTCGGTATTTTTTTTTGTCAAAAAATTCAATATGGCGATTTTTGCCGATGGTTTATGTCCGTTGGAAAAAACACCTTTACCAAAAAAACACATTTACCAAAGAAAATAATTTTGTCGGCAATAACATTTTATCAGATTTTTGCCGACGGTTTATGTCCGTCGGTAAAAACACCTTTACCGGCACAAATAATTTTGTCGGTAATAACATTTTATCGAATTTTATTTTTTTATCAAAAAATTCAATATGACCATGTTTGCCGACGGTTTATGTCCGTCGGTAAGAACATCTTTACCGACGAAAATAATTTTGTTGGTACTATGATTTTATTAGATGTTTGCCGACGGTTTATGTCCGTCGGTAAAAACATCTTTACCAATGAAAATAATTTCGACGGTAATAACATTTATCAAATTTTTTTCGTCGGTTCATGTCCATCGGTAAACATATCTTTACCGACAAAAATAATTTCATTGGTAATAACATTTTATGAAAATTTCTTTTTTATCAAAAAATTCAAAAAACCCGGGAAAATAGTTTTTACCTATGATAAGTGATTTCGTCAGTAAAAGTTTCCACGCCGTCGTTGTAAATGGTGGCAGGAGCATATTCGATCTTGGTGGGAATCTTTTGCCGACGAAATTATATTTCGTTGGGGAAAGTCCTTTTTACCGACGAAATAAATTTCGTCGGTAAAAGGACAATTTCTTGTAGTGATAGTCAGATTAAAATGTGGTCTAGACTTATTGCATGCCTTTGTATCGAAGTCAGTTGATTGTTCAAAAGTAGTTGACTTACACATGCCATGGGGGTTTGGAGAAAACATTACGATTGTCCTTACACTTTATCTGGCTTTATGGGTAACCAATCGAACCATTTCACTCCTGATCGGTACTACATTGGAAGAACCCAATACAGTAAAGCCCATGTAGTTTCTACAACCTTACGAGGATATTGTCTGGAACTGGAATGTTCGTTACTATAACGTCCCGTCCAACCAGCACAGTGTCCTGGGGCGTCCACGTAAGATTTGCTTCAAGATCGTTCGTTCACATTACTCGGGGTGGGGTACTATGAGTTAATTAACTTAGATCTAGCCCATTAGGGTAGACCCGTTTGGTCATGATCGGACCAAGTGTGGTCCGCCAAGCCAAATGGCCTGTTTACACTTAACAACAGCCCGTGTGGGCCACCCAGCGACCGAGAAGGGTCAGAAAAATCTAAAAATTTAGGGAACTGAAGATCTCACTGGGCTTGTGGTCCATCGCGGACCATGGACACAGTGGACGCCTAAAATTAGAATCTGGCACTTGCCAAATGCGCCCCACCAATGCCAGAATTAGAATCTGGCACTTGCAAATAAAACCTAAATACCAGGCTTTCCAGCCGTCGGATTTCTTCCAAATTTACGGTGAAGATTTAATGTATTTTTCTATACCCGTCCACCAAATCTGGGACCCGATCGTGGAACGGTGACCGTTGATCGCAAACCGGACCCATACGATCAAACCTCATATCCGATCGCTCTCAAATTTTGCATAGCCCTTCATCGAGCCATGAAACACCTATCTCATAAGTTTCATGGCCAGGGGGCCACCAGAATTGTTCCAATCACCGGAATGGACCCCACCGAGCCATTTAAAGATTGGAACAATATGCTTAAGCCCCATATCCGTTCATCCGTTTGTTTCCAAATTTTATATGGCCCCACACCGAGCCATAAGGTACCTACACACCAAGTTTGGTGGCCAGAGGGGTGTTAGGGCCACCCCCACACCAATAGGGAGTCCTAGCGGTCTATTTTGAGAATTTGTGGAAGCTTGGGGTCAAAGGGCCCAAGTTTAGGAAACAAAACCCTAGCTCTCCTAACTCTCTCTCATTTACCACAACTACCAAGAGCAAAGGGGGAAAGCAAGAGAGTAAAGGAGAAGAAAGAGTGAGTGAAGTTGGGCAAGGTGGACCCTAAATCAAGGTGGGGCCCAAAGGAATCAACCCTTTCAACTCCCTACCTGTCCTCAAAGGAGAAATTCTCCACCACCACCACAACAATCGTCCGTTAGTCGTTTAGGTAAGATCCTTCACCCTCTTCCTCTTGGAATCTATCTATTGAGAAGAGATTGACTTGGATTTCTCACATGCAAGAGTTTATTTTAGGGATTCCGGCCGATCAACCCAAAAGCCCTCATTCCTAGGTCATCTTTCGAATCTCCAACGATCCATAGGTGCAAACTATTGTTCTTAGGTGGCCTAACACCAATTTTAGTATGAGCTTAATGATTTTGATTGCTTGGATGTTATATTTGAAATTCTAGAGAAACCCTAGGAAATTATATGTTTGTTGGAATTGTATGGATGTGCATGTTTAGATCTCTCATGATGTTGTTCTTACCTCTTACATGATTTTGTGTATGGATGATTACATGCTCATGCATTGTTGGGTTTTTCATATGTTGTGCTTCATAATATGTATGATTAATTACTCTTGTACACATGAATTATCGAGATGGAGGAAGTGCTTAACTTCCTCACAAATCCACACAACTCACATGCACTTTGTTTCATGATAGCGATAGCTGCTTGTTAGGAGTATTTGATTCGTATGCTTGAGATGCATGAAAACATGATGTTGATATGCTAGTTGATGACTTGGATAGTTGACATGTTATGGATCCCCTTCACCCTCTTGGGTTGGTCAGGAATATGATGAGAGACGGTAGTCCCATCGGTAGGACTACGCTAGGGCTAGATCTGTAGATTGGGCGGGAGTGTTCGGATGGCTGTAGTTCGACTACATGGGTCCCTTATGTTTGAGGTCACTCGTCTCACGCTCGCCTGACTAGTGCGGTCTAGCCTACTGTCTGACCAACCTTATTTGTTAATCCTGGTTGATCACACATGTATAGAACCTGGAACACTTACAACCGTAAGTGGCTCATCGATAATAGATTGCAACTGGTCCACAGTCTCGTGAGCCTGGCATGATGGAATGAGACACTGTGTCCGAGCTGTCGGCCTACGCTGGGGTGCCGCGCCTCCCCGTAGTGACCGCGAGCGATCCCTTTCTCTCGACACTCCTCATATGCTTGAAGTCGGGGATGAGGAACCTGACGGGATCGCGGACCGCGGGGTCTGAGCCTCACGCATTGATGGGGCCTTGACCTCGTAACCAATTTAGGGCATTGATACGTGGGGTGTATCAGATTCCCCAACCTGCTGGACGAATGGACTTAACTAATAACTCGGCTAACACGATTGTATTGCATCGCATTAGTTAGGGTGGTGACTCGGAAGTCGAGGTCGATCTGAGGGAGTGTGATCATATCCGATCGTTAGATGGAGTCACTCGAGGGAGCATTGTGGAGAGGGCATGCATTATATCAACCCGCATGCATGCATTTTAATAAGTGTTACTAGGTGCTGATGATTAGCTGCTTTTCATTAAGTTCATATTATAATTGATGCCTTTTATAACTTGAGACTAATAGCACCCACTGAGTTGATCACTCACTCCCACTCTGGAACGGTGTTTTAAAACACCAACCAGACCCTTTCATAGATGCAGGTGACTCAGGGCTTGAGGAGCCTGGTGAGGCAAGCTTCGAGGAGGAGGACGAGTTGCCCTACTTCCAGTTGATGAACGGTTTTCCGCCAACTGGAGAGGCAGGATCGGATTGCTGAGCAGTGGGCTCGACTCTATTTATTTTGGAGTCGCTATTCTTTTAGGATTTTGTTGGGTGACGCCATGTGCGACCCCTTTATTCTTTTGGACATGTATATATATATATATATGTATGTATTTGTTCTTGGTCTCTTTTATTTCAGTAGACTTGTGTTGTGATGCTTCATGTTCCAGGAAATTCCAGATTTGTGCAATTAAACCGGATTAAATGCATATTAACAAAATCGGTTAGAAGTGACACTGGGGAACTCGGGAGTCGAGTGTATACACGACCCCTGATTTTCAGGGCGTTACAGTTGCTTCTCAAGTCACCCTAAGAGTACTTATTTCATTTGATCATTAAAGTAGTTGGCTTAACATGCTCTTTCTACAACCTTACAGGGATCTCACTATGTCGTCTTGGACTTGATCAAGATATGCAAATATTCAGGACTTGGCATGTGCAGGTGAACCCTTTTCTTAGTCTGTTGGTTTTGATACTTGGGTTACAATTTATCTTTTCCACCTTTTCGAATGGTTTTTTCTGACTAGGACTTGGCTTATCATCCATTCATGGTATTAACATTTGGTATGATCGTTCTATCACTTTGAGTTCAGACCGACCGTACTTTGTGCGCATGAGGATCTAATGGTTCTGGGGAAATCGTAAGTCATCAGATCTTATTTGATTTTGCGTTGGCCCTTACGCAAAGATATGAAAGATCTCTTAGTGCCTCGGAAGTCTGGTACTCTTTTTGAAGTTTTGTTATAAAAGTTGCTCCATAGTGGGGAGTGATACTTCGTGGGAGGTTTTTATTGCAAAACGATTTTGAAATATGTCTATCTTGTTAGTCGTCTTAATTGATGATGCCTACGGGACTTCAAATAAGCTGGTTTTTATTGAAAATATGTAAGGGACTAGTGCATATGATGGTTACGATTTGAATTGACTTGGCCAAGAATTATAGAATTTTAGGATTTTGTGCTTTTATTGCTTGGATTTTAATTATCGCAATCAAGGCCGAGATCTGCTGGGGATGGTTTAGCTGGGGATGGTTTATTAAACACAAGTTTGATTTATGGTTGTGATTAAGAATTCGATTCATTAGGGATGATTGATTAGTTCCATTGTCTCACCGGGTAATATGACTTGATTGTTTTGGGATAATCCAGATCATTGTTTATGATCAACTCCGACTTTTATTATGAATGGTGCAGATCTATTAGCGGTCATGATTTCAATCTGTGACCAATCGGGTTCGTCATACCACTATAGTTATGACCTTTTGGGGATTAGAAGGTTTTTTTTTTTTTTTTTTTTTTTTTTTTTTTTGTATTTTTGCAAGATGATCCAATCCATTTTTTGCAAGATGATCTAATCCATATGATTACAAGTTGAAGGTCAAGATTGATGTTGGTTTTTATTATAGATATCTTTTGAGATTTTTTTGAAGATGATCCAGTCTATCGGATTGCGAAATCGACAGTCACGATCGATGGTAGTTTTTCTTGAGATAATTTTTTAATGATTTTTGAGGTGATCCAGTCCATCGGATCGCAATATCGATGGTTGTGATCAACGCTAATTTTTATTAAAATACTTTTTAGGCTTTTGAAAGCAATCTAGTTCATCAGATTAAGAAATCGATGGTCACGATCAATGCTGATTTTTTATTGAAATATTTTTAATGATTTTAAAGTTATTTAGTCCATCGAATTGTGAGACGATGATCGCGATCGATGCTAATTTTTATTAAAATATTTTTGATGATTTTGAAAGTGATCCAGTCCATCGGATCATGAAATCAACGGTTACGATCGACGCTAGTTTTTATTAAAATATTTTTGATGATTTTGAAAGTGATCTAGTCTATCAGATCGTGAAATTAACAGTTGCGATTGATGCTGGTTTTTATTTAAATAATTTTGAAAGTGACCCAATCCATTGGATCATGAAATCGATGATCGCAATCAATGTTGGTATTTATTTAAGATATATATATTTTTTATTTTTAATAATGATCTGGTCCTTTGGATTACGAAATTGATGGTGGCGATCGATGCTGATTTTTATTGAAATATTTTTGTGATTTTTGAAAGTACGAAAAAACCTTTTTCTCTCCCTTGTAATTTCTCCTCAAATTCTCATTCAAATTCTCATGAGAAATTCATATTTGAATTTGTTTAAAATTTTCCCTCCATTTTTTGAATTTATTCTCCCCTCCTTCCATTATTCACACTTCCATCCATGCAACATTTTCTTGCAAAAACTCTTCCTAAAGTCCTTCTCTTCCCAAGGGGAGAGGGTTGTGCCCAATCCCATCACCTGAAAAGTGACTTGCGGCCCTCTAGGTGCTGCTTGTCCTCCCTTTGCTCATTGGTTTTTCTTAGGTCACGATTAATGGGGTGAGTGGGGGTTTTCTATATAATGTGGCCCAAGGGGTGGCCGTCCCAACATCTGCTTCAAGTTCCCCCTCTCCTTCTCTCATTTTCTTTCTTATATTTTTCTTCCTTCCTTTCTCCTTAGGTGGTGTTCTGATTGACCGAAGGAGACCAAGAGCGGCAAGTGCGAGCGCTCTTTAAGACATAAAGGTGGTGCACGGAGTCAGATCTTCTTTCTTTCCATCTTTCATTCATTTCATTTTTATATATCTCCCCACTTGTACAAATGTCACTCATCCCATGTATGTTAAGTGTGAATGGGGAGGATTTCATTTTTGGGAGGAGGTTTTGATATGTAGGCAATGGTTTCAAAGTGAACCTTTGGGCCCCATGTGTATTTAGGTGGTCCCAAGGTTCATTTTGGTTCCCTCTTTCTCTTTCTTTTCAAGTAAGTGCTTATATTTTGAGTATACATAATGTTGTAAAATTTTGTAGACAATGATACACATAGATACTGGTCAAATCACAAATACACTACATCTCATGAAGATCAACTCAATATTGGCTCAACATCTCAAGACTTAAACGATGTTGTTCGGTTATAAGTTTTTCAAGTTTGAAAGATTTATGTATAGGTCAATCAATGTTCACTCCCCAAGTATAGGGTTGTGATGTAATAATAATCTCGGTAAGACCGAGGTTGAATCCACAGGGACTGAACCTTGTACGTAATTTGAAAGTAACTAGAACAGGAACTAGGCAAAGATGAAATCTTAATCTGGAATAATTGTGGAAATAATTGTGATTAAAGTGAGTAAAACTAATGAAATCAAAGGTGGGAAACTAGGGTTCCAAGGATCCACTTGCAGAGATCAGGGAGATGTATGATTGATTCATGAACACAACTGGATTTAGAGTCCTATCTTCATCCAGTTGGAGGATATAATATTAAAATCAACTATGAACTTCCTTTGATCCAGTTTTCAAGAGAGGAGAGGTATGAGAATTAGACTTGATTCCATCACAAGACCATGCCTAAGAGACAAAGGAAACAACAGAATTTAACTAATCCACATCCAATCAGAGAGAGTTATGAACGTAGGGAAGGATTCTATCATCCAACCATGCCCATGAGACGATGGTGAACAACAGTGTCCCTACGACCATAACCTCCATATATGCATGAAAATACTAGAAGATATCACAGATCCATTGTAATTTGAGTCACAACAAACCATTAAAAACTAAAGGTATTCCATATAAACAAACTAGAATCAGATAGAGTTCATAAATCAAATTTAAATCAAAGGCATAAAGGAAAGTCTCCCATCTCACTACAAGCTTTACCTCTTAGCCCTAGCTAAGAGGTTTAGCTAATCACAGTCATAATTAACTAAAATCCCTTAATAAAAACAAAACATCAAAGAAAAAGGGAGGAAGAAATCCTGTTGTCCGACCAGAAGAATGACCAGCCGTCGTCCTTCTTCCTTTCGTTTTCTTGTGCTCACATTTTCTCCACGGCCCAGCCCCCAGATTCCTATCTCTCTCTCTCTCTCTCTCTCACTCTCTTTCTCCTCCTTTTATAACAAATATGGTCGGTGGAGTGGGCGTCAGTGGGATTTTACGCAACAGAGTATGTTTACGCAAGGAGAGAAGCCATCTTATGTTTGATGCTTGGTGGGGCCCATATTCTGTGTTTGCTGAAGAATCAGGTCTGTCCATTAGTTCGTGGTGTCGATTTAGGCCACTCTTCTAAGATTGAAGTGGATTCGAGTTCTGGGTGGAACACACCATTAACCGACTTGGTGGCTTTTCCTTGGCACTGCATTCTTAAATGTTTGTATGGGCCCATATGCTTAGCATGGGTTTGTTCAGTTTCATCATATGAACTTATTGGGCGGACTAGAACAACCATTCGAAGTGATCTTGGTGGCCCACTACAATCCGTCCGCAGCCCTGTTTTTGCGTTCGCGGCGGAAATTGTGTGCGTAACCCATGGGGTTCACATTCCCTGTTGGTTGAGAAATCCATGCCGTCCATTAAATTCCCCTCTAAAAACCAGTCAGGGATGGTCGATTTGGATCGGTTTCGGTGTGGCCCACAAGGTTTTTCATACTGTCGTCCGTCCTACGGTTGGACGGTTGAAATCTGATACACGCTGTCTCCTAAAATTCTGTCACCTAGGCTTTGGTAAGACGGACCTTGGGGTTTTAATGGACGATCCAGATTGGACCGTCGGATTGCGATGGTGGCCCACAACAGAGAAACGGATGGACAACGTCTTTAAAAAAAAGTTCCAATGCAAAGGGGAGAGAAGACGCGGGTCAGCCGGGTTTGATAGGACCGGACGGTCCAGTGCGGTGCGACCATGTACATGTTGTGTACACGCACTGCGTACGTGCTCCATCCATCTTCTTTGTCATATAATTTAAGGGGTTGCAACCGAAATTGAAGCATATCCTGATATCAGGTGGGCCCCAAAGTAGGATTTTAGGGGCTGATCTGTCCGTTGGGCCACTTCCACAAGGATCCAATGTCTGAAATTTGACGTGTATAGTTAATTTATGATCCTCTGGTCATATATGAAGTTTATAGTTGAATGGATGGTGTGTAATGCCCTGAAAATCGGGGGTCGAGCAAAGCTCAGCTCCCGTGTTCCAACGCATCACTTATGCAACATAGATAATGTTGATTATGATGAGTGCATTGAAACATGAATGAGATTATACCAAAACAACATATCATACTCCAGAGACAGCTAAATTACGCAAGCGGAAGACGGTGATAGATATATAAACTATATAAACTGTTGTAAGTCTCCAGAGTATGAACATGTTACCAGGTTAAATATAGACATGTATACACCAAAAATGAACAGAAGGAATATACATGGGTGTTCCAAAAGTGCAAATTAAAGTAATCCCTGTAATCCCGTCGATCAGAAGATGGTCTACATCCTCCTTTATGCAGTTTCAGGCGGCTTCCCGTGAGCCATGTCCTGATCAACGGGGCTTTCTGGGATATTGACTAGATGACCTTACACAACTTGATATAATTTAAAATTGTACTTGTAAATAGTTAACCTGGTAACATTATCACACTCTGGAGACTCACCACAGTTTTTATATTTTATATATCTATCACAGTCTTCCGCTTGCAATCTCACTTGTCTCTGGAGTATGATATGCTGTTTTGACTTAATCTCACTCATGTTCAATGCATTAATACAGACAACATTCAATCATCATTCATTTTATTGCATAAGTGATGCGTTGGAACTCGGGAGTTGAGTTTATGCTCGACCCCCGATTTTCAGGGTGTTACAAGATGGTATCAGAGCATGATTTGGAGTAAACCGGACTTGGGTTATGGTCACACGACGCACTCTGACGCACTCTGACTAAGGAGGGAGCGACGAAACGTAAAAATTGACTTAGGATTTTTCAAATTCGCCGAACAGCGAAACCGACAGAAATCGACCGTTGAGATTGGGCCCATACACACTCATGATCACGCGAAACAATCCCGAATCACTTCTAGGCCGTCAGTCAACCGGTTTGAGTCGTTCCCTAGAAACGAATGCCCTTAGGTTGTGGGTCAACCACAACACCTTACACTTCATCTCAAAGCCTAGAACCCATTTTTATCCAACTCCTTCAAAATCTTACCCTCCACCATTGTATTCTTCATTTCTTTTTAAGCACATTCATAATACAAACCAATCCTAGGGTATAAATGAAGAAGAACAATACTGAAACTAAAACTAACCATAAATAAGAAATAAATGGATAAAATGGGTTTTGACCCTTAACCTTTTGGAATCTAACCAAATAAATGGGTTAGTTGGATAGATTAGTGCCTCCTACCCCAAAATCATATGCCATTCATCACATAAACTCTTTCCGGTTTGCAAATTGGCCTCGAAAATGTCTCAAATAGAGTCAGGGGCCACACTATGAAATTCGGGGGGACCCGGGACAGACCCGGGGTGCCATTGGCACCTTGTGAGGGTGGTGAACACCGCCCTACCGCGGTAGCACCGCGGCTGGTCCGGTGGACCACGGCGGAACCGCGGTTGACGGCGGTCAGGTTGGGCCAGGCTAGTCGGGCCGGTGCTGGTCATGGTCGGCCCTACCCCTAGGCACGTGTGGTGCCCACCATATTTTGTGGAGGCCCTTGTTTCACGTCTGTTTTGCCCCCTCTCTCTCAACTACACCTACAAGTTCTCCGTTTCTCCAAGAATTGTTGTTTTCGCTCTTAAATCTCTCTCCCAATCACCCAATCCCTCATTTTCGGCCACAACCCATCCACATCCATCGTTCACAGTAACACCTACCCTCTACCCTTTCCGTTTCTCTCATTTGAGCTCCTACACCCCCATTTGAAGCTCAAATTCGTGTAAGCTCTCTAACCCATCCATTTTTTTCCCTTTCCTTCTTCAATCACTGTCTTTTGGGCCTTTACAATCCCTGTTGAGGCTCAAGTCCGTGGAGAACCAAAAACTCCAGCCCCCGTTTCCCCTTATCCTCATTTTTCATGGCTCTATCCGAGCTTGTACAACCATTTTCTTGGAGGCCTAATCATCCATGCAGTTGTCTTGTAGTTTGCATGGGTTACCGTCTTTGGAAGTTTTTGTTTTCATGTTGATGAGTGTAGTGGTAGAATGTTTTAGATGTTTGAGGACGTTTAGGGCCCGTTCGGCCAAATTGCATTAAGTGAGTTTAAGGTGGATAGAATTGTAAAGGTAATAATAGATGTATGTGTAAGGTATGGCCCCTAGATTGGGTGTATCCCATGTTTTCTAATACTATGTTTGGAATGTATGCAGTTAAACGTAAATCCCATATTTTCCTTTCAAATTACACTTAGAAATTCATTATCCTGGGATTTGGAAATCCCATTTCACACTTTTCCAACACCAGGCTCATTTTTCGAAGCCTATAAAATTAATTTTTATCCCACCCACCCTCCTACCAAACATGTCATTCCCAATCCCGAAGTGAGATTAGCAATGCAGTCCCATTTAAGACAATAGGCCCTAGAGTTTTGGACCTAGAGCGGTGCTCCTAGATTTCGACAGGCCTGACCGTGTAGGAAATCCAACAATTTATAATGTGAACCTTAGGACTCTCTTAGCTGGTATGAGCATATGTGAAATGCTCGAGCGTCAAGTACAGACAACTCAGTTCCAATTAGATAACTTTGACCCTAAGTGATAAAACCCTTCCTGTAATAGAAATGATGTGAAATCATCTAGCGTATGAGTATAGACTTTGGACTACACCTATGGATTTTCACTACTCCTAAATTAAGACTAGACTACTGGTTACATTAGAGAATGCCAGAGACCGATAGATGTAGCTAGGTCAAATCAATACGCCTCTTTGATCTGGGTGGCGCAGCGAAAGCGTGGTGGACCCTTGCCCCATTGGCCTAGGATCAAATGGAGTTGATCCAGATTATACGTAAATATAGGTCATTAAATAGGATGAGCTACCTTATCTCGGACATAGAATGAGACGAGAATTTTCTTAGACCAAGACCTAAAAGGGCAACTCGAGAAATAGGAAAGTTTGAACCTTTCATTAATGGACATTCCCTAAGTTGTTTTAGAGTGATCGGACTACGGAGTTACTGAAATATACAACTGCGAAACATTTGCGGCTTGACTCAATTCTCAATCCTGGGCGACTACCAACAGACTCACTGCTTGACCGAGCAGAAGACCAGGATCTACCAGGACTAGAAAGGGATACGATGAGCCTTTTACCCTGGTCAGGTAGATGATCGATGTATGGGGATCAAGCCCACTACAACTGTCTCTCCGAGTTGGTCAAACATTGAAAACAACTATCTTACTCTAACTAGGGGAATCGAAGTCAAGACTCCAAATAGGTAAAGAAATAAATTGTAGAAAACCATCAGGATATGGGAAATGGATAAAGAAATAAGTTTTAAGGGGGGTAGAGTAAAATGAACCAGGCTAGTATATACCCTACCACGCGTAGAAACTCGAAACCAATAAAACTTAAGCAACGGAAATAATTAAATTTTTCCTTATTACCCTTAGGCAATTTCGGGGATAAAATTTTATTTTAAGGGGGGTAGATTGTAACATCCCAGATTTTTGCCAACCTGGAATTAGACGTCCTTAGGCAATGGGTCGCTCCTAATACCTTATTAACCTGTCAGAACTTAATCCCAAAGTCTAAAACCGCTTTTGAACCCATTTCCTTTACAAATCCCACCCTTCACCA
Source organism: Magnolia officinalis (assembly GCA_021015155.1). NCBI lineage: Eukaryota > Viridiplantae > Streptophyta > Magnoliopsida > Magnoliales > Magnoliaceae > Magnolia > Magnolia officinalis. The sequence continues at coordinate 31,985,251 of JAJHSJ010000004.1, read as the reverse complement.
CCTTGTTCTTTCAATTTTTCTAAGCACTTTCATCCTAGACAATATCTTAAACTAGCTAAGTAGTATAACTTGGATCACTTTATATACAAATTACAAAGGCCCAGGTACCACCTCAGGCAGAAATTGCTCAGGACTAAATCCTTTAGAAATTAGGCGAGAATTAGTCAGTGTTAAACTAGAGTACCTGTGAAATTAACACCAATCACTTTAAATACGATCTGCAAGACCTAAAACTTGTAGAATCATTGACGCTACATTACCCTAAAATCTAGGATCAATCTCATTACTCGGCTGCTCTTGGGAGCATCTCGAAACTCCGTATCAGATCTGAACCGCACGTCGGAAGTCTGATTAACACAAAGTTAAGGAATTAGGACTGCCTTGCTGGGCTTGACAACCATCTCGAAAATCAAATCCAGATAGTGTCCCAGCGCTATTCGCTTGAGCTCGGAGCGGGGAGAGTGAGAAATGTGAAATTAATTCAAAATAAAATATAAATTTATGAAATCTGGCATGTCTCGCTTGCGGATCAGTTATAAGGATTCCGACCGTCAGAATCAGGCCAAATACACCCTCGATCAGGGATATTTCCCCAAACATATCCATGTACTCAGAATCTCCGTTCGAGATCCACTGACTGTTGAACTGAAACTAGTCTGCCACGTGTGATCTGAGAACCCTACTGGAACGAAAACTTAATGGTACCTAGATCCAGTGTTAGTGAGCTTAAGTTCAATTGCACATAGAAAAGGGGCCGCCAGAAGTGCTCCGTTGAGCTAGAACTGGCTCACTTTAGTTATAATCTAAGTATACCTTGACCTTAAGTCTAATTTGGTGAGTTTTTAGGCTATATAAGGACCTTAAAACCCTCTCTCATTCAGCCATACGAATTTGAGAAAAACTTAGGAGAGAGGAGAGAAAAGAGAGAGAAAGTGTGAGAGAAGTGGGAGCATCTCCCTGCCATGCCTCCCTGCTGCTATACGTGTTCAACCACTCCATTCTAATCGCTTTCCTGGCGATTCCGGCATCATTTCTAGGTAAGAAACCCTAACCCTAAACTGATTTGGGGTTTTGATAGTTGTAGGTTATGAAATAGCTAACCCATTTCATTCTATAGGTTACCAAACTGCCGAATACGAAAGCTTAGCGAATCTATCGAATTCGTTACGATTCTACGACAAAAGGTGAGGACTTTAGGTGTATAGGTTATGGTTTTCAACGCTTTCAATGTCAGATAATGATAGATTCATGATCTGCATGCAATTTCACATGTACAAAGTGCTGTCTGTTTTCCGTTTCGATTGAATACGAAGAATATGGAATTTTTTGTATTCTAGGTATTTGTAGAAAGTACCGTATATATATAAATTTTGGAAATGTGTTTGCCATGATTATTTGCTGTATGAACATATTGTATACGGTACTTACTTGGCGAGAGGGTTCGCCCTAATACATGTTTTTGCTAATATACACTATGTATGTTAAAGTAGTGTATTCTAAGTGTTTGTGAAAATGACCGAATGAATATAGAATTCGCATTCGTGCTCGCCATGACTGATTGTCATGGATACATGATTGTTGTATAGGCGACACCCCTTTGACGAAAGGATTTGCCCTAAATCACGCCACGGCTAATATACACTATATGTGTTAAAATGTGTAGCCCAAGTGTTTGTGGAAATGACTGAATGAACATGGAACTTGGATTCCTGCTTGCCATGACTATCCGTCGGGGGTGCACGCGTGTTATAATTGGGGCAACTCCCTAGTGAAAGGATTTGGCCTTATACCTATGTGATCAACATACGTCATGTATGTTGATGTATGTAGTTTAAAGTGTTTGTTGAAATGTCTGAATGAGTAGTAGTTAGTAAATTGTAATGTATAAGAGTATTGAGATAGGATTCTCAGCCACCTTAGAGATGTATATGATTTCCTCCATGTTGCTTGTTTAATTTAACCGCTTACTTATGAAATATAGGTGTTTGTATTTCCTGTTTATATTGTGCTTTATTACATGTTTTATGACATACTTGTCAACATGCTTGAATTACCTTGTTTATTCTGCTTTACTCTACATGCTTCTGGTCATGGATTGATTGTGTTTGGGGCTATGATTATAATCCAGGCAATCGGTAACGGGATTGAATGCGTGGCTGAGGTTTATTTGCCACGTGAGATGTGTTCGATGAACCCGAGTCGTACTTCGGTTGGCGACAGTGGTTAGGCCACGCGAAGTGCTTATGCACTTCATGTCGTTCAGTTGATTGTGCGCTCGAGCTAGCCGAGCTCGTTAAGCAACTCGATCTGTCTAATGTATGTTCACCATGTTTGGACGTTATTGCTTGAACCTAGGGTACCAAACTTACCAGTGAAATCCCGTTAACCATGGTACCTCGATCCGCTAAAACTTACGAGCCGGGCATGGTGGTATGGGACACCGTGGTCGTGTTGTCGGCCTACGTTGGGGCCACGTGCCTCCCCGTAGTGACCAGTGAGCAACCAGACTCGTGATCCGATTATAGTGGTATGGGACATTATATTCGAGCTGTCGGCCTACACTGATTGGTGACGAGCCCTTTGTAGTGACCTCGAGCATACTCTGAATTTGCGGTAAGGCGACGAGTTTTGCCGCGGTGAATAGAGTATAACCTAGGTCTGTATCAATTTAGTGATGAACCATTGCAAGGGTGATGGGGTAGTTGTATAACGGTTCCGTGTAACAGCCCTGACAACCCTTGCAGCGACCTAGAAACACACCATCGTATGAGATTAATTAGGACTGACGACCCTAGAATGGATCATGTTTGGGAATGATACAAGGGAGGTACCTTAGTTTCCCAATACTACTGTTTGAAATGGACTAATAACAACTCGGTAATCATGCTTATCATCGCATTGCATGTGCCTGGAAGATGTGGAGCACTGAGGAATGCAAGCATGCAGCGAACGTAAGATGGTGTCGCACGAGGGAGTATGTGGTGAGGGCATGCATCATGACTGCATTCATACTTGCATTAATAAGAGTAGTTAGGAGTGTTTGATTGTACTGCTTTATCATTACTGCTTGACTGAATTGATAACATGTTAACCTATGCTTTATTGTTCCACTGAGTTGATCACTCACTCCCACGTTACGGGACAGTGTTGTACACACCAACCAGATTTATTTGAGTTTCAGATGATGGCGATGCTGTGAAGCGGAGCTGGACTTTTATGAAGATGAGGAGGATTCCTCCTTTATGCAGTTTCAGGCGGCTTCCTGTAAGCCGTGTCCTGATCAACGGGGCTTTCTGGGATATTGACTAGATGACCTTACACAACTTGGTATAATTTAAATTTGTACTTGTAAATAGTTAACCTGGTAACATTATCACACTTTGAAGACTCAGCACAGTTTTTATATTTTATATATCTATCACAGTCTTCCGCTTGCAATCTCACTTGTCTATGGAGTATGATATGCTGTTTTGGCTTAATCTCACTCATGTTCAATGCATTAATACAGACAATATCTAATCATCATTCATTTTGTTGCATAAGTGATGCGTTGGAACTCGGGAGTTGAGTTTATGCTCAACCCCCGATTTTCAGGGCGTTACAAGCCCGTTTAACCTTGGTACCATGATCTGCTAAGACTCATGGACCGGGCTTGGTGGTATGGGATACCGTGGTCGAACTGTCGGCCTATGCTGGGGTGACGAGTCTCCCTGTAGTGTCCCGTGAGCAAACCAAACTTGTAAGCCAAATACGGTGGTATGAGACACTATATTCGAGCTGTCGGCCTACGCTAAGGTGACGAGCCTTCCCGTAGTGACCTCAAGTATAAACTAAGGCTTACGCTAAGATGACGAGCCTCTTCGTAGTGACCTGAACTTGCCTATCCACTGCTTTCAGATCAGGGGTGATGTTGCCTTATAACTTGCCTATTGTATGTGATTAACTAGGATTGACGACCCTAAATAGATCATTGTTTGGGTAAATGATATAAAGGGAGGTACCTTAGCTTCTCGAACCTGCTGTATGAATTGATCTAATAAAGGACTGGGCTAACACGATCATGCACCGCATTGCATGTGCCTTTGGCGTAGGAGTTGAGCATAGTGGAAGGGTTGCATGCGCGATCATGTGAGATGATGTCGCAGAGGGAGTGTAGGCGAGTGCATGCATCATTAACACATATCATTATTGCATTAACCAGAGTACTTAGGAATGCTTGTTGCATTGCTTTATCATTAATGCTTAACTGAATTGATAACATGTTAACCTTTACCTTATAGCTCCACTGAGTTGATCACTCACTCCCACTTTGGGATGGTGTTTTAAAATACCAAGCAGACTCTATTGTAGTTTCAGGTGATGACGAGGCTTACGAGATAGAGCCTGTCTTCTATGATGACGAGGAGTTCTCCAATATGCAACTCTCTGACGGGTCTATGTAGCCTGGAGTTGTATATCGGGGTTACAGGGATATGAATAGATGACATTACACTTGATCGTTTTGTATGATTTTGGAACTGTACATGTAATTATTTAACCTGGTGACGTTCATACTCTTGGAACTCGGGAGTTGAGCTTCTGCTCAACCCCCAATTTTCAGGGCGTTACATTCTCCTCACGTGGATCACTAGTCTAGCAACAGTAAGACAGTTTCCATTTTTGGAAAGATGGTTGCACACAGCGCGCGCAGTTGCACTCGTGATTGTGTAGTTTCACGTGGGAGGAAACGTGTGAAATTTCGGGGGTTCGGTCTGAATCTCCTGTTCTTTAAGATGGACGGTTCAGATTGACCCTTTGGGTCCTGATTGTGGACCACTAACGAACGCACGGTGACAATTGTTTTAAACAGCGTGAGAGGGAAAGGCCGGAGAGAAATCTCATTTTCAGGAGATATCGGGTCAAACCTGGTTTGACTAGGTTCCAAGTCCAGTGCACGGCGGGTGTGCATCTGTTGTGCACATCACCACGTGAAGTGGGGTCCACCATGAGGATTTAACCAATCCACTCCGTTCGTCTATTTTGTCAACCCATATTAGAGCTCAGTCCAAGTAATGAGGCAGATCCTAAACTCAGGCGGGCCATACTTAGTGTAATTTGAAATTTATACTTGATTATTATCAATCTGATGATCAACCTCATTCCAAATTGATTATCAACGGTACAGAGAGCCAAGTGAAACATCTAGGTGAAATCTAATGGTTGGTTTAGGTGATCAGATACCTTAGTAAATGATGAGAGGTCTTAATCCAATGATCAAACTTAGATCCAACCATAGATCCTTAATTTCAACGGTCGAATCCTGAGATCCAACAACATAATTGTTTCATATTCACTCCTCACTAGTCCTGAATGCCCTAATATTGTATAAGTGGAAATCCAACCACTGATCTTGTACTTAGAGGGTTGATTAACTTCTTATAGACTAGATTACTGCTTATCCAAAGGGTTCTAGGGGTCCAAGGACTACCCACTTAATGATTTCGGACTGGATTTGAGGCCCAACCCTTACATTCTAGTCGTGTGTCACTCGCAACCTATTTATAAGGTTGATGATTGATGGATTTGATGATACATCACTGTAGGGTGGACGGTCAGATTCTCTTATCAAGGAAGTCAAGCCCTATAAATAGGTTCTTCACATAACGTGATGGCCCATTTTTGGAAATCGATAGATGAATGACTCAATTTATGGGTGAGGATCCTTTAACTGGTCAAACTTAAGTTAGGATGAAGGTAGATGTTTAGATGAGTTGGCTTTGTGTTTGTTCTAAACTTGATTCCCATGGTAACACCTAAATACTGAAAAATACGAGGTGTTACAGGTTGTTTGTGCTATGAGGCCTATCCATTTCTTTTTATTTTTTTTAGACTGCACACTCTTTATTTCGCCCTTATTTCTTTTTTCTTTTCTTTTCTTTTCCTTTTTTTTTCACTCCTTTTCAGTTTTGACCCTTCATTTATAGCACTTATTAGTGGACGAGAGGGACACTTTTCAAGATAGTTAGCCCTAGTCTTTTGAATTTAGCTTTACTATTGTAATTACATATGAGATCAGACAGGCTTACTTGTGAATGATTTTTATATTATTATGTTGATAGGCTCAGAAAGATCTTCTCCTTTCATGTTGTTGAGTCGGAGGGCGCCTCCCGGATGTACTTCTCTGATGATCAGTGGTCCTTCCCATGAGGGTTTGAACTTTCCATAGGTTAGGTAGGTGATATAGCAAGATACGCTTGCCACCCACCTTGAAGGTTCTCTTTTGGACTCTCTTGTTGTAAGCTCGAGCGATTTTTATTTATTTATTTATTTATTTATTTATTTTTTATAGCAGTGGGAATGGCTCAGGGCACACACGCGCTTTTCGTCTGCAAAATGCAATTGATCGTATTTAGCTTGTTGCCACTCTTTTTCCTTGACTTTGCTTTCTAGTAACACTCATAGTGATAGAGTTTGTATCTCGACTTGTAGAACTGCCTCCATTCCAAATGTAAGCTCGAAAGTGTTTGTACCATATTCGGCCGAGTATTGTTTTCAGCCAATCAAAGCTGATTATGTGTGATCTGTACGGATGCACGTGCAATAGTCGCAGGATTTTCTGCAGATACATATGATCACATTTCAAAAACAGAGCCACAATGTATTAATTGCATTAAAGTGGCCGTTATGTGTGCGATCGAGTCCAAATGACCAAGTGATAGGTTGCTAACAATTAAGTTCACACGAACATTGGACAAATGGCTAAAGAAGGATTTAAAGAAGCAGAATGTGGAAAATATCTAAAAGCAGAGTGATTGAGGAATGGTTACTATAATCGTCGAAACATGGGAAGGATCTAGAACAACAAGATTAAAGCTATAAATAGAAGAATACAACAAAGAAAATCATCTTATACTAAACCAATCAAACCAAATCTATGTTTCAATTATCCTTGTCAATTTACATTTCTTAGTGCAATTAGTTACTTTTTCTGCTCAGTAAATTACTTTTCTTAGCGTAACAATTTACTTTTCGCACCTGTCATTTACATTTCGTAGCATAATCCATAGTGTTAACATACTAGCTAATAATCGTAGCTATAATTGGATCCTAAACTCGCACGGCAAATCTCATTCTATCATTGGAGGGGTATCCTTGAGGAGCTAACAACAGTCGACTATAAGGAATTATCTCTCATTTTGTTAATCTGTACTGTAAAGTCCTTTCGTATGGAAGGCAAAGGAGTAGCCCATTATCAGAGGATGAACCCCACCCTCTGACTATCACCTAATTTGTTTACATATTGAGTGAGTGGCTGAATAGGAGACCGATCTTCTCAGGTTCAATCATACCCTGTGTTTGCCTACTTTGGTGCTCGGGGTCATAATTGTTTGGTTTAAATTGGAGCCCAAATCCCAAATTTGTCATGCCCGCAAGCCACCCGTGCTGGAAAAACCATGGCGAACAATTTTCCTTGCATGCCCGGTGGGACCCTGCTTAGTTAACTATCGGTATGATTTGTGCCGAAAATGAGAAGAATGACCTGTGCTTTTGGTACTGAACTTGCAACGCCGACCGTACTACCTCCTAGTGATGATGTACAGGTCCAGGTGACCCCAAAGGCATCTAATTTGAATACAAATCTGATCGGAAGTCAGGTTGGGCCATCTACGTCTCTAATCGTACTCCCGGACGAGGTATCTATGGTACTTCGAGATGTCCAAATGAGCTTCTAAATGGTGCAAGAATATGGAAGGGCCCAAGATGACCTATTCCATATTCAAGCCAAAGGTTCCGATTGCTTCATGGCCAGTCAAACTGAGGCCATGCAACGGTTGCTACACGTAATAACAGAATGGACACAACCGCTGCCCCAACATAATGGTAGCTCGGTCGGTAATGCAATTCCAATGCCACCTATGCCACTATCACAACGTAATCCACGGTTGACTCCCATCCCAGAGATCAGGAACGTGCCACCTCCTATGGAAGTTAGGCTACTTGAATGGGAAGTTAGAGATTTTACACATGATAATAGGAACCAAAGACTGCCAGTCGGATTCAATCTGCAATAGGGCTTCACGTTTCATGATATTCTCAATCGATTCAGTCTAGACTGACCTCTTGTCAGAGAGGATCAACAAGTTGATCGGGAACAAATCATTCGGCTTGTTCAGGAGGTTGTTGGCCAAGTGTTGGGCTGTAATACTATTCCTATTTATCACAAACCATACCCTGAGTGGGTAGATCGGCGGCATCCGTTGCCAATGAATTATAGATTTAATTTCACTCTGTTTTCTGGTGAGCACGGTCAGTCGACTATCGAAAATGTCAGCCGATTCACGATGCAATGCGATGAATTAGCCAATAATAATTACTATAAATTGTAGTTGTTCGGTCACTCCTTAACCACCGCAACATTTACTTGGTATTCAAACTTGCTATTAGATTTGATACACACTTGGCAATAGCTGAAAGAGAAGATCCATGCTCAGTTCTTTTCCAAAGACTGGGAAATAGCTATGGATGATCTCGCGCATTTCTGACAATTGCCAGGAGAGCCATGTGAAAGTTATATTATGCAATTTACACGAGCGAGAGCCGCTGCAAAGTAGTCATGACTAAGTTTGACTAAAAAGTTTCTCATTATGAGGAACTCACACTAGAAGGAGCCATACGAGCCAATTCATCATTAGGAACGTAAAAAACAATCCTAATTATGAAATTACAATTGCTAAAGTAGTGGCTAAAAAGCTATTAGTATGTACGACATTAGTCAAAGTCGAATCGATCGCTTCGACCACGCAAAAATCTCAAAAAGTGTATACTTTCAATATCACTCGAACCGAAGAGATTTGATTTCATGTTAGTGTGGTGCTACCAGGACGAGTGGAGATGGTGATGGCGATAGCGAACGAGTGGAGACAGATTCGCCCTAGAAGATCTCCTAATCTATATTCTGTCTTTGTTGGTAACATCTCATACGACACCAACGTCGACGATCTTTCCAGAATTTTTGGCAGGTATGATAGAATTGTCGATTCTTATATTCCATGGGACAGGCACCTAAACAGAGCAAGGGGATTTGCATTCGTTAGATTCCAATATGAGCATGATACTAGAGTTGTAATGGGAGTCCTTCATGATAAAAGAGTGGATGGTCGGATCTGAATAGTAACGTGGGTGAAATCCCAACTATTGGAACCTCAGCAGTAGAATGTCTGGACCCTTCCCCTTCACCCTCCCCAACCCCAACACCCTGCCCTAGCCGCAACTTTAGAGGAGGATTCCTTCGCTGATGTAACCAGAAGGACCCTTCCTTTTCGCCCTCTACCTGCTCGACGGAATCCCCAACTGCAGCCATCCATAAGAAAAGAGTGTAATCATCCAAGCACCCCAACTGTTTGTGGTAATGCCTGTGAGACCCTGACCGTCAAGGCAGATATGAAGGAAGTGGAGTCCAAAATGGGTGAACTCAAGCTGGTCCTTATTGCCCGTGCCATCAATCAAGACCTACCCCTTATCCACATCAAGAGCGAACTCAGACTCTCACGATTTGCCTCCTCAGCGACTGAAATCTCCTGGGTTGATCAAGATGTCTTTCTTATCCAATTTCAATCAAGAGCGGACCTCTCTTCCTTTTACGACGACCCTTCCCTTCACTCCAAGTTGGGTTTGACATCAGTTGGATCATGGTCTCCAGAACTCAATAGATTCAATGAGGGTATTTGGATTAATCTGCACGGCATTCCGCCTCATGTGTGGTTGAAATCAGTTTTTGTCGCCTTGGGAAGCACATTCGGTTAGGTGGTAGAGGTGGACAGATGATCCTTGTTAGGCATTGTTCAAATGGCGGCGAGAGTTCGCGTTATTATCAGCCCACAGGCAGACCCTCAAGGGATAAGGATTCTCGATGTGGCAGGTAAGTCCTTACATATTCTCCTGATTCTTGAACTCCCAAAACAATGGGCCTACCTCGACTCAATGTGTCAAGACAGCGTCCCCTCTATACCGCCTTCCACTCGCAAATGGGTTGAACAGGCTTTCCATCTCCCAGCCCCACCCCATCAACCATGTCCCGTGTCCTCCTCAATCCAGACAGCTCTTCACCAAGCCCCTCCTTGCCCAGCCTCGCACCAACCTACCTCCCATCACCATGTCCCTCACCCACCCCAAGCCTCACATCCCATGGCCTCCCAACAGACGGTCCCTCCTCTGTTGCACACAACCGTCCTCACTTCTCATGGCCTCCCAACAGATGGTCCCTCCCTCTCAACTCACCCACGACCTACCTACATAACCTCCCGGTAACCTGCCCCTCCCCTGCAACCCCAGGCGAACCCCCACCCCATTATAACCCCCCATCAACCTGCCCATTCCCAACAGGCCACCCCTCCTTCTGCTGTCCTGGGAGTTCTTCCTCCCCTCCCTGCCCCATTCCTTGCACGCCCCTGCCTCCCAACTGATCCTGATTCCTATTTCAACCCTTCCTCCCATTTTCAATCTAACTTTTCCTACCCGGGAACCTATTCAACCTCCCCCTAGCCCCCTGCCCTCCTTTCCATCTCCCCACGATCAGCTGAGCCCCATAACCCCCAGCCCATTACCCCAGACATGATCCTTCACCTAACCCTGTTATCACCCGCGCACACTTCTCCCCTTTCTCATCTCGCAAAGCCCTTTCTGAAGGCCAAAGCCCTCTCAAGTTGGGCAACACTTTTGTTGAAGACCAGGAGGATGACCAAATTGCGCCATGGAATTCCTTCACTCATGCGTCTAATTGCCACTCAGAGAGTTGTTTGGAAGGGGATATAGCAGTCGATCTATCTCCCTACTTTACTCTCCCCTCTCGAATCCAGGCCACCCCTTTTCCCCCTCTAGCCCCCACAACTCCCCTCTCCCCTGCCCTTCATCAGCAGAACGACTGCCTGGCCCATGGTGTGGACATGTGTGATCCAGGAGAATCATCCTCTCCTCTCACCCTGATTCATGAAACTGTTCATCCTATTCCTGGCTAAGCCTCGACCAATCCTGGTATGGTAGATCTGCTACCCAGTCATCGAACCCCCCCCCCCCCCCCCCCCCCACATCCCAACCTGCTCAATCCTGACCACTCTGATACCGATCCTGATCATGTAGCCCTTACCCAGAATCTGGATATGCCTTGTTCAGACGTTCCTGTTCTAGCCAATAAAAAAGAGAACAAGAGAAACTTGCTATCAAAAGGGACCAATGAAGCTAACTGGTACGGAAGATTACGAAGATTGAAGCGTTGGGTCGTTAAATCCAAAGAGTTATCCCATGGATAAGGCCCTCATCTGGAATGCTTGAGGGGTGGGTAACTCCCCAACCATCTGGTCTCTTAAGAGACTTATTCGGCAATTTCATCCGGCAATAGTGGCCATCTTAGAACCCATGTTGCGTGACGAACGGAGGGTTAGGATTGGCCTAAAGCTGGGCTTCCATTCCTCCCTCTCAAACATAGTTCAAGGGGGTAAAGTTTGGATCTTCACATCTCCCCACCTAACGACTGACATTATTTCAGCTTCAAACCAGATGATTTCATTTGACGTGGGCAACATTTCCAACCTGGCGAAGGTCAGATTATCGGTGGTCTATGCAAAATGCTCTAGAGTTATGAGAAGAGACCTGTGGGAGAAATTGGCTCAACTCACAACTACTACAGTCTCCCCATGGGCAGCTAGGGGTGACTTCAATGCGGTCTTGTCTACTTCAGAAAGGTTTGGCTCTACCTCTTTCGACAGACATAGCACGGAAGAATTCAAAGTGGGCCTCAGTAATGCTGGCCTCAATGACGCCCTCTTCATAGGTAACAGATTTACTGGGTCCAACAGCCAGACAGGACAGCCGCGTATCTGGGCTCGATTAGACAGGGTGTGTTGCAATGATCTTTGGTTTCAATCTTTCCCCTCCTTTCAAGTCAAACACCTTCCCCGGCTCAACTCGGACCACGCTCCTCTACTTCTCCTCTTTCTCCAAACCTCTCCCTCGCCCCTGAAGCCATTCTGTTTCCTTCGGATGTGGGCTCTCCATGAGGACTTTCAGCTAACTGTCAAGTAGGCATGGGAAACGATGTCCTATGGAGACCCGATGCAATCTGTTGTTGGCAAGCTCAAGAACGTTAAATCAGTGCTCAAAGTCTGTAACAAGAATGTCTTTGGCATCATTTTTCACCATTTGAAGTGGCAACAAGAGGAAATCCAACGCCTTGAAAGCACTCTCTCAACTCCCCCTCCCCCATCCTTCAACAGGAATTGCTTTTAGCAAGAGAGAAAATGACCCAACTGGAGCTCCGCGAAGAAATGTTCTGGAAACAGAAATCTAGAAATCATTGGCTACATGAGGGTGATAGGAACACTAATGTTTTTCATGCCTCAGTCAATCACAGAGTTAGAATGGCCAGGATTCAGGAAATTCACCAAGATGATGGCTCCACGTTAACGGATCCTGCTGAGATTAAACAGACAGCGATAACTTATTTTCAGCATCTACTGCAAAAAGATTCTGCTTCCCCTTCCAATCAGCTTCTCGATGTGATCCCTCTCCTTCTTACGAACGAGGACAATGCCCACCTCTTAGCGGAGCCCACTCTAGATGAGGTACACGCTGCGGTCCAAGCTATCCTGCTTGACGAAGCCCCGGGACCTGATGGATTTTCAGGGGCCTTTTTCTAGTTATGATGGAATACGGTTGGAGACGATCTCCGCAAAGCATCTATTTTTTTCTTCCATGGAGGTACCCTTCCTATAACCCTCATTTCTACCTCCTTATGCCTCATTCCTAAGTCTCATGCTCCCAAATCTTTTTCTGATTTCAGACTAATCAGTCTGTGTAACTGCTTGTATAAGATTTTTTCAAAAATTATTGCTAATAGGCTAGCTCCTCTTCTTCCCAAGCTAGTATCCCCGGAACAAGGTGCTTTTGTGCAGGGTCGCTCAATAGCGGAGAGTTGTGCGCTGGTTCAAGAAATGTTTAGGGATATCAACAAAAAAGTGAGAGGGGGTAACATCATGCTAAAATTGGATATGGAGAAAGCGTACGACAGGTTGAATTGGGCCTTTCTGAAACAAGCTCTCAACAGTTTCGGTTTCAGTAGGAAGTGGATTGAGCTAGTTGAACATTGTTGGGTCAACTCGTGGTTCTCGGTTCTCATCAATGGTGAGTCGGCCGGCTTCTTCAAGTCCTCTAGGGGCCTCCATCAAGGGGATCTGATCTCACCAAGTCTCTTCATCCTAGCGGCTGAGGTTCTCGGTAGAGGCTTTAGGCGCCTTATAACAAGAGGTGATTACACTCCTTACAAAACACGCCCCAATTGACCCATCGTCTCTCACCTTTTGTTTGCAGACGGCACGATCCTGTTCTCTAATGGAACTCGTAAATCTCTCAGGTCGATAGCCAGATTCCTATCGGAGTACGAAAGTTCCTCGGGTCAAAAAATAAATTCATGCAAAAGTTTCTTCATTGCTTCAAAGAGAACGAATCAAAGTCAAATCAGATCCTTCAAAGATATTCTGGGCTTTCCAAACGCATCGGCGCCTTTCACCTATCTGGGTGTTCCTATCTTCAAGGGCACCCCCAAATGGGTGCACTTTCAGAATTTAATTGAGAAGATTCGGTCTAGAATCACAGGTTGGAAGTGTAGGATTATCTCACAGGCAGGGCGATTAACCCTTATCAACCATGTTCTCTCTAGCGTGCCGTTACATGCCCTTGCTGCTACCGAAGTTCCGTTGGGGGTTCTCAAAGATTTGGAAAGAGCGTTATCAGATTTTTTTTGGGGTTGGGATGGGGAAAGAAGAAAAACTCATTGGTTGAGTGGGAACCGCATTGCCCTCCCCAAAGATGAAGGGGGCGTGGGCCTTAGAAACCTCACATCGGTGATGTGGGCCTTTCGAATGAAGCTAGCTTGGACAGCCCATTTCAGAAGCAATCAGATTTATTGGAGTTCTTTTGTAAGGGCCAAATATTCAGTCGATTTTCAACATATTTCTTCTACTTTCCAAGACAGCCTTTGCCTCCCCTTTCTGGAAAAAGGTTTGCAAGATGGCTCCTCTGGTTGCTGAGAGAACCCGTTGACTCATTGGTATGGGCGATGTCAATTTCTGGGACACCACCTGGTATGATTTGGGCCCTCTATGCGATTGGCGAATCAATCCTGCTGTTCCCCCGCCCACCAAATGGTTAAGGTGGCTGGCGTGTTAAATCACAATGGGTGGTCTTCCCCAGATTTAGTTCAGCGGTTTCTTCTTCGATCGACAATGGACCAGATCACGTCAGAAGGGATCTGCACCTCCCTCATGGATGACAAATGTATATGGCAAAACTCCTTAGACGGTGAGCTTACAGTGGGCCAAGCTTGGCAGACCTTGCGCCCAAGAGCTGACCCCAAGTTTTGGGCACGCAGGGTCTGGCATGGGAAAGTTCCCCCAAAAATTTCTCTTCTGGTCTGGCGGATCATCCACAAAGCAATCCCGGTAGACGTTCGAATCCAAGCGAAAGGTATCACTTTGGCCTCGAAATGTAGCTGTTGCTTCTCCCTCTCCAAATTGACCATAGAAACTATCGACCACATTTTTGCCTTCAGTGATATGGCGCACCAAACATGGAACCATTTCGGTAGTTTCTTCGGGTTCCATGGACTACATTTTTTGTCTGCCATGAACCGAGCATCTCAATGGTGGGCCTCCTCGTCGCTCTGCAAGTCCAAGTCCTTCATAAAAGGTCTTATCCCTTCATTCATCTTCTGGGAGCTGTGGAAAGCTAAGAACAATAATCGGTTTGATAACACTCAGGTGAAAGCGTCTAACGTGATTGATGGGATCCAATTCTGGTTAAAAGAAATCAGCTCGCTTCTACCCCTCCCCTCTTCCTGGAAGAGGAATATCACCCTTCCCCTTCAGCGGCTAAGCGTTCTTGGCGCTCTTCCTAAGCCCCCAATGTTCAAAGTCGTGAAGTGGACTAGACCTTAACAAGGGTGGATGAAACTGAATGTCGACGACTCGGCCAGAGGGTATCCCGGTCTTTCAAGAGGGGGCGGGATTGGGCGAGACACCAACGACGACTTCCTTTTTGCGTACGCTAAAGCCTATGGGGTTGGATCCAATACGAGGGCTTAAATGAGAGCTCTTTAGGATGGACTATGCATTTGTTAGTCTTTGGGATACTGGAAGATTGAGGTTGCCAGCGACTCTAACTCGGTGGTTCAGATCATCTCACACCACACATCCTTCCCATGGAGTCTCTGGTACTGGAAAGCCAGGATCGATGCTATTACAAAATGCTTGGAGGTTAACATTTTCCACATGCCACAGGAGGCTAACTCTGTGGTCGACGGCATGGCCCACCTGAGGAGCGACGGCCAACAAGATCAGCTGTTCATAACTGCATCGGCCCTCCCTTCTCCCGTCAAAGGCCTCTTGTTCCTGGACAGAGTAGGCCTAGGTAACATTCAGGAGATCTAACATCTGCATTTATTTTATCTTTCCATATGATAGGGGGGCCCTTATCTTTTTGTCAGTTGGCCCTCCTCGAATGTATCTAGTTGTATAGCCTTGTGCCTTTGTCAATGAATAGATTTCTTTTCAAAAATAAAAAAATAAAAAAATGCTAGATGTAAAGTTTATCAAAGTTCCTATAAATCATAAGATATCTTCTACCGATGAATTACAAAAAGTAGAGTATTGTAAGTGGCGTGGATCTCGGTTTCATTTCAGTAACAAATGTGTTATTTTCAGGAATCTCATCTAAGATCACATCGATCGAGGGCTGTTGAAGTTCCCAGAAAAGGAGAAAGAATCCATGTTGATTGATACTGACTCATTCCCATCCAACATGGAAGTGAATACAGTCATTTCGAATATGAGGGATCATCCGAGACCAAAGATTTACCTAAACCCCAATAATCAACGAAGAACGTTCGATCGAGCCCCGTCAAGGCAACGATGGACTCCTCGTCATCAAGTCAATCGTCCAGCAGCAAGCGACAAGACTATCAAGGATCTCAATTTTGTGATCGATGTGCTTGGAAAATCCCCCCATGGTCGAGAAACCCTCCGTAGATAATAGACGACAACCGTCACTCTGGTCGATATTATTATCGCCCAAGGCGGTTAGCTTCCAACCGCCGATCACGGTGCGGGCCACCTTTAACAAGGATGGTCAAGCCTCCTAACACATAAGAAGGTGTTTGGAGACGAATCACCCACCCAAAATTTCCAGCCGTACTGAAAGTTTTGACTAAGACTCAGAAACGCCGATGGCAAATACAGAGAGTCGCAGCGAGAAGAGGAAAGGTGGAGAAGTACCTCTTCAGCCAGGACCCAGGTTACGCTGTCCATTTTGGAAAGTTCCCTCATTCGATGAATAAGTGATCATGAACACAGTCAAAGCTATAATACCGCTTGTGAGAAAAGAGAATAAAAATCCCATTGACAACAAAGATGAGACAGGAAGTCTCAAAGAAGAAGACAATACTGAAAACTTGTCTGACTACTTTAGTGAGGATTGCTTCCCAATAGAGGAATGGTTACCTAGAGAACTCACATCGACAACAAGTACCTTGAGAAAATCAGTGGTCGATTTCTCAGTTGATCTTACAACTAACGAGCGCCCTAATCAGATCAAGGAAGTCAAGTCTGAGACACTAGGAGGCAAGGCTTGAGTGGTGAAATAGTGTTTGGTTCATCGTCGACGGTGATGTTCCATTGTAACATGGTTTTTACGTTACCATCCAGTTTTCAGGAGAAGCCAACTCAACCAAACATAAAGCCTAGAGATGTAGAGGAACAAACTCCTCCAGTAATTATGCAGCATGCCTCTTTTCCCTTCAAAGAAGCTAAAGAGAATGAAATGGAGGCTAACAGGGCATTGCATATTAACATAGTCATTGTAGCGACCAACGATGCTTCCGAGAGGGTAATTTTAGATAAACCTACAAGTGACATGATGCAACACAAAATTTCAAGATGTTATACATATCAGCCCACCTAAATGGATGCCCTATGACCAGGATTTTGGTGAACAATGGGGCTGTGGTAAATCTATTGCCAAAAAGAATGATGGCCATATTAGGAAAAACCATGGCTGACCTGGTTCTATTAAAGGTGACCGTTAGTAATTTTGCTGGTCATGCCACCAACGCACATGGTGTTTTATTGGGAAGAGATTGGATTCACTTCTTCTGGTGCATTACATCCTCTCTCCACTAGTTTGTAATTTTCTAGAATCAAGATAAAGTCGAGTTGGTCTTGGCCGATATAAACCCTTTTTGGCTACGTCAAATGCTAATGAGGCTTATTACTACGGGGAAGAAATAGGACTTATTAGTTTTACGAGGAGAAACAAACTCAGTTGCCCACTAGAATTATGGTAAAAAAGAATTTGGATAGTATTGTACAACCTATCCCAAAGATAACTCGTATTGATGATACCCAGCCGAAGGATATTGTCTTTTATCGGCCGGATTCCCGTTATGTCATTGAGGAGATTCCATGGTGGGAACACCAAAAAAGAAAGAGCTTGGGGCCAACTTCACAGCTAGAATAAGAAGGCTTGAAGAAAGCCCGAAGGAAACTGATGAAGGAATTTTTGTCAACTTAGCTGAGTTTGATAAACCAATTGAAGAAGATAGCTTTAAGTTGGAAGACCTCTTAAGTGAAGTAGAAGATGACAGACTGCAGCCTCAAGATCCGCTGGTCAAGATTAATCTGGGAACGGATTAGAATCCAATGGCCACGTTTATAAGCAATCTGTTACGACCACCCGAGCTAGAGGATTTAATAAGCCTACTTCTGAAATTTGCAGATTGTTTCGCATGGGATTACCACGATATGCTAGGGCTCGACAAATCCTTGGTTGAGCATATATTGCCCACTAAAGAGGGATATCGACCGTATAAGCAGCCGCCAAGGCAGATGACGGCCGAAGTCACTCTTAAGATCAAAGAAGAAATTGATTGGCACTAAAAGGCTAGTTTCATCTGACTAATTAAATACACGAAGTGGATGTCGAATGTAGTCCCGTTAATGAAGAAAAGCGGTAAGATGAGAGTGCGTTGATTTTAGAAATTTAAACCTAGCTACGCCCAAAGATGATACCCCATGCCTGTGGCCGATCAGCTAATCGATCGGGTAGTTGGACATAGAATCGTGTCTTTCTTGGACGAACATTTTGAATACAACTAGATTTACATAACCTTGGATGATGTGTTGAAGACTACATTCAGATGTCCGGGACCTCTGGGGACTTATTGTTGGGTTGTGCTGCTATTCGGCTTGAAAAATACAGGTGCCACATACCAAAGAGCAATGATTGCTATCTTTCATGATATGAATGGTTGTTTTATGAAGGTCTATGTGGATAATGTAGTAATCAAGTCGACCGATGCAAATGAGCATTTGGCCCACTTGCACAAGTCTTTTGAAAGAATGAGACTCCATAAATTGAAAATGAACGATTTAACATTCACAATTATATGTCTAGCGGCCCGATCAGAGATGAATCGAAGTTGATCAGAACAAGGCTCAGGCAATGATTGATGCACAACCGCCAAGAAATAAAGCTGAGCTCCAGAAATTACTAGGTCATCTTAATTTCTTATGATGTTTTATATCTAACTGTGCAAGTAAAACTAATGTTTTCTCGACACTACTGAAATTTAAGTAGGGAGTGGAGTTTGTGTGGGAAACAAAGCTCCAACTGGCTTTCGATCGGATTAAAGAATACCTGGTGAAGCCGCTCGTGCTGACACCCCCTATCAAAGAACGGCCGCTCAAGCTATATATCTTAGCTTTAGCAGGGTTGGTCGGGGGCTCTCCTTGCTTAAGATGATGACATGTGAAAAGAAAGGGTGATATATTATTCGATCCGAATGTTGCTTGATGCGGAGAAAAGGTATTCCGGCATAGAAAAATTATGCTTATCCTTGTACTTCGCAGCTACTAAATTGAAGCATTATTTGTTGGTCGAAAGAGTAAATGTAATAGACATAACTGATTTAGTAAAGTACATGTTAAATCGACCGATTCTTAGCGATTGAATCGGTAAATGGGTGTTGGCCTTATCTGAGTTTGACTTACATTGTGTGCCACAAAAATCAGTAAGTGGTCGAGCCATAACAGACTTTTTGGCCGATCACCCATCAGACCTAGAAAAACAGATTCCTCCTAATATTGCATATTCATATTGTGTGCAACTTATGCCTTGGAAACTAATTTTTAACAGCTCCAAAACACATGAAACATCTGAGGCTCGCATAGTGTTGATCTCTACTAATGGAAATCGGTAGGAATTTGCCTTTCAATTAGAATTTAAATGTACTAATAATCAGATTGAATATGAAGCCATGATAATCGGCCTAGAAATATTTTTGGAATTACGAGTGAAAGATGTGATGATCATTGGAGATTCATGGCTAGTGATAAATGAAATAGTAGGAATGTTTAAGTGCACCGTCCCATCTTTATTACAATACTATCATGTGGCAATCCAATTACTCGAACAATTTGATGAGGTCGAATTGATGCATATCGCTCGAGAGCATAATATAGATGCCAATGAAATGACACAACTAGCCGCAGGCCTGGCAGGCTGGAAATGACCGACATTTGGTCGATAACGGTTCATAGGAGGTCTTTGCCCTCTATTTTCCAAATAGAAAACATAGCATAAATCCGTTAAATAGAAATAGAAAAAGATGATTGGAGAGCTTCTCTCATGGGCTACCTACAAAGTCATCATATTAGGACCGACAGAAGCATACGTAGGTCGGCTATCGATTATGTTATACCTGACAATGAACTATATGGGAAAGGGCCAATGGAATTTTGCTTCGATGTTTGTCTAAAAAGGAGACGATGTCGGTCATGAAAGGAATCCAGATCTAAACCAATCAATCATGTGGGACCCACGTAATAGAAGCTTTACAAGTCCATGATAAGGATCACTGGATGAAAAGTAACTTCTGATAAGTTGCCCCATCATGTGTTCAGTAAAATGATGGCCAGCACCTGCTAGCAACCGCATCACTCCTTGTGGTACAGGGCTTTCATTAAAAATAATAATTTAGTGCATCCAGTGGCTATAAACACCCTCTACCAGACGCCCGTGCATAACATGTTTCTCACATTCTAGTCTATCGTCTCCCATCGTGCTAGTGTGTGAAAATAGGGCTTGCATTTCTGTGACCTTGGAAGTTATGGGACTTATCGTGGATTGGAGGTTTCGGAGTGTGGGAAATAGATGGTTAAGAAGCAGTCAAGTAAAAGAACCATAAAGTAGATGGCTAGGATCATTGAACCTGATGAATTTTGGGTCATGTCCCATCTTTGGTAAGTCCTAAAAGAATCAACGGCCTCCATCGAACAAACATGACCTCACTGATACAGAATGGGTGCATCATCATTCACGTGTTAATGCCTCAGTCACTTGGCCTTTGGCCCGTTGGAACACTTTACCAGTGGAAACATCGATTGCTAATAAGAAATACGGAGGTTTACTAGCATACATCTGGATCTATGGTTATAGATACATTGAGATTATAGTCCTTGAATGTCAGTCATGTTTCATAAGCCCATCTTTTCAAATGACAGGCCACACAACTGACCTAGAAAATCTTGAAAATTGCAAGCTCATTAAATAACCCTCCATCAATGGTCAATAAAAGAAGATGTGCAAAGAAATGACCCATATTCAAAGATATTGAAATGTTCAAAAGTGCTGGTATTCCTAAGGTGGGGCCCACTGTAAAACGATTTGAATCCATTGAAACATGATTGAGATCCAACTACTATAGTACAATATATCCCATTGAATCTAATTTGAGATCTCGTAAATATTTGCATGTAGCTCAATTGTAGAGAGACTGCATTTCAACATTAAGGTCTAGGGTTAGAGCGCAACTTAAGTATAGAAGAAACAACCCTCTGTACCTTGTGCTAGTACCTCTCGCACTGAGACTCATTGGGTATGCTGTAGGGGTGCACACGGTTCGGCTCTGGTTTCAAAACTGGAACCAAATAGTTAAGGAGATAGATGAATTGGTTACGATATAAGCAGTCGAGCTGTTGATATGGACCATTCATGTCAAGGGGGCCACCTTTAGTTCTCATCCCTTTTGAAACCGGAACCGAACCGTGTGCACCCCTAATCCAGACCACAGGTAGGCTACACGCTAGGAAAAGTTGGGATTGTTGTCACCATTATTTTTGTACAGAGCCCACAGTGATAATAAAAAAAATTAGATATTAAAATTATAATAAAAAGAATTGATTTGAATTAGGCTGTAGCAGATACGTTGGTTCTTAAAGTGTTATTTACACCCTCCGTAGGTCTCGCCCACACCAGCATAGCACGTGTGTTCCGGTGTGTCCCCTAAGCAATGTGGGAGTAAACAAAAACCAATTTTCACAAGTTC
This sequence comes from Magnolia officinalis, assembly GCA_021015155.1. Classification (NCBI taxonomy): domain Eukaryota; kingdom Viridiplantae; phylum Streptophyta; class Magnoliopsida; order Magnoliales; family Magnoliaceae; genus Magnolia; species Magnolia officinalis. Next base: position 31,963,842 of record JAJHSJ010000004.1, on the reverse strand, counting down.
CGAAAAACATTTTAGAAGGAAAGGAAAAAAATTGAATTTGAATTTTCAAAACATCCAATTATTTATTTCTAACCACACTAAGTTTTCAACATATATGTCATCCACTCCATTCATCCGACGTGCCTCACACCGATGTAAGACTTATCAAAAATCATGCTATTTGAAAACTCAAGCAGGCCATTTCATTGGGTGGCACCGTGTGTTGAAATATCGTAATTTATGAGATTAGTGCTAAAAAAGTGTCAAGGGCTTGTTTCAAACACATGATTAAATGATATTGAATTGCATTAAGTGTAATTAACACCATTATTGCATAATGATTATGTCTAGATTTACCATGTCATTTGACTGTCCATCTCACATTTGGAATCAAATTCTTCCTTTCGAGAGCACTATATTAAGTAAAACTTGTGTTGGTAGACCATTGAATTGTATTCAACTATTGAAATTTCACAAGTGATGTCAATCACTTGCATGCATACGCAACTCCAATGTCACATGTAAAGATACCATATGAATGAACAAAGTGAATAAAAGGCATGCACAATGTGGAGCCCACCCACGTAGTGGATTTTGAAATCCACAAAAAATTCCACCATATCTACTGTTGGGGCCCACTTAATCCATGTTCAGAACAGGCCTTAAAAAGACTAATCCTAGGCATAATTCCTGCTCGATGTATGCAAGCATTTTTCCTAAAAAATAAGAACGAAAAAGACTCATAAAGATGTACAGTCTAAGAAGGGTGCCAATGGATGAGGCTGGGTTGAGGGTCCAGATGCGACACATTTAATAATTAGGTCTATATTTTTCCCAATCTAGGCCAATATTTTAGCCAAATGTAGGTCCGGTGTCGGTCTTGATAAAGTTAAATCAACTTCATTTTAGGTTAGCCCAGTTGGTCATGTACTGTCGGGTCGGGTCCGAAGATCCAGCGGGCCAACCCGCCTCTTTTCCATGTGTACATTTCAGTCATATTCATGATCCAGATGCACTCATAAAGAGAGTCACGGTGTAACGGCAAAAAGGTAAAAACAAAAACGTAAAAACACCCCAGTATAAAAAAGGTGAAAAGGAGAAAAAACTTTGATACTCTTGATTGAGTGTGTGGATGATACTCCGGAACTTAGGACTTGCTTATTTGGAATTACATTAATTCAAATCAAATTATCCAAGTTAATTATATTTCCAAGTTTAGATGTTTCAAGGATCATAAATTATGTTTATTTTACTATCTGACTCTCGGATTACTGGACATATATTGGACCGTTGAAAATGAAAATATCGGATTGCCTCTCTCAAAAAACAAGTGTCCATGAATTAACAGTTAAAACTGTTCAAAAAAATACGAATTTTAAACTGTGAGTTAGAGATAATGTATTTGACAATTTGGACGGTTCAGTTTGAGTTTATACATGCCACTTATACAATGTTTTAGTGCCTGCGTATCAAGCGTCATATGCTACCAGAGTATTCTATAACTCCTCAGGTACGCCAAACATTCCCTCGATTATTAGAGCTGTACGGTAAATTTAAAAAAGAGTACTTCGAAGTTTGTACTTTTCAACATTCACGTTTTGGGAGGTTTACAAAGCCCCCACACACGCGCATGCACACATGCCAATATGGGACACGTGTGCCAGATCCCATCTTTACATCAGGTGCTCCACACGAATCACTCAGTTTCACTCTTAGGTGGGCCATATTGTACAGACAAATGGCTAAAACTTTTCTCTAGTAGCCGTCTTGTGGCCCACGGTTCTGCATGCCCAGAAGATCTAATCAATGTGGATCACTGAAAAGCTCGGATCTCACACACGTGCAATATCAGCATCACTTAAACGTAGTAAGAACCAAGTGCCTTTCATCGTGGACCATCCAACGGAGGGGCCACTCCTTAGATGGAGCATATCCAAAAGTGGCACCATTGAAGGATCCTAAACGTCCAATCCATGGACCTCAATGTAGAAATTTTTACCATAGATTTTATTCACTGCCCAAAACCATGCTATTAATTATCATAGTTTAAATCGTGTGGAACTGGACGGTCACGATTAGGGATTAGGGATATCCGACCCATGTGATCTAGTCTATGGTGGAACTGGACGGTCACGATTGATGGGCATGAGCTCCCTGGTCGATAGTAATAGATTAGCTTAGAGTTACGGCTAGAATTGGACACGGGGTTATTTTATGCTACTCCTCTCTATAACCATGGTTTATAGGCATCACAAAGTCAACCTAGTGCGTAGGTTAGCATATTGCCAGTAGCATGATTTACTCCTCATTTCATGAAAAATAAAATAAAATAATTCCTATTCTTTTCTTTATACTCTAAGGAGCAGTTAAACCATTAAAAATACATTAATAGGGAATACAAAACAAGGAGAAGAATTACAGATTGTCTTCACTAATATCTCTACAATGTTTGAATACCACGAAATCTTGACACGTGTGAGAAATCCGTACCATTCATCATGTGGATCACACCTTGAACGGATCCCGTCTAAAGACCCGGATGATCTGTTCATCGGATTGACCATGCATGTACGTTGAATGTAGACTGTTGATCACTTCTTTTCACACGTGTAGCTTGCGGATGAAAGAGCCAGCCCCGATTTCTGGCCACATCATTTTAACGGTGGGACATCCCTAATGAATGGTCTGGATCCTGCGTGCCCCTATCAATCCTCTTCCGTAGGATCACCATAGCATTTCTTTCAGTGGCCATCTTGTCGAGATGGAACAGTCACCTAAATCCATGCAAGAGCTTCATTTGTCATTCTAGTCCATCTCCCAAACGGATAAAGAGGAAGCATGTTCGGATTCCATTATTGGCGGAAGGCATCTGTGTCCCTTGACTGCCCAAAAGAAAAAAAAAAAAAAAAAGAGGAGGTTTTCCCGCTCAGGTGCTATGTGGTCATTTGGCAATACTGTAGATCGTACTCATCCACCGTAGATTTGACATCCACGTACTCAATCCACACCGTTGAATTCAGGCCCACTTTGAATGAGTCCCACCCCAAAAAGAAATCACACGCTCATCAAACAATCTGAACAGTCTGATCAATGGTTCATTGTGTTAGAGTATGTTAGAGTGTTAGGATAAGTATTACACTTACATGTATATCTTTACCTACTAAATTGATAGATTTAAGTAATTAGGGAATACATATTAAGATACTCATCTCTTGTTTATATACTATGTTATTCTTAGTGATATATAAACATAGAATTTTCCACAATGCAGTCCCTATTTTACACATTGGACTTGGACCATCGATTGAATGGTTAGGATTATTGGGTCAGTCTAATTTTCTGGATATGCACGCTAAAGTGGGCCCCACAGTTTACAGATTAAATAAAAACCTTCTAAAGCAGGTATTGACTGAAGAACAGGTCAGTTGAGTTGTGACGTTAAAAAAAAAAAAACAAAAGAGTAGGGGCCACTGTCAACTTCAAAAGGACTCGACCATACTTGAATAGTTGGAGGAATAAATAAAGGGTATTTATTTCATACTCCGTCTGTCTATAATGGTTGATACGCAGGCACTTTGAAATGGTACATAAAGCATATATTAACACAAATTAAACCGATTAAAAATCAGGACCCACTGTCACTAAGTTACAATCCAAAAATTAGATTCATTGAACAATTCTGACCTCTGATTTGTGGACACTTGTTTGTTAAATAAAAGAATTGGATATTTTTCTTTTTTAATGTCCACCAATCTGATGGTCAGATAATCAAGTTAGTATAATTTTTGGAACATGATACATCTAACCTGGTACCCATAATTTGGACAGAATTACATGTATGCCACATGTATGTAATTTCTTAGTAATGCCTGTGTATCATCCATTGCACTTTTCCAGAGTACTAAAGTTTTCTATAAATTGAAACAGAAGTATCCTTGAAATGACAAACATGCCCTTGCAATATGCTCCCTTAACACCATTTTGTCTTGTGTCATGTGCTTTTCAGGTTGCTTGAATTGCACAGGTGGGGGTATCTGAAGCGTTTTCCCCATAAATTTGCATGAAATCAATGGAATTTAATAATAAAGACAGAATTCTAACTCTCGTGAAGACAAAAATTAACGTAACAGTAAAAAGTTGTTTTCTTGTTATTTTAGATATCAGCTGGTTTTGGAAACATATGAAATTGATTATTTAAAATGGAATTTCTGTTTCTTTGATTTCACAAGAAATATGATTTTTATTTTTAAATTAAAAATACAATATCTCAAAAGAGAAACATATCTGCAAAAGGAAAGGGGAGGTTTATGATACTAGTATATGATGCTTGATACGTGAGGCAGGGAAGGGCGAGATGAGGTGGATCACCGCGTCTTCCTCATCAATAACTACTCAAAATCCACATAACTCTATAGATTCATCACAGAGTATTTTCTCGAATCCACAAGAGATAAAATAGAATAATTTCTAATAAATTTGGAAATAAATATTTGATGATAAAAAACCAAAATTACAATCCTTTAAATAATGAGTTTAAATATAGGACAAAATTTTAGACTCAAACTCCTTAAAAACGTGACTTAATATAAATAGTAAACTTATTATTTATAGACAGGCGATCACAATTCCTACTAGACTTCATGGTTTTCAGCTAAAAATATTAACTGTCCAATTTTGCATAACCACGTTATTCTCCTAATTTTTCTAACCCATTTTCATGTTGGGTACAGCTCCTACAACTCAAAGGATCAATAGTTATGATAAAATTAAAACTTACAATTTATAGTAAAAATGAAAATAAAATAGACTTTTGACCGTCAATCTGATGGAATCTCGCAAATTGGCATGGGCAACACAGCATAGCCGGGTTGGTTGACTAAAGTAGTTTTTCCTATCCCAAAATCATATATGATGCATCCAAAAACTTATTTTGGTTTGTGAGATGTGATTGTTTTAAAGTTCTGACTGTCTGGATCATTTCCACCTCTGATCGAGCCTTCTCTAGTTCATTTTTTTTTCATGAAAGTGTTTACAACCAGATCTACATCAATACACAGGTACTAAATAATTGTGCATTTGGCATGTATTAAATTAAATTAAACCAACTAAAATGTAGAACTACTGTCACTTAGTAAAAGTCCAAATTCATATTGTTTATAATTTGTGGACACTTTGTTGAGAAGTGGAGCCACATCTGGGGCCGCCCACGACCAGTTGAGGTTGCACGGATTTCGTGTCGCAAGTCCTTTCGCAACTGGGATGCGAAAGGAGTTTCGCGGATTTCATGTCGCAAGTCCTTTCGCAACTGGGATGCGAAAGGGAAGTTGCCAAAACTATAAATTGGGGTCCCTAGGGTTATTCTAGGGTTAAGGTGAATATTGAGAAATATTTCTAAGGTATGGGCAAGGGATTTTCTCTGTACTTCCAAGGGAAAGGTTAGTATATTGCCTTGTAATCTTCGTTTCTCTTCATAGTGAAATTTTGCATCCGTGGTTTTTTACCCTAATTTGGGGTTTTTCCACGTATATCTTGTCTTGTGGTTTGTTTGAATGCTTTTATTCCTTTCTAGTTTATATTTCTTCCTGTTTATCATTTGTGGGTGAGGCCTGAGATTGGATCTAGGCTCACTGCGTCGTTGGCGTGCTGCACAACAACTGGTATCAGAGATATTGGTTTAGTTTTATTGGGAGCGATGGCGGAAGATGGGAAAACTAGAATTGAGAAGTTTGATGGTTCAAACTTTGACTTCTGGAAGATGCAGATGGAGGATTATCTGTATCAGAAGGACCTCTATATTCCTCTAAGAGAAAAAGAGAAGAAACCAGAAAAGATGACAGATGATGAATGATTTTTACTGGATAGAAAGGCTTTAGGAACGATCCGACTCTCTTTGTCTAAGAGCGTCACCTTCAATATATCTAAGGTAAAAACGACAAAAGAATTTATGGAAGCCCTAGCCACCATGTATGAAAAGCCCTCAGCATCCAACAAGGTTCATCTTATGAAACAGCTATTCAACATGAAGATGTCAGATGGTGGGAGCGTGGCTGAACATCTAAACGAGTTCAATACAGTCACGAGTCAGTTGGAATCCGTTGGCATTGCTTTTGAGGATGAGGTCAGGGCATTATTGATCTTATCCAGTTTGCCAGACAGTTGGGATGGTTTGGTGATTGCTGTGAGCAATTCTTTAGGATCGACAAAGCTGAAATTTGATAATGTGACCGGTCTAATTCTCAGCGAAGAATCTAAAAGGAAGGCATCAGGAGTTTCAGGGGATTCAGGGAATGCTCTAAACATTGAAGGAAGAGGAAGATCGCTGAACAAAGGAGGCAATAAACACAGGCGTTCTAAGTCGAGGAATAAATCTAATGGACCGACAGACAAAGACGGGTGTTGGCATTGCGGCAAGAAGGGGTACATGAAACGTGATTGCAGGGCGCTCAAGAAATAAAAAGGAAGCTCTCAAGGCGGGAAGGATTCAGTGAATCTGTCTGAGGAGAGCGACACAGAGGCGTTGATCTTGTCTCTTGATGTGAGGAATGAGTCTTGGGTTATAGACTCGGGTGCTTCGTTTCATGCTACTTCGTGTAAGGAAGTTCTGCGTGATTATGTGTCAGGTGACTTTGGGAGAGTCTACCTGGGTGATGATGAGCCGTGCAATATTGTTGGAAAGGAGGATGTTCATGTAAATCAGAAATACGGAACGGTCTTGAAATTGAAGGATGTTAGACATGTACCGAGTTTGAAACGTAATCTGATCTCAGTGGAACAGTTGGCCGATACCGGTTATGTGACGACATTCACCAATGACTCTTGGAAGATCATAAAAGGTGCCTTGGTAATATCTCAAAGCAAAAAGGAAGGTACTATGTACGTGACTTCAGGATCGTATAGTTCACTCGTAGTCGCATCAACTGGAGTTAATGGGCAGTTATGACATCAGAGGCTGGGACATATGAGTGAGAAAGGGATGAAAGTTCTATTGTCAAAAGGGAAGCTACTAGGGTTAAAGTCTATTGACTTGGAATTCTACGAGGATTGCGTGTATGGAAAGTAGAAGAGGGTAAGCTTCAAGAAGACGGGACGCGCTCCAAAGATACATCTGTTGGAGCTTGTACACACTAATGTGTGGGGACCGGCACAGGTATTATCTCTTAGTGGCTCATGTTATTTTATTACCTTTATTGATGATGCTAGTAGAAAACTATGGGTCTACTTCTTAAAATATAAATCTGATGTATTTGATGTATTTAAGAAGTGAAAAGTTATGGTAGAAAATGAGACAGGTAAAATAGTAAAGTGTCTCAGATCTGACAATGGGAGAGAGTATTGTGATAAGAGGTTTGAGGAGTATTGTGCAGCAAATGGAATCAAAAATCAAAAAATGATTCCAGGGACACCACAGCAGAATGGTGTGGCTGAGCGCATTAACAGGACCATCCTTGAGCGCGCCAAGAGCATGAGGTTACATGCAGGGTTACCCAAGACCTTTTGGGCAGATGCTGTGAATACTGCTGCATATCTCATCAATAGAAGTCCCTCAGCACCATTAGATGGTGGGCTACCAGAAGAAGCGTGGACTGGGAAGGAAGTGAACCTTGCACATCTCAGAGTGTTCGGTTACACTTCATATGTTCACATTGATGCAGAGCACAGAAATAAGCTGGATGCGAAGTTCAGGAGGTGCACGTTTATAGGCTATTGGCAGCATGATTTTGGCTACAGGTTCTGGGATACAGAAAACAGGAAAATCATCAGAAGCAAGGACGTAGTCTTCAATGAAAAAGGGATGCATAAGGACAGTGTGCAGGAAAATAGGGCCGAGAAAAAGGAATTCGTAGAGTTAGAAGAGTTACCGGACATGGGTGTATAGCGCCACAGGATGAGGCAGAGCCGCATACACCGGTTGTGAGGAGGTCTACTCAGGAGAGGAGACCCACGGTCCGATACTCACCCTCCTTACATATCTACTACTGACGGATAATGGTGAGCCAGAGTATTTTGAAGAGGCGTTACAGTCAGATATACGGGTTAAGTGGGAGCAGGCCATGGATGATGAGATGGACTCTCTTGAGTCTAATCGTACATGGGAGCTAGTCACTCTACCCAAGGGTAAGAAAGCTCTTCATAACAAGTGGGTTTATAGACTGAAGGAAGAGCACGATGGTTCGAAATGGTACAAGGCCAGATTGGTTGCAAAAGGCAGGTATCGATTTCACTGAAATATTTTCACCTGTAGTGAAAATGTCTACGATTCGCATGGTCTTGATTATAGTGGCTTCAGAGGACTTACATCTAGAACAGTTAGATGTTAAGACAACCTTTCTTCATGGGGACCTTGAAGAAGAGATATATATGCATCAGCCGACAGGATACGTGGCACTAGGTAATAAGAACAAGGTGTGCAGACTGAAGAAGAGTCTATATGACTTGAAGTAGGCCCTGAGGCAGTGGTATAAGAAGTTCGACAGTTTCATGTCGAGAAACGGTTTTAGGAGATGTCATGCAGACCACTGTTGTTACTTAAAGAAGTTTGATACGTCTTACATCATCCTTCTTCTGTACGCTGATGATATGCTTGTGGCCAGTGTTCACTCCCCAAGTATAAGGTTATGATGTAGTAATAAACTCGGTGAGACCGAGGTCGAATCCACAGGGACTGAAACCTGTACGCGATCTGAAAGCAACCAGAACTAGAACTAGAAGAAGATGAATTCTAAATCAAGTAAAGATGAGTGAGTAATGGTGAAATAATTAATTAAACTTAGGAGAATTTCAGAGGAAGGGAAACTAGGGATTCAGAGGATCCACTTATAGAGATCAGGGAGATCTTATGCCTGTATCACAAATCATGAAAATTAAATGAATTGATGTTGATATAGTTTTCAAGAGATGAGAGGTATATGAATTAGAATGGATTCCATCACCAAACCATGCCCAAGAGACAAAGCAAACAACAGAATTAAACTAATTACCAACCAGTCAACATGTTTATGAAGGCTAGGAAGGGTACCGACATCCAACCATGCCCAGGAGACGATGGTAAACAACAGGGCTTCCTGACGTCATAAACATTAAAAGGCAAGGGAAATACTCAAAGCCATTGCAGAACCATTGTAATTTCAGTCACAACAGACCATTAAAGACTAAAAAATATTCTCTTAATAAAACAAATATCAAAGTCAAATTCATAATAAAAACCAAGTTTAAAAACATAAAATTTAATCTCCCATCCCACTACAAGCTTCACCTCTTAGCCCTAGCTAAGAGGTTTAGCCTACCATGGATGGACTAGATCTCTTAAACCAAAAACAAAATAAAAGAAAAATAAAAATAAACATTACTCTATTCCTGCTCCTTGTCAAGCTGCTGCCTCCCAGCCATCTCCAACTGATGATGATCTCCCTTTTTTCTCTCCCACTCTCTCTCTCTTTTATAGGTGCCAGGGGTCGGCTCTTTGTAGATACTGATGGAGTTGGAGACCGGACTCCCCTTACGCAAAGAAATTCGCAACAGCAAGAGCCGCGCACCTCTGTTCTGCGCAGGGGAGAAAAACACAAAAACTTGTTGCGTTTAACTCGAATCTGAGACGAAGGATCGTCCAGTTTTTCATATCCGCCTTCTTGGACAGAGTTAGGACCGCCCTTTCAAGAGGTTGAACGGTCTGGATCCTCGATCCGATCGCGGACGGTGGCCCACAATCGCCCGCAAATTCCAGACGTTCGCACGGCAGGGCTGCGTATCGTCTTACGCAGTTGAGGTTGGTGGGCCCCAGATCAGTGTTATATGGAAAATCTGATCCGACCACTAGCTTCCCCTTGCAAAACCGGTCGGACATGGCTACTTTTGAGTTTGTTTCGGTGTGGTCCACAGGACTTTTCTCACTGCCGTTCAACTTCCGTTTGTATAATAAAAACCCGATCTTCGCTGTCAATTGAAAAACTGCCACCTAGGTGAGGGTAATACCCCCTCCTTGGACACCTTGGACGGTCCAGATTGATGTTCTGGATGATGGGTGGGCCCCACTATTGAAAAACGGACGGACAGCGTCCGTCCGCTGTTCCTGCGCAGGAAGAAAACGGGTCAGCCGTTTGGTTGACCGAATTTGGGTCCGGTGCGGCTCGAGAGTGCACCGCATGTGCACTCGTGCGCCCCCATGTGGGGTGCACTGTAATGTTTATGAGAAATCCGCTCCGTCCATCCACTTTATAATATCATTTTAGGCGTTGGTACCAGAAGTGAGGCATATCCAGGTGGCAGGTAGGCCCCACTTAATGAATTAAGCGGCTGATCTATCCATTAGCCCATTTCTCGAGATCTTCAATGGTTGAAATTTAATATGTACGGTTAATTTATGGTTTAAATCCCATGTATGAAATCTCGTGTCGATCGGATGGCGGAAACCCTGTGATCTTGCATTCTGCACTAGTTTCGGGCCTCTTTAATGTGAACGGCTTGATTTCCTCGAATCCCTGGTATGTAAATTCTTCAATATTGATCCTCTGGAGTCCATCCCCTGCTTTTGTGACATCGGAGTGCCAAATCCATGCTTTTACTATCAGTTTTCAGTCAACGCTCCTGATTGAATCCTGCAATAAAACACAATTAAAACCGGGCGTTAAACAGTATCATACCCGTAACTCCAGGTAATAAATGGGGTCTAATATGTAATATTTGACCCTCAACACAACCCCCAACCAGCATTTTGCTAGTCCCGAGCAAAGTATGCGAAAATTAAGTTGAGAATTACGACATAGTTCTTGTGAAGCCGAGTGACTTGTGAAAAACAATCCAGATATGAGAAATCTTAAGATTCGTGAATGTTGATTATCAATTTCTCCTGGCCTCTCATGCACGGTGAATTTCATAATCAAAATCAAATATTAATCCATAAACTAGAATAATAAACATTGAGTTCCATGGGTGTAGAGTGTAATCCCGACTTTCAACACTAATATTCAATTCTCTATTTCATGATAACGTTGGTAACCACAAGAGTATTCAGGACAACCAAAACCTAAACTAAAAGGTCCCTCATAGATCATTCTTTTTTCTTTCTTTCAGCCTTTGATTTATTTATTTATTTATATATTTTTTTTCATTAAAGGTAACGCCAAGAAGGGGAGTCCAATCCTCACCTATAGGGAGCAAACCTATGGTGAAGACCGTACACCTAAACCTTTTTCATATATCATCCATGGAAAATTAAATCCACACTTGTAGGGAGCAAACCTATGGTGAAGATTATTCGCCCACCCCTTTCCAAAGGCATTTGTATTTTCTTTTTCTTCAATTGATCATGAGAGGCAATTTTTCAGGCTGGGTCTTTCCATGCTTAGTGATTACCAAGTTACCCCTTCAATATCAAACTGAAACCGAGATGTGTAAGCGAGATGTGGTATGTGAAATCATGACTCAATCAATGTTTAAAACCTCTAATTATGGATTAACAATTTGAACTTAACTGTGAAATTTAACAGATACTGAAATTAAGAGTCATAAATTTCCAACATCACGTATCTTGAAATTCTAAATTCAGGATATCCGTCAAAATCACTTCGAATTCACTAGAAAGTCCAGGAAAAATTTAAAAAAATTTCACAATTCTTGCTCAAGACCAAGAAAACACTGATTAGGTAACCTAATCTCCCACCTCCAACCTAAAATCTACATTGTCCTCAATGTAAAAGATGTAAGCATGTAATGCACATGGGACAACGAAAGTAAATGAGAAGTGATGGGAAGATAGTACCTGAATAATGAATCGAGAGAGACTTTCCAAGAGATAGAAGCATGGAATCCGGTCAGCACAAGAGAGAAACCAACAGAAGTAAAACAAGAATAACCAAAATAAAAATCCTACCTACACCACTTTCGCAGGTGCTCTCGATTGCATTTAGCGTATGCAACAAGCCTTTAAACCCCTAGGTTGCCCCTAGTGGACGAGTTGTAGTCTCGTGAGGGTTTACAGCAATGTTACCCACAAACATTGAACTAACTACTCATGCTACAACGTTCATCTTCTGGCCAGTACCTTGATAAGTTTCTCAGTAAGTTTCTCAACAAGATCATCCAAAAGCCCTTTTTGCAAAAGGCTTGGGCGCCCTGGAGCATGACTTTCCAGAGAGACTTATGTACCTCATAAGAAATTTTCCATTGCATTGCTTGAGGTAACCAGAGTATGTACGATTCACCTGTGACAGAAGAAGTTTCAACGTTAGTATCCCATGGTGAATCAGAGACTACAAATGGATAAAGTTTAGAAAACTTCGCAAAAAGTGATGTAGCCTCAACACATTTCGAAGTGTCAAACTTTGGTTCAATTTTCAGCTCCTCCCCCTTTAATGGTAGACGTTTAGGATCAGGGGAAGAAGGGGCTTCAAAATAAGGGTTCTCTCGGTCAGTGATAACTACCGAGATGTTGTCTTGCAAGGCATCCACTTTGTCTTTTGACATGGGATCGTTTGACTTTGCAAAGTGTGCCCAGCAATTATCAAAAGAGTCAGAAATTTCAGCTGAGAGTGACTTATTTTCCTCATTGAAGTCTATAATGAGATGCTCAAGGACTCCCTTGCCCTTAAAAGTATATGAAGATATGCTCTCTTGCTCCAGCCCTGCACAGACATATTGAAGATCAATAGGGGAAGCATCGATGGGATCACTTTGTTCATTGAAACTACTCAATCGAGGCGTTGAACTGTCCAACGTGTACAACTCAGATGGTGGTCTCAATCGAGTGGTTTCAAATTCCAGAGTCTTAGCGGGCAGCTCATCCTTCTCCTGAATCACATTATCATTAAATTCACGAGAGTGGTCCAAACATGTCTCACAGAAGTTGGAAGGGTCGGTTCTAATGAGCTCATCTTCCACTTTTAAATCAGACATGTTAGGTGAGTGGAGTAGCTCAGTATGACCGATCACTTCGTGTGCTTCTTGAGCATTGACCTGGACCATACTTGAGATTGATTCCAGGGGAATTTGGGTTGTGCTCTCATGAATCTCATCCAAATACTTCTCAGCTTCCAATTCAGTGCAGTACACACTTGAGATGGGATCGCTTTCCTTACATTCTAAATTCGGTTGAGGTTTAAATAAACTAACCTCAACCTCATCATTGAGATCATGTGTATCATGTAAGGAAAGTGTGTCATCATCACTGTATTTGAAAGACACCCATGTATCTCCATCATTGTTTTGAACAGTCAGTGAGATCGACTCATCGGGGAGTTGAACCGTATGCTCATTAATGGAGTCCAACTTTTCATTCCAAATTCTAGATTTCGTCAAAAGCGAGTGAGGATCACTTTCCTTGCATTGTATTTCTGGATTGGATTGTAGTTGGGATGAGCGAGCTTCCTCTATCCTTTCAAGGCGCGAATTGAGTACTTCTAATGATTTCATCATTTTCACAACATGCTGGTTGAATTGTTCTAGATTAAAACATGAATCCTCTTGGATCGTTTCTGGTTGGTTCTCAATGGTAGGGTATCCAAGAGAATAATCATTACATGTTGTTGCTTCATCTTCCCAACATTGATGGTTCCACTGATTAGAGTCATACGGATCATGTGTGGGAGAATCTGATGGTTGGTAATACATATTATCACTCATAATATAATCACGCATTGTTTTCTTTTTCTCAGATGAGTGATAATAATTCTCATTCTCATAGTTATGATAACCCCAACATTCACGTACTGTCTTGTTAATCCGTGGGGTGTAATTGTTCTCCTGCATATGATCACGTAAGGACTTCTTAATCGGTGGAGCATCATGTTTCAATTGGTTGAAGTAATTTTCAGAAAATATTTGAGGCATAGGCTGTTTTCCATCATTATCTTCATACATCAAAAAATTTTCCCAAGATTCCTTAGCTATCTCAGCACATATACGTTCCAACTCTTGCATAGTAAAACCCTAATTCTGAATCTAATCCTAAGAATAAAATAATCCTACAGCAATATGAGATCCAGAAAAAAAAGAGAAAGAATTTAGAAAGAAATTACCGAATTAAAAGTGTATGTCAGGATCCTACAAAACAGGAAAACAGGTTAGTTTCTAGAAATCAGAAAAAAAACTAAAAACTAAAGTTAGAAAAGAAATCCTAATCTTAAACTAATCCTAAGACTAATTAATTTCAGAAAATCGTAGCCGTCAGTCCCCGGCAACGGCGCCAAAAACTTGTTCACTCCCCAAGTATAAGGTTATGATGTAGTAATAAACTCGGTGAGACCGAGGTCGAATCCACAGGGACTGAAACCTGTACGCGATCTGAAAGCAACCAGAACTAGAACTAGAAGAAGATGAATTCTAAATCAAGTAAAGATGAGTGAGTAATGGTGAAATAATTAATTAAACTTAGGAGAATTTCAGAGGAAGGGAAACTAGGGATTCAGAGGATCCACTTGTAGAGATCAGGGAGATCTTATGCCTGTATCACAAATCATGAAAATTAAATGAATTGATGTTGATATAGTTTTCAAGAGATGAGAGGTATATGAATTAGAATGGATTCCATCACCAAACCATGCCCAGGAGACAAAGCAAACAACAGAATTAAACTAATTACCAACCAGTCAACATGTTTATGAAGGCTAGGAAGGGTACCGACATCCAACCATGCCCAGGAGACGATGGTAAACAACAGGGCTTCCTGACATCATAAACATTAAAAGGCAAGGGAAATACTCAAAGCCATTGCAGAACCATTGTAATTTCAGTCACAACAGACCATTAAAGACTAAAAAATATTCTCTTAATAAAACAAATATCAAAGTCAAATTCATAATAAAAACCAAGTTTAAAAACATAAAATTTAATCTCCCATCCCACTACAAGCTTCACCTCTTAGCCCTAGCTAAGAGGTTTAGCCTACCATGGATGGACTAGATCTCTTAAACCAAAAACAAAATAAAAGAAAAATAAAAATAAACATTACTCTATTCCTGCTCCTTGTCAAGCTGTTGCCTCCCAGCCATCTCCAACTGATGATGATCTCCCTTTTTTCTCTCCCACTCTCTCTCTCTTTTATAGGTGCCAGGGGTCGGCTCTTTGTAGATACTGATGGAGTTGGAGACCGGACTCCCCTTACGCAAAGAAATTCGCAATAGCAAGAGCCGCGCACCTCTGTTCTGCGCAGGGGAGAAAAACACAAAAACTTGTTGCGTTTGACTCGAATCTGAGACGAAGGATCGTCCAGTTTTTCATATCCGCCTTCTTGGACAGAGTTAGGACCGCCCTTTCAAGAGGTTGAACGGTCTGGATCCTCGATCCGATCGCGGACGGTGGCCCACAATCGCCCGCAAATTCCGGACGTTCGCACGGCAGGGCTGCGTATCGTCTTACGCAGTTGAGGTTGGTGGGCCCCAGATCAGTGTTATATGGAAAATCTGATCCGACCACTAGCTTCCCCTTGTAAAACCGGTCGGACATGGCTACTTTTGAGTTTGTTTCGGTGTGGTCCACAGGACTTTTCTCACTGCCGTTCAACTTCCGTTTGTATAATAAAAACCCGATCTTCGCTGTCAATTGAAAAACTGCCACCTAGGTGAGGGTAATACCCCCTCCTTGGACACCTTGGACGGTCCAGATTGATGTTCTGGATGATGGGTGGGCCCCACTATTGAAAAACGGACGGACAGCGTCCGTCCGCTGTTCCTGCGCAGGAAGAAAACGGGTCAGCCGTTTGGTTGACCGAATTCGGGTCCGGTGCGGCTCGAGAGTGCACCGCATGTGCACTCGTGCGCCCCCATGTGGGGTGCACTGTAATGTTTATGAGAAATCCGCTCCGTCCATCCACTTTATAATATCATTTTAGGCGTTGGTACCAGAAGTGAGGCATATCCAGGTGGCAGGTAGGCCCCACTTAATGAATTAAGCGGCTGATCTATCCATTAGCCCATTTCTCGAGATCTTCAATGGTTGAAATTTAATATGTACGGTTAATTTATGGTTTAAATCCCATGTATGAAATCTCGTGTCGATCGGATGGCGGAAACCCTGTGATCTTGCATTCTGCACTAGTTTCGGGCCTCTTTAATGTGAACGGCTTGATTCCTCGAATCCCTGGTATGTAAATTCTTCAATATTGATCCTCTGGAGTCCATCCCCTGCTTTTGTGACATCGGAGTGCCAAATCCATGCTTTTACTATCAGTTTTCAGTCAACGCTCCTGATTGAATCCTGCAATAAAACACAATTAAAACCGGGCGTTAAACAGTATCATACCCGTAACTCCAGGTAATAAATGGGGTCTAATATGTAATATTTGACCCTCAACAGCCAGTTCAAGCATGAAGGACATCTCAGATCTCAAAAGACAATTGTCTAGAGAATTTACCATGAAGGATTTAGGAGCTGCAAAACAAATCCTAGGCATGAGGATAAAGCGTGACAGGGAAAACAAGAAATTAGTTTTGTCACAGGCAGAGTACATAGCCAAGGTACTTGATCGATTCAATATGGGAGGTACTAAGCCGGTTAGCACTCCATTATCTAACTACTTCAAGCTATCTAAGGAATAAGGTGCAAAGACGCAGGAGGAACAGGACTACATGGCTAAAGTCCCATACGCATCAGCTATTGGGAGTCTCATGTATGTTATGGTGAGCACGAGGCCAGACATTGCTCAAGCAGTGGGAGTTGTTAGCAGGTTCATGAGCAATCCCGGGAAGGAACATTGGGAAGCTGTAAAGTGGATCCTTAGGTACTTGATAGGTTCTAAGGACGTAGGACTATGTTACAAGGCTACGTGGATTCAGATTTGGCAGGAGATATCGACAGCAGAAGAAGCACTACAGGTTATGTTTTTACTCTGGGTAGTGCTGCAGTCAGTTGGTTCTCTCAGTTACAAAAGATAGCATCTATCAGTATGACAGAAGCAGAATATGTTGCGGCTACAGAAGCATGCAAGGAGTTGGTGTGGATGCAAGGTTTTATAGAAGAGTTGGGTAAGAAGCAAGAAGATTGCAAGCTGTACAGTGACAGTCAGAGTGCAATACACTTGGCTAAGAATTCAGCTTTTCATTCAAGGACCAAGCATATTGCCATCAGATATCACTTCATACGTTCGTTACTGGAAGATGAATCGATTGCTCTGGAGAAGATTCATACAAGTGAGAATCCTGCGGATATGCTGACCAAGGCAGTCACAAAGGAGAAGCTGAAGCTCTGTTCAGCTTTGACTGGTCTTCAGGCTTGAAGACGGGGAGGTGGTGCACTCCGGATGAAGAAGACAAAGGTTTATGGCGATGTGTCTCCAAGTGAGAGATTGTTGAGAAGTGGAGCCACATCTGGCGCCGCCCACGACCAGTCGAGGTTGCGCGGATTTTTTGTCGCAAGTCCTTTCGCAACTGGGATGCGAAAGGAAAGTTTCTAAAACCATAAATTGGGGTCCCTAAGGTTAAGGTGAATATCGGAAAATATTTGTAAGGTGTGGGCAAGGGATTTTCTCTGTACTTCCAAGGGAGAGGTTAGTATATTGCCTTGTAATCTTCGTTTCTCTTCATAGTGGAATTTTGCATCTGTGGTTTTTTACCCTAGTTTGGGGTTTTTCCACGTATATCTTGTCTTGTGGTTTGTTTGAATGCTTTTATTCCTTTCTAGTTTATATTTCTTCCTGTTTATCGTTTGTGGGTGAGGCCTGAGATTGGATCTAGGCTCACTGCGTCGTTGGCGTGCTGCGCAACACACTTATATGTTGGAATAGTACCATAAGATAGTTTTATTTTAACTTTACAAAAAATTCCAACGAATCTGATAGTTAGATAGTCCAAAAAAAATAATAATAATAATAAATCCCACAAATATGATAGTCAGGTAATCAGATAGGTGTAGCGTTTGGTTCATGGTACATATAAACTAGGAACCAAAATTTTGACACTTAAACTTGTATGCTGCGAATGCAATTTCTAAGTGGCGGTGTCTTCCATCACACTGACAATACCAAAGTTTTTTCTTTTAAAAATAACTTCTTATGAGTTTCTATTTTTGTCTTCCAGTGACAGCTTCACAAATTATGGATAAAATTATCTCTATTAATCTCTACTATGTATAAGTAATATTTGGCCAATTTTACCCCAACAATTAGTTATAGACATCTCAGATAAGGTTGAAAAGCTGGTCTGAGTGCAATGAGACCCATGAAATCAAGCTAAAAACCCAAGCAGAAGTTCAAGCCCGATCCAAGGTCGAAGCCCATTTAGCTTTAGGACCACAATAAAGTGTAAAAGAGTGGAGTAGAGAGGAACTAGCACCCCACCTGAGCCCTTGGCCAAAAAGGTGCCCATTCATGTGGCAGACGGTGCATTGCTACGTGGAATCTCCCAATATTTTATTGTAGGTTAAGTGGGGAGGAAAAAAAGTAAACCATGCCTTACGAAGCTTGCTTGGTGTAAAATAACCTCTCTAGCTGTCACGCCCCGAACTCGGAGACCGGGCTCACAAAATTCCCGATCGCCGAATCCGGCGCCGACAGCCTCCGTAGTACCCCATTCTCGGCTCCCGGTACCCATATACCAGGTTCCGATCCTGGGATACTACAAGGAGAATTTCTTATATCAATTTGATTCGTAATGAGCATAACCACAAGCATAACCCACGAACAATAACCACAAGAACACCATCACAAAATCTACTATGAACAAAAACTTTGAATACAGTGCGTATAAAGGGAAATACAAGATAGTGGTAATATCAAAACTCCAAAAGCTCGGCGGCACGCTCCAACAGCGGCGAGACTACAGCTGCGTCCTGGCGTCACCTGCAGGCATCAATCGTGCATAAGCTTATAGAAAGCTTAGAGGGCGGTGTAAGTGTGTGCGAACGTGCTCAGAATGCAATGCCGGAGTAATGCGGAATCATGCTGATGAGTACGTAAATACAACCAGCCGTACCAAGGCTATGCAGTATAAGATGTGAATGCTATCGGCCATACCAAGGCCATGCGATGCAATATGTAAGTCAAGCATGCCAATCCTCATCCAAATCCTCGTGTCAATACAGTTCTCAGTCTGGATAATCACCGGGGTTCAGTACACTCCAAATGGCACTGTCTCTCTCCAAGCAGCACAGTCCAAGTGAGCGTAAGAAACCTCACTATCCGCCTGGCCAATAGTCAGCCAATACCTATCCGGCACGTCGATAGCGAACCCATTTCCGAGCTAGTCAAACTCAGCCTAGTAATGCCCCTTGCTCTCGGGCGAGTAAGGCCACACCCCTTTCCAACCGACCACGACACAGTGGGAGACGCGGCCTCATGGTATTCGGCCCTCGTGCGCTCGTATATCCACTCGGTCTCGACGTTGGAGTCATCCTCTGGTACCATCGGGTTCAGGGACTTTCACCCAGGGACATCTATGGCGCCCCAATTACTTGGAACAAGATTTTTCGGTATCCAACCAGCCACCCAGGATATATCTGTGGAGGCTATGGCCCTGATGTCGCTAGGGCATATCTCAATCATACAGATGCAAGTGCATGAACCACACTACCAATCATGCAACCATCTTGCGTGAAGCACGCGCTCATGTAGGGCAACTCCGCCTATCAGGGAGCCCATAAATAGTCTGCCCGAAGGCATATGTTATGATCAGACACTCCTCATCTCAAGCATACATATGATGCGTATGATCATGAATCATGGGCTGTGCTAAACATGTTATAAAGCAATAAACTATCCTCTCAATAAAGATGGGCCTATATGGCCTACATGAAACAGATACGGGCCTATCAGTGGCCTTAGGGAGAGTTATAAAGTGGACATCGAACCAACATTACTCGTACAATGTGGACGTCAAACTAACATTGTCCCCAAGGCTCGGCTCGTCTTAAATACCATTAAATAAATCCTGGTGGAATTACACATTGCAATGTGCCTTAGGTACATCCCATGGGCCTCAAATATATCAAATGGGCCGTATCTCATGGGCCTTATATTCATCAAGTGGGACATCCCAATGAGCCTCACCAATGGGCCTTAGGTACATTGCAATGAGTCATCACCCATGGGCCTTAGAATGCATTAAAATGAGCCCAATCTCATAAGTTTTATGTGTATCAAATGGGCCTAATCACATAGGCCTTATACATATTAAAGTGGGCCTCAGCAATGGGCCACAGGTACATCGATTTGGGTCTCAGAACGTGGGCCTATAAATATCGAGGTAGGCCCCGACAACAGGCCTAAAAACTCGTCAAGATGGCCTACCAACATAGGCCCATATATGCCAAAGTGGGCCTCAATGATGGCCTGAATATACATCAAGATGGGCCTGAACACGCTAGCCCATATTCTTCCAAGTGGGCCTCAATAATGGGCCTAAAAAAATACATCAAGACGGGCCTAAGTACATGGACACATGCATCTAAGTGGGCCACATGTGAAGCCCACCATAATGTTTATTTTACTATCCAATCTATTGCTAAGGCCATGTGGCAAGGGGCCCACCAAAATATTTATTATCCATCCGCCTGTTGATAAGGCCATATGGCAAGGGGCCCACTAAAATATTTATTTTCCATCCGCCTGTTGATAAGGCCACACAGACCTAAGGGCCCACTGTAATGTTATTATTATTATTATTATTATTATTATTATTTTTTGGAAATCCAACCCATTCACAGTATCACCGAACCAGGGCCCACCGTGATATTTATTTTCCATCAAACTTGTTCAAAAGGTCACACGTGACCTTGGCCATGATCAGGGGTCCCACCGCGAGGTGGTTCACAGATCCAACCCATACATTATGTGTGCCCCATCTGTCTAAGGGTCCAGACCAAATTTCAGCCCCATTAAAATTTCAGGTAGGCCCCACCATATGTTTTTATATGGTTTAGGCATGTCTTCACATGATTTAGATGGTACGACCCACCTGAGTTCCGTATACGGCTGATTTTTGGGTGGCCCATGGCCAGGGGGGAGGCCCACCCAATGCACGGTGCAGATGCTCGAAACGCATCGCGGTGGGGTCCACAGCTGGGCCGTGAGGCCCAGCCTACTCCGTCCGTCGCCAGCAGCCGCAGGCGCTGCCTGCGCTGCAGCAGCGCTGCTGCGATATATTTTTTTTTTTTTTGTTTTTTTTTTTGTTTTGGGGCCCACTGAGATGTGATTCACAATCTAGCCCATCCATTATGTGAGTCCCGCATGTCTGGCCATTCAGACCAAGTTTTAGCTGCATCCAAACTTCAGGCAGGTCCCACCGAGTACTTTTATATGTTCTGGCATGTTTTCACATGGTTTTAGATGGTATGGCCCACCTGATGATCAGATCACTTTAAAATTTTGGCTCAACGCCTAAAGTGGACTGGAGAATAGATTGGACGGCGTGGATCACATTCATACATCAAGGTGGGGCCCGCATGAGCAGCTCACCCAAAAAGTTAATTTTTTACCCTTTTTTGTTTTTAGCTTGGAAGTACACGCCCGTGTCAGTACACGACCCCATGTACCCAGCCATAGTCCAGCGTCCAGGGACGCTGGACGGCGTGGATAAACGCTGCATCATGGTGGGTTCCTAATTCACGTGGTCCGCCCATTTGGACCACCTGATACATGTGTTTTTCCTTTCATCTGAGCCCATTAATGGGTTGGATGGTGTAGCTTCAACCCATTCATCCAATGGGTCCCACATGAACTATATGATTCATGGTGGGCCTCATCATCCTTCATCATCATCATCATTCATAAAGAGAGAGAGAGAGAGAGAGAGAGAGAGAGAGAGGGGAGGGACCCCGCCACTAATGGGCCCTCCCAAATACAATGCATTCATCAAGTGGGTCCCACACAAGTGGCCCTACAAAATGAGATTAATGGTGAATCACCCACCTTGTTGGCCTCCTCCTTGCTCCCTCAGGCTTCTTAGCTCCTAGCCTCCTCTTTCAATGGTGGTTGATGATGATCCAACGGTTGAGATGGGAGATGTGAGAGTAGGGGAAAGTGGGTCACACTTGGAGAGGGAGAGAATTTGAAACGTATGGAGCTTTGTTGCTTGGAGGGATTTGAGAGAAAAATGAGGGAGAGAGAGAGAAGTAATGGGAGATATGGATGGGAGGGATGGGTGGAGTGGTGTTGTAATAAATGGGGATGGGTTAAGTTGAAAAATGGGTAAAGGAGGGATGGTGATGGAAGAGAGAGAGTGGACTTTTGAAAAAGAAGGATGGGTTGTGTGTACTTGTTGTTGGGTGAGGTGGCATGGAGGTATGGTGGTGTACTTGACTTGATTGATGGGACATCTTGTAGAGATTCCCTCGAGATTCGCAACGTGCAGCGTTTCTTCGAACCGAACGCTGACTGACATCTTCCCACCTAGGTATCGGTTTGATGCGTGAGTAGCGGCGTTGGAACCGCGGCGACGGCGCGATCGCTAGGATGCAAGTTTCGGATCGAGCCGACTTTGGAATACAGGACTTGGCTTAGGATCGCGCGCAACGTTGGAAATGGGTCGAGGATTGCCGGAATTCGACCGGTAGGATCGCGGAAGCTGACTGAACGGTACGGTTTAGGTTACGGGTCTTACACTAGCCCTAGTTTTGTCTGAAATTACACCCCCTGCCATCCAATCGGACCAACCATGGTATGTCATGTGGCACATCCATGCTCTCATCCAATCACAGGCCATAGAGCCTTTTTAGCCCCTAAACTTCTCCAAAACTACAAAAATGTCATCCAAAACAATTATAAATACCCCAACCCACTTCACATTTTCCATCACTCATCATTATCAAGAGAGCATTAAGAAGGAGAAGAGTGAGAGAGGGTCTAGCTCATCCGTCACCAAGGAGAGAGATAAAGTGAAAAGAGAGAAGCCTTCTAGCCCTGGTTAGCCCAATCAAGCCTAAACTCTAGCCACCTGAGCCATTAAAAAGACCGATCTGACCCATTCCAATCAATCCTCGTGACAATGTAACGTCCTAGATTTTTGATATTTTAGATTTCAAAAAAAAAATCTTGAAAATTTTAATATAACTAGCCTACGTCGTTAGTGACTGACCCTTAATGCTCGAGGTGATCCTATATAATTTAATCCAATTTAATCAACTGTAGGAAGCCAATGAATCTATCCAATCACTTAAACATCGAGTTTAGCCACATGATTTGTTCATCTATGGCCCAAATCTAGCTGGCCTATCACTGACTAATCGAGACAACCGTAATTAAATAAAGACTTAAGTAAAATCGAGACAATTGTGGGTCGGATCTTAATTAACAAACCAAGTCAACCTACTTACTCATTTAGCCTAAGAACTAATGGTTTAGAGTGATCATGACCGAATCACTATTTTCACTAATTTTGATTAGGCCACACTATGAAGATAGTTAATCCAGGCCCTAATCATTGTGCATAAGAAATCTCCCTACCCAATTCATTCTAAAAATGCTCCGATTATCCGAACAAGCTTTAGATCTCTCATTAGTGGGCCATTAAACCTAATACTATTGGGCTTGACGTCCATCGTGGGACATTGAACTAAGATCACATCCCGAATCACGCCATTGAAACTTAAGTTTCGATGTCATTGATCACCCTTCGATGCCATCGATAATTTCCAGATAAAAATAGTTTGGTTGCTGGACAAACTAACCTAGTTTCCGATGCCATCGAATATTCTTCGATGACATCGAAGATGGCTCGATGTCACTTCGATGACATCAACAGTAGCTAATTTTTCTTTAATGTGATTCAACCTCAACAAGCTACAAGTTAAGGTATTAACATACTTATCAAGGTGTTTACTAAGATGATTTTGGGCAAGTATGGACCATTTTTAAGGGTTTTAATACCTGAGAAGGTTTGGTTAGGGTTGTGAGGCTTAATTTACCTTTGATATGTGCTTGAACCTTTTCAACTTGGTGAGTCTTCAGACTTGTAATCTTCATTAGGGGCTCACTTGACTCTAAGACTTAACCTTCACGTTAATTGACAAACAAGGGTACTTTCACCGGCTTGGAAGAATCCTACGATGGGTGGGATTTCCTCACAACCTAGTTTATATAAAGATCGATTGCCTAATCTACACAGTTTTACGTTGCACATCTCTTCCCATTAGAGAATGCTACCAAACGTATGTGTGGCCGAGGTAGAAGACCAAAAGACACACCAACAAATTAAACGTTCCTGACAGATGGTGCAATGGCCGATCAAGGTATGCGTTCTAATTCAATTTGATTCCCTAGATTGATGCTAGTGTAAATCCTATAATCCATTACGGTGATTTCAACATATGATATCAAAGCCATACTATTCCTCGATTTTAGGCTATTTTGAATGGACTAGGCAGCGTTATGTTTTAAACGGGGGCTGTTTCTGGGCCATTTGTAGAAAAGCCTTTAGGCCTGATTTTAGGCTGTTGGTTTCAGGCCATGTCTGTGCCCAACTTTAGCCATTTATGGGCCCAAATTTAGCCTGGTTATGGGCCTATTTTGGGCTGACTCTGAGCATGATTTTGGACCAATTTTTGGGCATGTTATTGGGTCTAGCCATGAGCATGTTTGGAGCCCAATTAATAACACCTTATTGAGGCACAGTTCTAGGACTGTTCAAGCCTAATTTTAGGCACCTAACTAAGACCCATTTAAGGACTGATTTTCAATCATTGTCTTTTGGATTAACACGTATGAAAAGGCGGTGAAGCCCGCACTAGTTAAAGAAGAAATATGCCAATATGTCCTAGAGGGGGTGAATAGGATTTTTAAAATTTTTATGGTTTATTTTAAATCCTATTACACTAATCCTAACAACAGACACACATTAGGATTACTTAAAAATAACTCTACTGACTTTCAAGCCGAGTAGAGGATCCAATCACAAACTGTTTTAAGAAGTAAACAATATGCAACCTAGTTTATGATGGATATGACTGCGTAGGTGTGTGATGTGTGAACAAATATTCAAATATGGAAGTATTAAAGTAAATCACACAATCAGAAGAATAACAATCTCAAACACAATCATTTTTATAGTGGTTCGACAATAAGTCTACTCCACTCCCGGTAACCGCACTCAACCCTTGAGTGTACCAGATTTCACTAAGGAGGTTTCACAGCGGTTCACCTCAAACCTAAGGTTTTAAATCAGGTTTACCTTCAACCTTTACAACCTACACTAAGGCTAACTATTTATGCTCTCACGAGCAAGGGTCAACACAACGCACCCACTTTTAGGCACACTGGCCAACGATCTTCCATAAGACCCTACTGGAGGTTTCTACACGGTTCACCTCAAACCCGAGGTTTTACGCGGTTTACCTCAAACCCAGAGTTTTATGGGTTCACTCCTGACCAGATGTTTATGCTCTCCACAGAGCAAGGGTCCACACAACGCACCCCCACGTACACTCTCGCCGGAGGCCTCCTTGAGGACTTTAAAGGGTGAGAGCCACTTAAGACCCAATCCTACAAAGGAATGATCACAAGTGTCCTCTTGGACTCTAGATAGTTACAAATAAGTTGATGAGTCCCGATAAGCACAATGCCAAAGATCTCCTCCTCCTTGTTGACGAAGAGTCTTCTGCTCCTTTGATCCGCAACACAAGATAATATACCAATACTCGACTTCGGGTTGGGTCAAGGTCAAGATGGAATCTTACTCTCAAAATGTTTTCCTATTAGGAAGATCGAGCGATTCCAATCTTATGCATTCAAGGCATCCTGGCTTAATAATTTTCCATTGAGGTAGTAGCTGGAGGATCCTTGAATGCGGAAGTTCATTCCCCAATCCACTCTATTGAATATCAATGATGAGGGTGGATTGGAGGATGAACTCCCTTGAGAGCAAGGGCTTTGGATATATGATATAAGTTGAAACACACAAAAGCTCTCTCTACTTTCTCTCACAGCAACAAAAGATAAGTCCTCTATATATAGGCAAAAAGTTCCAACGGATATAAAACGGTCACATTTATGACAGAGTTCGATATCATCGAGCGTATATTCTCGATATCATCGATGGTCTGCTCGATGACTCGAACTCAATGTCATATGCTTTTGAAACTTTTGCTAGCTGGTCGATGAATCAAAACTATTATCGATGTCATCAGATTTCAAACTCCGATTCCATTGATGACAGGTTCGATCCATCAATGCTTGAAAAATGAGAGAGACTTGACTTTGAAATATTTCAGGAATTCATGAATGATCGGGGAACCATCGAGATCATCGGAATTTGAATATCGATGATATCGATATCAGAGTTGAGGCATCGATAAATCCAACAGATTTTTCGTTAAGCTTGCTGGACAATTTATGACCTTGTTCGATGCAATCGACTTGGTACCGATAACATCGATATTTGAATATCGATTCTATCGAAGGGCCCCCAATCATAGTTAAAAACATCCTGAAATATCTACTGTAAGATATGCGCACCCACGATCGATATCATCGATGGACCTCCGATCTTATCGATATTTGATTTTAGATCATATCGGAAGATCATCGATATATCGAAGAAATTTGAGATTTTCATTAAAAAACAGGGGCACCAGAAATCTGCCTGTCGATCTTATCGAGCCACTTTAGATGGGCTTGAGATTTGTATATCGATGATATCGATAGGGGAATCGATATATCGATAAATTAGTCCAGATGAGTATTTAGTTGCTGGACACTTTTAGTCCTTATATTGATGATATAGATAGGTGCATCGATAGATCGATAAATCCGTCTAGATGAATATTTAGTTGATGGATAGTTTTGGTCCTCATATCGATAATATCGTTAAGGTATCGAGGACATCGACAGAGCAGGTCGATCATATCGAGGGTGTTTCGATAAAATCGACAAGGCAAGAAAAACTTAGAGATATTTCTATTTTGAAAAATTTTTCTTACCTTAAAATCCTGTGATTTCTAACTTGTTTTTAAGGATTTTATTCACCTGGTGTTTTGGGTCATGGGATGTGAGACTTTAGGTTTACCTGTGGCGAGCTTGCACACATCCGGTTGAGGCAGACGCTTGAATTGATCTTCCTATCAGGCTCTGTAGACAATCTGATTCAACACTCATGTAACTTGACAAACCAGGGCACTTTCAATGTACAGTCTTGAAAGAGCTTTGGGTAGCGGTGAAATGGATACTACGGTATTTAAGAGGCTCATCCAGGTTGAGCCTATGCTATGGTGACGGTAAACCTATGTTAGAGGGCTACACAGATGCAGATATGACAGGTGACATAGACTCCAGGAAGTCTACATCGGGGTTCATGTTCACGTTTACAGGGGGAGCAGTCTCCTGGTAGAGCAAGCTACAGAAGGTCGTAGCATTATCAATGACAGAGGCCGAGTACATTGCAGTCACAGAAGTATTAAAGAAATGTTTTGGATGAAAAGGTTCCTATAGGAACTTACCCTGAAGTAGGAGGAGCACGTGGTCTATTGCGATAGTCAGAGTGTTATACACTTAAGCAAGAATCCAAGTCAGCATTCTAAGTTGAAGTACATAGAGATTCGGTATCACTGGATCAGGGATACTTTGGAACAGAAGGTGTTACAGCTTGAGAAGGTCCACACGGACGATAATGGGTCAGACATGATGACCAAGGCTTTGTTCAAGGGAAAATTGGAGGTTTATAGAAACCTGGTTGGCTTGAAGAAGGTGAATCCCTCCTGGGACAAAAGGGGGAGTTTTGATGGGTTTTTTTTTAATCCCGTGCTCGACCGGTCGAGGGCTGGTACACGACCAGTCGTGGAGTTGAGTCGTGGTATGACTCAAAGTTCAGCGATTATGTACTGTTTTTCTCCGGGGTACTCAACCAATCGAAGGAGGAGCTCGATCGGTCGTGGGTGGCGTTCGACCGGTTGTGGACTCGGTACGACCAGTCGATGTTACGCCGATTCATTCCATGATTTTGCGCAGATTTCGTGTCGCAAGTCCTTTCGCAACTGGGATGCGGAAAGGAGTTTCCTAAAACTTTAAATAGGAGGTACTTAGGGCTTTCTAGGTATGACAAGAAGGTTTTCTAAAGCTTTACAAGGAATTTACTAAAGGGTTTAAGACTATCAAAGGTGAGAGGGAGAAGAAAAGAGAGAGAGAGAGAGAGAGATGAAGCTTATAGAAGGGAGATTATGCTCGTGGAGGTTATCTACGGTGCAATCTATATCTCAACGCTTCTATGTCCTCGTAATCGGTGAGATCTCTCCATTTTCTTTGTTTCTCTTATTGTTTATCCACTCTTGCGTGAGTGAAGAAGGTTGTAACGTTCTACTTAGTGGATTGTTGATCTGGATAAGGTCCCATGGTTTTTACCTCTTTGAGGGTTTTTCACGTAAAAATCTCTTATGTGGTGTGTGGTTGATGCTTCGATTTATTTCATTGCTTTGTTATTCCATAATTATGGTTTGTTCTGGAGGGCTAGATCTTAAAGTTTTGTGCAAGGCCCCCAACAAAGTGGTATCAGAGCTAAGTTCATTGAACAGGTAGGATCGATTTTGAATTATGGAAGGTGACTCATCAAGGATGATCAACCTCAATGGTTCTAACTAGACCATATGGAAGGCTAAGATGGAGGACTTGCTTTATTGCAATGACTTATATTCTCCAATTTTAGGCATATTAGCAAAATCTAAGTATATGCCTGATGATGATTGGAAGAAGATGGACCGAAAGGCGGTGGGGTTTATTAGACAATGGTTGGATGATTATGTGTTCCACCATGTGTCTACGGAAACCTCAGCCACTAGCCTATGGCTGAAATTAGAAAGGCTTTATGAGAGGAAGACAACCGGTAATAAAAAAATTTTGATAAGGGGACTTGTGAATCTCAAGTTCAAGGATGGTGATTTTGTGGCCGAGCACATGAATGAGGTCAGCTATATAGTGAACCAACTCTCCTCTATGAAGATGGTCCTAGATGATGAATTACAGGTTTTACTATTGCTTAGTTCATTGCCTGACAGTTGGGAGACATTGGTGGTGTCTCTAAGTAACTCTGCGCCAGACAGAAAGATATCCATGGAACCAGTAACTAGTTGTCTCTTCAATGAAGAGACAAGGAGAAAGTCTCAAGGGTCTACTCAGCAAGAGGCCCTTGTAACACAGGAACGGGGGAGAGGAAAGAACAGGAAGGGCGAGAAGGCCCGAGATAAATCAAGAGGCAAGTCGAGTAACAGAAAGGATTTTGATTGCTAAAACTGTGTCAAGAAGGGCCACTATAAGCATAAATGTCGTGGTAAGAAGAATGACAAGAAAGGAAAAGGGAAGGAAGATTAATCAGATTCCACTACGGTCGCCTCAGATGGCGACGTTGTAGTTATTCTTTCAGCAAATCATGATGTATGTCTCACGGCTACGAGTCAAGACACCGACTAGGTGATAGACTCGGGAGCTTCTTTTCATGCGACTCCACGCAGGGACTTCTTCAAAAGCTACAAGTCAGGTGACTATGGGACCGTGAAGATGGAAAATTCCGACGTATCTAAGATTGTAGGAGTCAGTGATATTTGTGTGAAGACCGATGTGGGCTACACATTGGTTCTCAGGGATGTGATGCATATCCCAGACCTTCGCCTCAACTTGATGTCGCGGGAAGGTTGGATGATGACGGCTATGAAAGCCGGTTTGCTTGTGGGCGCTGGAAGCTCATCAAAGGTTCGTTAATCATGGCCAGAGGAAAGAAGTATTGCACCTTGTATAAGAAAAGTGTCAGTATGTGCAAGAGTGGGTTGAACGAAGCGAAAGATTCAGCTATTGACATGTGGCACAGGCGTCTAGGCCACATGAGTGAAAAAGGGCTTCAGCTACTAGCAAGGAAGCAACTCCTTCCAGACGTGACAAGTACACCTCTCAAAACCTGTCTTGATTATTTATCAGGGAAATAACATAGAGTTTCATTCATTAAATCTGCTTCTCATGAATAAAGTGCATGCATTAGATTTGGTTTATTCTGATGTTTGTGGTCCTATGAGGATAAAAACCTTAGGTGGGGCATTGTATTTTGTTACTTTTATAGATGATGCATCTAGGAGGGTTTGGGTTAATTCTTTGAAATCCAAAGACGAAGTCTTTAGTTTGTTTAAACTATTTCATGCTATGGTCGAGAGAGAGACAGGTAGATCATTGAATTGCATCCGTACTGACAATAGTGGTGAATACATTGGCGACTTTCATGAGAACTGTAAGTCCCTACGTATACGGCATGGACAGACGGTTCCCAAGACCCCCCAGCATAATGGTGTAGCTGAGCGAATGAATCACACCATTATTAAGAGAATTAAATGCATGTTATCCCATGCAAAATTGTCCAAGAGTTCTGGGGAGAACCAATGCACACGGCGGTGTATTTGATAAACAGGTCTCTATCAGCCCCGTTGAATGGAGAAGTACCTGAGAATGTGTGGATTGGACATGATCCATCGTACAGTCATCTCAGGGTGTTTGGATGTAGGGCATCCGTTCATATACCAAAGGACGAGAGGTCTAAGCTCGATATAAAGATCAGGCAGTGTGTGTTCTTATGGTACGGTGATGAAAAATTTGATTACAGATTATGGGATCTGACTGAGAGGAAGCTCGTCAGGAGCAGATATGTGATTTTCTTTGAAGATCAGTGTATAAAAGACATTGGTAAGTCAGAGAAGAACCAGCCTGGTTCAGGTAAGTTAGAGGACATGGATCTGATTATTCCTCTCGTGGTGCCTGATGACGGGGGAGTACAGCAAGGTGCAGAGGACGAGGGAGTTCCTTCAGAAGATGGACCAGGGGAGAAGCCCCCACTTGATCCACCTGTTGAGCCACAGGTGAGGAGGTCATCTAGGAACAAACAGCTGTCCAAGAGGTACTCGCCACATGAGTACATTATGCTGACTGATGGGGGAGAGCCAGAAGACTATTCTGAGGCCCTAGCCAACGAGCATAAGGAGGAGTGGTTGAAAGCTATGCAAGAGGAAATGGAATCCTTGCATAAGAACCACACCTATGATATGGTGAAGCTGCCTAAGGGCAAGAAAGTACTGAGCAACAAGTGGGTGTTCAGAAAGAAGGTTGAGCAGAAGAATTCACAGACGAGGTTCAAGGCCAGACTTGTGGTGAAAGGGTTTGGTCAGAGGAAAGGCATAAACTTCGAGGAGATATTCTCACCAGTGGTGAAGATGACATCTATACGGGTGTTGCTTGGGTTGGTGGCTAGCATGGATCTGGAGATAGAATAGTTAGATGTTAAAACTGCCTTTCTCCATGGTGACCTGGAAGAAGAGATCTACATGCACCAACCGGAGGGATTCGAAGTCAAGGGCAAAGAGCATATGGTGTGTAGGCTGAGGAAGAGCTTGTATGGGCTGAAACAAGCTTCATGGCAATGGTACAAGAAGTTCGACTCGTTTATGTTGAAGTATGTATATGACAGAACGGAGTCAAACCACTGTGCGTTCACGTGCAAGTTCTCAGATGGTGATTTCTTAGTTCTGCTGTTATACGTTGATGACATGCTCATCATGGAAAAAGACATCAAGAAGATCGATAGGCTGAAACAGGAGTTGGGCAAGTCTTTTGCGATGAAAGACTTGGGCCCGGCTAAACAGATCCTAGGAATGGAGATAACCCGTGACAGAAGCAGCAGGAAGCTTTGGTTGTCACAAGAACGATATATTGAGAAAGTCCTAAAGCGGTTCAATATGAATGCAGCGAAGCCGGTCAGTACTCCACTGGATGGTCACTTCAGATTGAGTGATAGACAGTGTCCCAAGACGAAAGCAGAGATGGAAGAGATGCATAAGATACCCTACGTGTCAACCGTAGGAAGTTTGATGTATGCTATGATGTGTATGCGCCTAGACATAGCATATGCGGTTGATGTTATCAGCCGGTATCTTGCCAATCTTGACAAAGAGCATTGGGCAGCGGTGAAATGGATACTACGGTATCTAAGAGGCTCATCCAGGTTGAGCCTATGCTATGGTGATGGTAAATTTGTGTTAGAGGGCTACATAGATGCAGATATGGTAGGTGACATAGACTCCAGGAAGTCTACATCGGGGTTCATGTTCACGTTTGCAGGAGGAGCAGTCTCCTGGCAGAGCAAGCTACAGAAGGTCGTAGCATTATTAACGACGGAGGCCGAGTACATTGCAGTCACAGAAGCATGTAAAGAAATGTTTTGGATGAAAAGGTTCCTATAGGAACTTAGCCTGAAGTAGGAGGAGCACGTGATCTATTGCGATAGTCAGAGTGTTATACACTTGAGCAAGAATCCAAGTCAGCATTCTAAGTTGAAGTACATAGAGATTCGGTATCACTGGATCAGGGATACTTTGGAACAGAAGGTGTTACAGCTTAAGAAGGTCCACGTGGACAATAATGGATTAGACATGATGACCAAGGCTTTGCTTAAGGGAAAATTGGAGGTTTGTAGAAACCTGGCTGGCTTGAAGAAGGTAAATCCCTCCTGGGATAAAAAGGGAGAGTTTTGATGGGATTTTTCGTCCCATGCTCGACCGGTCGTGAGCCTCGCTCGACCGGTCGAGGGCTAGTACATGACTAGTCGTAGAGTCGAGTCGTGGTACGACTCAAAGTCCAGTGACTGTGGACTATTTTTCTCCGGGGTGCTCGACCAGTCGAAGGAGGAGCTCGACCAGTCGTGGGTGGTGCTCGACCGGTCGTGGACTCGGTACGACCAATCGAGGTTACGCTGATTTGTTCCGCGATTTTGCATGGATTTCGTGTCGCAAGTCCTTTCACAACTGGGATGCGGAAAGGAGTTTCCTAAAACTTTAAAGAGGAGGTACCTAGGGCTTTCTAGGTATGACAAGAGGGTTTCCTAAAGCTTTATAAGGAATTTCCTAAAGGGTTTAGGGCTATCAAAGGTGAGAGAGAGAGAAGAAAAGAGAGAGAGGAAGCTTATAGAAGGGAGATTATGCTCGTGAAGGTTATCTACGGTGCAATCTATATCTCAGCGCTTCTATTTCCTCGTAATCGGTGAGATCTCTCCATTTTCTTTATTTCTCTTATTGTTTATCCACTCCTGCATGAGTGAAGAAGGTTGTAACGTTCTACTTCATAGTGGATTGTTGATCTGG
This sequence comes from Magnolia officinalis, assembly GCA_021015155.1. Taxonomy (NCBI): domain Eukaryota; kingdom Viridiplantae; phylum Streptophyta; class Magnoliopsida; order Magnoliales; family Magnoliaceae; genus Magnolia; species Magnolia officinalis. Next base: position 31,930,854 of record JAJHSJ010000004.1, on the reverse strand, counting down.
ACGAGGTCCCGTGGTTTTTACCTCTTTGAGGTTGTAACGTTCTACTTCATAGTGGATTGTTGATCTGGACGAGGTCCCGTGGTTTTTACCTCTTTGAGGGTTTTTCATGTAAAAATCTCTTGTGTGGTGTGTGGTTGACGCTTTGATTTATTTCATTACTTTGTTATTCCATAATTCTGGTTTGTTCTGGAGGGCTAGATCCTAAGGTTTTGTGCAAGGCCCCCAACATTAAGGGCACTTAAGTTGAACAAAACACTAAGAAGACCTAGTGGTCTACGTAGTATTGATTTCTCTTCCTTCCAGCTTCAGCACTTTCAATGTCAATTATAATACTCAGAAAGAAAATGAACCTTGAGTGAGTTAATATCGCACTTTGCAAGAGGAAGAGAGGCTTAAGTGGGAGTGACCAAAAAGTGTTCATCTCGCGTAATCATCTCGCATACTCGTCTCATGACAATAACCCAATGAAAAGAAATAGAGGTTTTAAGAATAAGGGTAAGGGCAAAGGGAAGGTGGCAGATAATAATGTAGAGTCGAAGGACCAAAAACAAGTGGTTGGATCCTGCTACTTTTGTGATCAGGAGGATCACTTAAAGAAACAATGTCATCAGTAAAAAGCTTGGCTCAAGATGAATAGGAACAAAGGTAATGGTAAATATTCTTGTCTGACAGTTGGTTTAATTGATACACATATGTCATGATGTGGATCAATTCTGGATCGTTCTCTCACATCTTCTATCTTGTGAACTGACACTTCAGGAGCTTGAGACTCAATGATGTGGAGTGTTATGTTATCAATGGGTGGTATTCAAGTAGGAGAATCAAGGCAAATGATTTTGTATTTCTTTTAAATAAATCAATTTTCATATGAATCTTGAAACCCTTATATATTATTTTAGATTGGTTTGAAATAAAATAGTCCATTTGATTTTCTTTTAAATTTGAATGTTGAATTACGACCTCAATACTCTAGTTGTACATGGAATGTGGAAGTGAATGAAGGCAACCTTGTTTACAGACAAGAATAGTCATACACAATTTTGATCCCTAAAAGTGATGTACATAATGGTTTATAGTCCGAACAAGTAGTGTTATCACTTTGAGGTAGATGTACCTATAATGACATTCTGGACTTTTGAGCCAAGAATCCATGAGAAAAGTTTGACTTAGAAATGATAAGAGACATCTGTCCCTGATTTCACGGAATCCTGATATGAGCAACATGAGATTCTCTCAAATCACATTTACCCTTCTAATCATTTGATTAGTGAGGGAACAAGTGGGAGTCAATCTCAATGTTGTGATAGTTTAAGCACCTGCACTTATCCTTACAGGTACCTTGGTGATCCTTGGGAGAAAAATTATGGGCATCCAAAATGCATGATTTAGGTGAATAACGAAAGGTAATACAGATATTCAAGTCACGAATAGTAACACCCGTCGGGTAGAACTGATAAATGAATAAGTTTGGTCTACACTGAATACCTCATCAATGGGAGGTCTAGATTCAATTTTATTTCATGGCATGAGTGTTATAGCTCGATGGGGTATAATGCAAGCACTTACAATACCATGCATTAGAATAGAATTCTAATGCCTATTGTGAAGCTAGGTGTTAGACATTGCAGTACTGCCGTCCTCTAAATTGAGATATGGACAAAAGAGCATTCACTAAGGTTCCTTGAAAGGAAGATGATCTATAATCATCAAGTGTTTGGAAACCCCAGCTGATAATTTCATCATAAGGTGCTTTAGTTCAGAGGGAGAACATACGTTGAGGGGGTGTTTGCTTTTCAATAAATTAAAGATTATTGATGATTCAAGTTTAGATCTTTGTTCTTATTGTGCATGCGAGATGAACAAATAAGGTTAGCTATGATTGAGGTCAAAGCATATCTTTATTTGAGATTATTGGACCGCTTGACAGTTTGCATGCTGGTAACACCTAGCATGAGATTTTCATGTTCCGCACTCATGATTTTAGTATCCGTGTAGTTAGGAATGTTGGCATTGTAATTACGCCTGATCTTGGTTCGATATATGAGGTGATGATTGACGTGGTCTAGTGTCAGCAGTCCCAATGGACCACATAATTCGGGATACTTTACGGGATCCATTAAAATATCTAATAAAGCTTTGAACTCATTATGGAAATACTACATAATCCATTGATATGCTATGAATGTCCCAAGTGGAAGAATGTTGGAATTATGGGCCACACATGGTATAGTTTCATCAGACAATGCAACAATTGGATTGGATCAATCGCATGACCATCGGGATGGGACCCATATAGTTGTTGGGTATAAACACATTTCATGGGTGTGTTGTTCAATAGGCAACTCTCAATAGATTTGTGCTAGGATATGGCTCTTCTCCAGTGGCTAAATTAAGGAGACGTGGGCTTGGAAGAATCCTATGATGGGTGCGATTTCCTCACAGCCTAATTTATATAAAAAAGGCTTAACCCCAATAACCCCAATGCATTTTTTTTCTCAATTGAATTTTTATATACATTTAATTAGCCATTGTGATGTAGAGCGGGTCGCGGACAATTACATGGCAAAGATGGATCAGAAAAGGCCCAGTCGGCGACAGAAGTGATCTGGACCATCAGACCTTAAATCAGGCGTATCTCGCAATCCGGGATGAGTTAGCGGACGAAAAATATATGATTTTGGGGTAGAACGAGCTACTTTAGCCAACCAACCCTGCTACGCCGGGTTGCGACGCTCGGAATTGCGAGAAACCCCTGATTTCACGGTCGTTTCCCTGTTTCAATTTCGTTTTTACTATAAATAGTAAGTTTTAGTTTGCTTATAACTCTTTATCCGTCGGGCTTTAGGAGTTGCGCCCAACGTGAAAAGAGCTTAGAATAATTAGGAGAACAGGTTGGCGAAGCCAAATAGGACACTTACTATTTTTGGCCGAAAACCTTGCGCACTAGTAGACATCACGACCGTCTATAAATAGTAAGTTTACTATTTATAGTAAGTCGCGAATTCTAGGAGTCCTAGTTGTAGTTTGATTCTAATTTCTTTCTCATTGCTTAGTACCCTGATTTAAAGGGTTGTGAACTCGTTTTTATGGATTCATTAATCTATATCGAATTTATTTAGAATTTATTTCTATTTTCTGCTCTCTTTTCTCGTGGATTCGAGAAGTCTCTGTGAGGAGTCCAGAGAAGTTCCGTGGATTCGGAATATTTATCCTCTTGAGGAAGACGGTGCTCGACCTCACGTCCTCCCCTGCGTCAGTTTGGTATCAAAGCGAGGTTTCTCCTCGGGTCGATGGCTTCTAACGACGGGTCGGGCAACAATCCCATAGGCGGTGCTCCAGGAAATTTTCCTTTAACGGCGGCAACTTTCCAAGCAGCGCAGCAAGAGAATCGGCAAGCCATGCAAGGGCTGCAGGCTTCCATGGACCGCATAGCGAATCTCTTAGCAGAAACCCTAGGGCAACTCCGTGTTCCTGGTGGTAATCCTCCACCACCAATTGTTGAAACTCGTAATCGCCCTGATTGCAGGATAATCCCAGCAGTGCATCCAAGGGCCGTCCCTGAGGACGGGGGCTCCAGTGAAGAGGAGATCGATGACGTGATCTTCCACACACCCCAGGCAAGGCGGCGATCGGGTAGATCGAGACTTCAAGATACGGGTTGATATTCCTAACTTCAATGGCCAGCTACACATTGAGGATTTTCTCGATTGGCTTTCTGAAGTTGAGCGATTTTTTGACTATATGGACATCCCTGAAACAAAAAAGGTCAAGCTTGTAGCCTACAAGTTGAAAGGAGGAGCTTCAGCTTGGTGGGAACAACTGCAACTCGCACGAACCAGGCAGATGAAAGCACCAATCCGCACATGGCAACGAATGAAGCAGCTACTACGTGCCGATTCCTCCCTAGCGATTACGATCAGGTATTATTCCAACAATACCAAAATTGTCGACAGGGTAGTCGGTCGGTGAGAGAGTACGCAGAAGAATTTTACCGCCTGGCGGCGCGCAACGATTTGGTCGAGACTGAATCGCAGCAAGTCGCCCGATTCAACGGTGGATTGCGTATGGCGATCCAGGATCGGGTCCAGATGCAGTCCGTCTGGACGATGAATGATGCGATCAAGTTGGCTACTCGGGCAGAAGCGCAACTTGAACGTTCTAACACACGGGCCTATCCTACTGCGAGGATCACTGCGGCAGGTCCACCCCAGGGAGCTCCACAGCCTAAGGGGAAGGAGGCCGTAGGAGCACGCACTCAACCTCCTATGTCTGAGAACCGAGATCAGGGAAGTGGGCAAGCTAGACCCCAAAGGGGCGTATCGACTGCTGCTGGCACAAGTACAATCCCGAACCCTTATGCTCGGCCAAGGCCCAACAACTGCTATCGTTGTGGCCAGCCCGGCCACTTGTCAAATACTTGTCCCCAGCGAAAAGTGGCAAACCTCGCCACTAATGATGGTAGTGCTGATAACGCTTATGAAGATCCAGATATTGAAGAACAGGAGCATACCGCCGAGGACGAGGTAGATGATTCAGATTGGGTTCAGCAAGATCACGGCGAGTCGCTCGTCGTGAGGCGGCTATTATATGCGCCAAGAAAAGAAGTGCATCCACAGCGGCATAACATCTTCCGCACTAGGTGTACGGTGAATCGAAAGGTTTGTGATGTGATCATTGACAGTGGAAGCAGCGAGAACATTGTCTCCAGGGGCATGGTGGAAAAATTGCAATTGAAAACAGAGCGTCATCCCTCTCCATATACAATCGGTTGGATCAAGAAGGTCAGCGAAACAAAGGTAACTGAACGGTGCACCATATCCTTTTCAATTGGCAAACATTATAAGGATGAAGTAGTATGCGATGTGGTTGACATGGAAGCATGTCACATACTACTCGGTCGACCCTGGCAATCTGACCGTGACGCCACTCATAAAGGGCGAGATAATATATATATCTTCGTCAAGGACGGCCGGAAGACCATATTGGCCCCTATGGATCCAGAAGGACCACCTGAAACTTCTAAAGTGGATGGTCGTTTTCTCTTAACCATTCGGGACTTCGTGGAAGAATCCAAAGAAACAGGACAGACTTATGCATTAATTGTAAAAGGGGAAGAACTCGAGCCTACCATCATCCCTGAAAGACTAAGGCCCTTGTTGCATGAATTCCAAGAAATCTGGCCCGAGGACCTTCCCGATGGGTTACCCCCTATGCGAGATATCCAACACCATATCGACCTTGTCCCTGGGTCCAGTTTACCTAATCGTCCTCATTATCGAATGAGCCCGAATGAGTGCGAGATTCTGCAGGGACAAGTGGAGGAACTGATCCGTAAGGGTCTTATTCGAGAAAGCATGAGCCCATGTGCTGTACCAGCTCTGCTAACTCCAAAGAAAGATGGGAGTTGGCGCATGTGTGTCGACAGCCGGGCCATCAACAAGATCACCATAAAATACAGGTTTCCTATACCACGGTTGGATGATATGTTGGATATGCTAGAGGGCGCAAAAATATTCTCTAAATTGGACTTAAGGAGCGGCTACCATCAGATTCGAATACGGCCGGGTGATGAGTGGAAGACAGCCTTCAAGACCAAGGAAGGATTGTACGAATGGATGGTCATGCCTTTCGGTCTTTCTAATGCGCCTAGCACATTCATGAGGTTGATGAACCAAGTTCTGAAACCTTTCATTGGGCGGTTCGTTGTGGTCTATTTTGATGATATTTTGATATACAGTCAAGACGAAACCACCCATATGGAGCACCTCAAGAAAGTCCTTCAAGTGCTCACTGAAAATAAATTGTACCTCAATTTAAAAAAGTGTAGCTTCATGACTGATAGCCTATTGTTTCTGGGTTTTGTGGTTACATCCACGGGCATTCGAGTGGATGAGGAAAAGGTGAAGACAATCAGAGAATGGCCGGTTCCCAAAAATATTCACGAAGTACGAAGTTTCCATGGACTAGCGACATTCTATCGTTGGTTCGTGAAAAATTTCAGTAGCATTGTGTCACCGATCACAGATTGCATGAAGAAAGGGCAGTTTCAGTGGACTGACGAAGCCGACAGGAGCTTTGCCGAAATCAAGCGCAGATTATCCACGACCCCAGTTCTTGTACTTCCCAACTTCGACAAACTGTTTGAAGTCGAATGTGATGCCTCATATGTCGGGATTGGGGGAGTTTTGTCTCAAGAAGGTAGGCCGGTAGCCTTCTACAGTGAGAAACTTAGTGATGCACGCAAGAAGTGGTCTACATATGAGATCGAGTTGTACGCGGTGGTCCAGGCACTGCGACACTGGCGACATTATTTGATTCAAAGGGAATTCATACTTTACACGGACCATCAAGCCCTCAAGTTTATTAATAGTCAAGCTAACATTAACCGTGTGCATGCTAGATGGATCTCATTCTTGCAGGAATTCACATTCGTGCTAAAGCATAAGTCAGGGCAACAGAACAAAGTAGCCGATGCGCTGAGTCGCCGTGCAACTTTGTTAGTCACTATGAGCAATGAAGTTGTCGGGTTCGATCGCCTCAAAGACATATATGCCGACGACGACGACTTCAAGGACGCATGGGTTAGATGTCAGGAAGGTCACCCCGGTGACTTACATATACAAGACGGGTTCCTTTTTAAGGGAAATCGACTATGTATCCCAAAGAGTTCGCTAAGGGAACAGATAATCCAAGAGCTACATGGAGGTGGCCTCAGTGGACACCTTGGGCGAGACAAGACGCGAGCTCTTGTGGAAGAAAGGTATTACTGGCCGCAATTGGTACGTGATGTGGGAAAGGCAGTCCAACGCTGTTATATTTGTCAGACTTCCAAGGGGCAATCTCATAATACGGGCCTCTACACCCCGTTACCCGTGCCTGACGGCCCTTGGGAGGATTTATCTATGGACTTTGTGCTTGGTCTCCCACGAACACAACGCGGCATGGATTCGGTGTTCGTGGTAGTAGATCGTTTTTCCAAGATGGCGCACTTTATTCCATGCAAGAAGACTCTCGATGCAACACACGTGGCGAATCTATTCTTCAGAGAAATTGTGCGGCTACACGGGGTTCCCAAGACTATTACTTCCGACCGTGACACGAAGTTCATAAGCCACTTTTGGCGGACTTTGTGGACTCGATTCGATACACGCCTTCAGTTCAGCAGCGCGTACCACCCACAGACTGACGGTCAAACTGAGGTTGTGAATCGCACGTTGGGGAACCTCCTTCGATGTATTTCAGGGGAAAAACCGAAGCAGTGGGATTTGGCCTTGTCTCAAGCGGAGTTTGCATTCAACAACATGGTGAACCGCTCGACAGGAAAATCCCCGTTCCAAGTTATCTACGGACGAGTACCTCGCCATACACTAGACTTGGTCCCTCTGCCCAAGCTCCCAGGCATGAGCATTGCAGCAGATCATATGGCAGACAAAATTATGGGCATTCATGCGGAGGTACAGAACAAGCTACATGCCTCGAATGAAAAGTACAAGGAGCAAGCGGACAAGTATCGGCGACAGAAAGTGTTCGAGGTGGGCGACCAAGTAATGGTCCATCTGCGCAAAGAAAGATTTCCGACCGGAACGTACAATAAGTTGAAGAATAAAAAGATTGGACCGGTACCAATCATCCGAAAGATCAATGACAACGCTTATGTTGTTGATCTTCCAGATGATATGGCGATCTCACGAACTTTCAATGTTGCGGACCTGACTGAGTATCATGAACCAGCGCATAATGATAACTCGAGGACGAGTTCTTTTGAAGTGGAGGAGACTGATGTAGAGCGGGTCGCGGACAATTACATGGCAAAGATGGATCAGAAAAGGCCCAGTCGGCGACAGAAGTGATCTGGACCATCAGACCTTAAATCAGGCGTATCTCGCAATCCGGGATGAGTTAGCGGACGAAAAATATATGATTTTGGGGTAGAACGAGCTACTTTAGCCAACCAACCCTGCTACGCCGGGTTGCGACGCTCGGAATTGCGAGAAACCCCTGATTTCACGGTCGTTTCCCTGTTTCAATTTCGTTTTTACTATAAATAGTAAGTTTTAGTTTGCTTATAACTCTTTATCCGTCGGGCTTTAGGAGTTGCGCCCAACGTGAAAAGAGCTTAGAATAATTAGGAGAACAGGTTGGCGAAGCCAAATAGGACACTTACTATTTTTGGCCGAAAACCTTGCGCACTAGTAGACATCACGACCGTCTATAAATAGTAAGTTTACTATTTATAGTAAGTCGCGAATTCTAGGAGTCCTAGTTGTAGTTTGATTCTAATTTCTTTCTCATTGCTTAGTACCCTGATTTAAAGGGTTGTGAACTCGTTTTTATGGATTCATTAATCTATATCGAATTTATTTAGAATTTATTTCTATTTTCTGCTCTCTTTTCTCGTGGATTCGAGAAGTCTCTGTGAGGAGTCCAGAGAAGTTCCGTGGATTCGGAATATTTATCCTCTTGAGGAAGACGGTGCTCGACCTCACGTCCTCCCCTGCGTCAGTTTGGTATCAAAGCGAGGTTCTCCTCGGGTCGATGGCTTCTAACGACGGGTCGGGCAACAATCCCATAGGCGGTGCTCCAGGAAATTTTCCTTTAACGGCGGCAACTTTCCAAGCAGCGCAGCAAGAGAATCGGCAAGCCATGCAAGGGCTGCAGGCTTCCATGGACCGCATAGCGAATCTCTTAGCAGAAACCCTAGGGCAACTCCGTGTTCCTGGTGGTAATCCTCCACCACCAATTGTTGAAACTCGTAATCGCCCTGATTGCAGGATAATCCCAGCAGTGCATCCAAGGGCCGTCCCTGAGGACGGGGGCTCCAGTGAAGAGGAGATCGATGACGTGATCTTCCAACACCCCAGGCAAGGCGGCGATCGGGTAGATCGAGACTTCAAGATACGGGTTGATATTCCTAACTTCAATGGCCAGCTACACATTGAGGATTTTCTCGATTGGCTTTCTGAAGTTGAGCGATTTTTTGACTATATGGACATCCCTGAAACAAAAAAGGTCAAGCTTGTAGCCTACAAGTTGAAAGGAGGAGCTTCAGCTTGGTGGGAACAACTGCAACTCGCACGAACCAGGCAGATGAAAGCACCAATCCGCACATGGCAACGAATGAAGCAGCTACTACGTGCCCGATTCCTCCCTAGCGATTACGATCAGGTATTATTCCAACAATACCAAAATTGTCGACAGGGTAGTCGGTCGGTGAGAGAGTACGCAGAAGAATTTTACCGCCTGGCGGCGCGCAACGATTTGGTCGAGACTGAATCGCAGCAAGTCGCCCGATTCAACGGTGGATTGCGTATGGCGATCCAGGATCGGGTCCAGATGCAGTCCGTCTGGACGATGAATGATGCGATCAAGTTGGCTACTCGGGCAGAAGCGCAACTTGAACGTTCTAACACACGGGCCTATCCTACTGCGAGGATCACTGCGGCAGGTCCACCCCAGGGAGCTCCACAGCCTAAGGGGAAGGAGCCCGTAGGAGCACGCACTCAACCTCCTATGTCTGAGAACCGAGATCAGGGAAGTGGGCAAGCTAGACCCCAAAGGGGCGTATCGACTGCTGCTGGCACAAGTACAATCCCGAACCCTTATGCTCGGCCAAGGCCCAACAACTGCTATCGTTGTGGCCAGCCCGGCCACTTGTCAAATACTTGTCCCCAGCGAAAAGTGGCAAACCTCGCCACTAATGATGGTAGTGCTGATAACGCTTATGAAGATCCAGATATTGAAGAACAGGAGCATACCGCCGAGGACGAGGTAGATGATTCAGATTGGGTTCAGCAAGATCACGGCGAGTCGCTCGTCGTGAGGCGGCTATTATATGCGCCAAGAAAAGAAGTGCATCCACAGCGGCATAACATCTTCCGCACTAGGTGTACGGTGAATCGAAAGGTTTGTGATGTGATCATTGACAGTGGAAGCAGCGAGAACATTGTCTCCAGGGGCATGGTGGAAAAATTGCAATTGAAAACAGAGCGTCATCCCTCTCCAGCTTGACGTGAGGTCGAGCACCGTCTTCCTCAAGAGGATAAATATTCCGAATCCACGGAACTTCTCTGGACTCCTCACAGAGACTTCTCGAATCCACGAGAAAAGAGAGCAGAAAATAGAAATAAATTCTAAATAAATTCGATATAGATTAATGAATCCATAAAAACGAGTTCACAACCCTTTAAATCAGGGTACTAAGCAATGAGAAAGAAATTAGAATCAAACTACAACTAGGACTCCTAGAATTCGCGACTTACTATAAATAGTAAACTTACTATTTATAGACGGTCGTGATGTCTACTAGTGCGCAAGGTTTTCGGCCAAAAATAGTAAGTGTCCTATTTGGCTTCGCCAACCTGTTCTCCTAATTATTCTAAGCTCTTTTCACGTTGGGCGCAACTCCTAAAGCCCGACGGATAAAGAGTTATAAGCAAACTAAAACTTACTATTTATAGTAAAAACGAAATTGAAACAGGGAAACGACCGTGAAATCAGGGGTTTCTCGCAATTCCGAGCGTCGCAACCCGGCGTAGCAGGGTTGGTTGGCTAAAGTAGCTCGTTCTACCCCAAAATCATATATTTTTCGTCCGCTAACTCATCCCGGATTGCGAGATACGCCTGATTTAAGGTCTGATGGTCCAGATCACTTCTGTCGCCGACTGGGCCTTTTCTGATCCATCTTTGCCATGTAATTGTCCGCGACCCGCTCTACATCACATTGGCATTGGGGTTAAGCATTTTTTTTCTTTGGAATTTAGCCCTTTTGACTTGGAAATAGTCCTTTTACTTTGAAAATAACCCTTTTACCTTTAGAAATAAACATTTTTCATTTGAAAGTAGCAACTTTGTTCCCTTTTGAGTTTAAGATCTTTCCTTTATCAAACAATTATTCCATTTCTTTGAAAGATTCTTTTCCTAATTTTGTGAAACTTTGCTTTTCTTTTACTTTCTTAAAAATTTAAAATTTGAATTCTTGATTTTAATTTTAAAGTTTATTTTCTAAATTTCTACTTGAATAATGGTTTATAGAATTATTCTCTAGAATCTCATGTATGTACTCTTGCATTGCATTGGAATGTTTTTTATTTACTTATTTATTTATTTTATTTTAATGAAGGGATGTGATGATGAAAAAGTTATAATATTTGATTTTATGCATACTCTCATGTCATACTTTACATTAAGAGCGAGATTCTCATGCAGTGTTCTCTTGACTATATGTTCAGGATGATCATTGCATTATGAGTGAGATTATCGAGCGGGGATTCCCTTGACTGTATGTCAAAGATGATAATTGCATTAAGAGTGGGATTATCGAGTGGGGGTTTCCTTAACTATATTTCAAGGATGATCATTGCATTAAGAGTGAGATTATCGAGTGAGGGTTCTCCTATATGTCTAGGATGATTTGTGCATTATACATTACTCTTGCTTTATATTGAAATCATGGTTTACCTTAACCTTGGAATATATGTTTTACTCTATAAATGTACTTTACATAGATTCATATCATTTATTTCATTGCATTAGAAATCATGGTTTACTTGTTTCATTTTGAGATTGTGTTACATATTTTTCATCGAGTCCACTTTCAAACTTGTGTTGAAAATGATCTCATTGGGATTGCATAAGCTCACATAACTTTTGAATACTAAATTTCATGAACAAGTCATGGGAGTGTAAACTTGGGTGCATAGATGTTTTTATTTTATTTTAGAGTTTAGATGTTATTGTAAAGATTTTGGAATGAGAAGTTTATGTATGACTTTGTATACTAGTGAAGATGACTTAGTGGATGTATATTCCTTAAGCTTATGTTCATGTCTTTTGAATAGATAAATAAATAATTGTCTTTAGTTAAGGTTTATGATGTGGAATATAGTTTTTAAATGTTTATATTATAACTCATGTCATTGATTGCAGGATCAAGGCCTAACCAACCTGAGTGCCGGATTTTGAGGCATGACACTAAGATACTGCCTAATCCCAAATGATAAAATCTCAAAGTAAGGACACGTAGAGACATCGTTGGCTCACAACGAGCCAACGAATGGAGTATATAAATTCAACATACCAACTATCATTCTAAGGGGCCCAAGGCCAAGAGGAGTCAAAGAGAGGCCAACCCTCGAAAGAGATAGGTCAAGGGGTGAAGGTCCTATTCTCCGAAGATTTTGGAGATTCGTAATTGTCGTTGAGGTCTTGCTCGACTCAGGAGGCCAACCATGAAAAAATATCCCACTAACGAAGCCAATAAACTTAAGAGTAGGGATGGAATCGAGAATATCCGACCATTTCTTTTGCAGAAAAGGGTGTCTAGTCTCCCATTTTCTTTCTTAATCTTTATCATTTCATTTAGTGCATTTTTCTTTATTTTCCCTACATGGAGCCAATTTACTTTATGAAGTAAGGCTAGAATCTTTTTATTTTCGCCTCCCCAACTCCTTGTGGGTTATGTGAGGCATGACTATATCTATAATGCTAAAATTCTTCCAAATCCCCTTAAAATTGATAAAATCTCATAAAATAGAGATAGCACAAAAGAAGATGCTTAATCCCTTCCTCTTTCGTCACTAATACCCTTAATTTCTATGGTTGTAAATTAATTATAAGAGTCACTTGAGTTAGGGAATCTAACAATATCTTTAACCTGTAAGCGATTATACGATTTTTAGCTAGCCATAGATTCTAAGCTTTAATAGTCTAGTGGCAGCTCCAAAAATCAAATGTATTTTTATGTCTAAGTCAATACCACACCCCATCTACATAGCACAATAAAATAAGAAAAATTGTTGGGCACTATGCTTCCGCACTGCAGCGTTTACAGTTTCATCTAAACTAGGACTCACAGTTTGGATGGTTTGATTTACTTCTACTCTAATTGGGCAAGTACTTAGTGTGTGATATCAAGCATTGTAATCTTGATAGAGTATCATATTTTTTCTTGGCCTAAAAAGAGTATGCAATGAAAGGTCGTTGTTAAAAAATTTAACTAAGAGAGTTGATTGTTGGATTAGATATTAAAAGATAGCATAGAAAATGCGATAAATAATTACTTATGAATCAAAATAGAGAGATAGCACACGCAAGTTAAGAAACTGAATAAAATAAAATAAATGAAAATAAAAATTTTGATTGTAGTAGAACTGAGACACAATACTCACACTATCTTAAAGGCAAACTTGACCCTAGAAATTGATGCATTGGGCTGTAGCTTGTCTATCTCCAGGCGACAACAACTCTCCTCTTGAAAGAGTAGCTCAGATCAAGTGCACGCGTGATCAAAGCCCCTTGAACGAAGACTTGCAGTTGCTGATTTACCCTAATGTTGTAAAAAGAAAAACAAAAAAGAAAATTGTCTACTATATTTTCTTTCTTCAAAATAATAATGGTTGGAGTTTTTAAAATTGAGATAAGAGGGAGAAATTAAATTTCAAATTTCAAATACTAGTTTCAACAGGTCAAGTGGGGACACGTGGCATTAGGAGATGTAACACATGGGATGCATGGCACATTCATGTGTATGCGTATAACTAACATTTTGAATTAAAAATAATAATTAGAATTTAAAATTTAAAATTAAGATTTTATAAATTAAAAAGTAACACATGAGAAAAACACACACACTCACACAATATGGGCTCTAAAGGCCCTAACTCAGCTTGGTGTGCACGTATGCAAATAAATATATCCCAAAGTCTCTCATAAAGCTGAAAACAAGTCGAGCTAGCTCAAAAAACTCCCTCGAACCAACTCGATTGAACTCGATCTGACTTGACTCGCAGACTGGTTCAGGTCAATTCAAGCGCCTAAACTTGTAGCTAGAAAAAATTGAGTCGAGTTCGAGCTGGGTCAAGCTCGAATTGACTCGACTCGAAACCAAGCTCGAACCTGACTCGAACCCGATATATATATATATATATATATATATATATATATATATATATATATATATTATATATATATATATATATATATATATATATAAATTTATTAAAATGTAAAAGTTAAAACCTAAATCTACCCTACTCGATTAGACCCCCCCTTTTCCCTCTTCCTTTTTTGCTTTTACCATACCCGAATGGCGGGCCTACAGTGACCCCACCCAACCCGACCACCCGACGAGTGGCAATGACCCTACCTCTCTCTCATTCTCTAATTTCTTTCTCCTTTAGTCATTCTCTTCATGAATAAAAGAGGTATGTTTGAATCCATTGGCATGTCTATCCATTGGGTTGCGTTATGTTGGGTTGAGGTTGGGTTACGTCGGGTTGGATCAGGATTAGCTTGGATGGTCAGAGGTTTGGTTGGGTTATGTTAGGTTGGGTAAAGGTGGGGTCAAGGTTAAGTTACGTTAGGTTGGGTCAAGGTTGGGTTGGGATGGTTAAGGGGTTGCTTAGGTTGTGTCGGGTTGGGTTATGTCGATTTGGGCTGGGATGGTCATGGGGCTCTTAGGTTGTGTCAAGAAGGGCCAGGGTTGGATTGCGTCAGATTGGATCAAAGTTTGGCTAGGATGGTTAGGGAGTGGCTTGGGTTATGTCAATTTAGGTCAAGGTTGTGTTGGGTTAGACTTGACATTGACATTTGAATTTTGAACGAACTGTAATTTATTTCTTATCAATTATGTTGGTTTCATGACTTCGCCTAAAAAAATAATTCTTTAATCTATTAACAAAATGCCTTGAGCAGAAATGTCATATGATGAACCATTTGTTGACATTTGGGATTATAGTACCCAAGTCTACTCCCCAACATATGTAAGAATAAAGATTAAATGTCATTTATGTGGAGATAAATTCGTGAATAAAATAATTCAGCTTTGAATACACTTATCTAGTCAGGGAGGAGATGTGAAACCATGTTCCAATGCCTCGCGAGAAGTATGAATTTTATTCCAAACTCTCTTGGACTCAAATAAGAAAAAGTCCACCCCCTCCACACCAAATTCAACTGGTCACAAAAAATATAATAACAAATCTATTATAATAGATGAAGATTTAGAAATAGAGATAATGTACCGAATTAGTATGGAAGAAGAAAATGAGAATGTCAGATTAAAATCTCTGTAACTAAATAATCAAAAATTTCCTTGAAGATAAGTAAGAAAGATATGGAGGCATCTATATATCGATATCTTCCAAGACAACATGACGACGAGGCAGAGCTAAGCATAGAAAGTAAGAAGATCTATAAAATATCAAAGTTTCTTTTCAGGCTCTCCTCATTCTATAAGAAGTTGAGAACTCTTTATAATTCGACTCATAAAAAAGGCTTGCAAAAGTTAACTACATCTATACAGGAACATGATTGGGAAGTTTCACCATATTCTGATTAAAAATAAGTAAACAATTATCTAAAAGAAGATAACGCTTTTAAATCTACAAATATATCTCTTGTCATTGATGAAACTATAAACACATTAAGTGGATGAGACGACGAAAGCGAGGTAGAATTCCTCCAAGTTTTCCCAACCATTGGAAGGGGAAAAATGGATTTTAAGGATTGGTATGTAAGCTTAGTTATGGGGGAAATCAGGGAGAGAGGGTTCACCCTCTTCATCGGAAATATCTCCTTCAACACCAATAAGGGAGACCTAGATCGTATCTTCAGGAAATACAACAAGATTTGCGATATTTTCATCCCCTGGAATGCTAAGCTAAATCAACCCAGAGGCTTCGCATTTGTGAGATTCATGTATGCAGTCGATGCTTACACAGTCATGGGCATCCTAAATGGTAGATTGGTGGATGGGAGGGCCCTAAAGGTGGAAATTGCAAACCCTAGAAAAAACCAGCAAAACCCAAAAAACAACTCTTCCCCTACCGAGACCAATACCCCATAATCCACAGATGGCAACCCAGTCCTTTCTCTAAGTAGCAGTTGCAAATAAACCCAACTTCCCAAGCCAAACCCTCGGACCTAGCAGAACAAACCCTTCTCACAAGCTTCCACCTCTGCATTGGGATAATCTAATTTTCACAGCTAACTCTAATGAGACCAAGATCAAGCAGAGGAGCCTAGCCTAGCGCTAGTAGCCCACGCAGTAAATGACCAAATTCCCTTAATCTGTCTCTCCCAAACCCTGTCCGGATCTAGATACGCGGCATCAGCAATCAACATAGCTCACACAAATTCAGACTCCTTCCTGCTTTCATTCAAATCTAGGGAGGAGCTGCTCTCCTTCACCGCTGACTATGCCCTGCATGCAAAGAAGGGTATCTCCAATGTCTAGCCCTAGACCCCTAAATCTCCCCCATCAGAGGTATCTACCTAGATTTGCATGGCATCCTAGCGAATGCTTGGATGGAGTCAGTTTTTGTGGGACTGGGTTCTACCTTCGATATAATGGTTGAAGTGGACAGATGCTCGACCATTGGCCTCGATCTTTCCGAAGCTAGAATCAAGGTCCAATTGCAGAAGGGAGGAGACATCCATAACATTAGGAAATTGATAGTAGCATAGGAGGAATACAATATTTGGGGTATCGTTTAGAAATTTCAATCTCCTAGGGACCACTTGGCACGCCCTCAAATCCCAAGAGTCACATCAAAGATGACCACTAGGGAGTGCGTGGAGAGAGCTTTCCACTAGCCCGGGCAACTGTCGTGCACCTCCCAGGGCAATAGTCCGATGAGGAGAAACGCATGTGATCTTGCTCCTAAAGATGCTTGTACTAATCAGGACAGACCAGATGCTCGAGAAATGTCCACAGAGATTTCATCTCTCCATAGTCCAAAATGTGTTTGTGGAAATGCTAAAACGGTTGCGCCCATTCGAATGACTCTCCAATCCCATACTTCAGCAAAGGATACCTCTATGAGTCGGGGTACCTGCCCTGATGCTCATTCACCTCCATGTCCAGCACCACTTTGTGGAATTGCCAATCCCACGCCACCACATCAGTCTCCCCTAGTGGTTGGTCCTGCTAGCCAGGTGAGCTCAGAGGGCCATGTTAAGTCCCTAGAATCTCAAGTGCCTGGCTACCTGGTACATGTTTGTGAGATTGTCAATACTGAATCACCGCCTCAAACTCCTCGTGTAGAGGGTCTATCGGCGCAAGTGAACCCATAGAGCCCCGCTCGTACTTTGATCGTTCGGACTTCTTTTCTTGGTGGACACCCCTCCCACAAGGTACAAATACTAGACACCAGGGTGTCTTCAAAGGATACACAACAGGTATCTCAAGGTGAGGTCTTCAGCTTGTCCCCCGCCACCAAACTGTAGAAAAGATTTAGGAAAGCTCGCAAGGCACTCTCAGAAGGTAACAAGCCTATGAAGCTCAGATCAAGCTTTGAAGAATTGGAGGAGGACGTAGACGTCTCTTCCTGGTGTTGAGGGTCAAATATTGCATATTAAACCCCAGTTATTACCTGAATTTACGAACATGATACTGTTTAACGATCTATTTTAATTGTGATTGTGATGCAAGGTGTATTTAGGAGCCTGGACTGAAAAAGGGTACTAAAAGCATGGATTTGACGCTCTGAAGACATCAATGCAAGGGACGGATCCTAGAGGACTAAGATCGAGGAGTTTACACGCCAAAGATCTGAGAAAATCAAGCTACTCATGTTAAACGGGCCTGAAAATCATCTAGAATGCAAGATCACAGGGTTCTCGCCATCCGTTTTCTTGAAACTTTATATATGCCTTGAGGACCATAAATTAACCATACATGTCAAACTTCAGCCATTGGATCCTTGTGGAAGTGCCCAACGGACAAATCAGCCCATAAAACACTAAGGCCTAGCGGATATCTGGATATGCTTCAAATTTTGTCTCAACACCTTAATTGAGATCGTAAGACGGATGGACGGAGCGGATTTCTCACAAACATCACAGTGGACTGCACATGTATATCACATGCACATAGGGTGCACAACGTCCGCACCACACCAGACTGTGAAGTCCGGTCAAACAGGCTTTGACCATGCTTTCTTTTAAAAAACCAAAAACGAACATTGTCTTTATGATGTCTGTCCATTTTTTAGTAGTGGGGCCCACCCATCATACATCTTTATGATCTGGACCATCCACTATGTCCAGAGGCGGGCCATGACCCTCGCCTAGGTGGATTTTTGGCCTCATACATGTGTTTACACGAGGATCGTCGAAAAATGCAAGATTAACTGTGATTTGGTTTGATACAGTGGACCGCACAAAAATCCAATTAAAACCACTTCTTCACTACTAGTTTTTCGCCAGGAATTCAATGAATGGAGTGGATTTTTCTTCCAAAGCTGATCAGGGGCCCACCGAGCATCACAACGTACTCTGTTTATGCAACCCATGTGTCCGGGAAATCCAGATTTTTGGGGATGTTGTGGGCCACCATCCGTGATCGGATCAGCCATCTGAACTGTCCAGAGGGAGCGCAAGATGTGTCTAACCTTCACCATGAAGTCGGAATGGCCATTATAGTTGGGGTTTTCCTCAAAAAACCCGTTGAAATGCAGCGTGTTGCATTTCGCGGCTGAACAGTCCAGTTCACACAGTTGCTTCAGCTACCGACTTCATTCCACCACCCCTTGTCCTTATAAAAGGAAGGGAGGATGTGGGTAGCAAGCATCAGATCAGCCGTAGAGGCGTGGAGGATAAGGAGACATGAATGAGAGAGAGTCCGAGGCCGTGGACGTGGAGACGATTTCTGCTCTTTTTTTTTTCCTTCAATGTTTTTTCTTCTTTCCTTCAGATTTTAGTTAATCATGGCTAGCTAAACCTCTTAGCTAGGGCTAAGAGGGGAAGCTTGTAGCGCAATGGGGTTTTTCTACAGCTTTAATTTATGTTACGTTGAACTCTCTTTGATTTCAGTTTGATTAATAGGAATGTTTTTAGTCTTTAATGGTTTATTGTGAGTTACATTACAATGTATCTGTGATGGCTCTAAGCATGTTCTGTTCATTATAGGGACTATGAACGTGGGAGCCCTGTTGTTCACCATCGTCTCACGGGCATGGTTGGGTGATGGAACCTTTCCTAACGTTCATAACACCCTTAGATTAGAGGTGGATTGGCTAAATTCTGTTGTTTTCTTTGTCTCATGGGCATGGTTTTGTGATGGAATCAATTCTAATTCTCATACCTATCTGCTATTGAAAACTGGATCAAAGGAAGTTCATATTTGGATTTTGATGAAATATCTTCCAACTGGATGAAGATGAGACTCTGAATTCAGTTGCACTTATGAATCAAGCATAGATTTCCCTCATCTCTACAAGTGGATCCTTGGCACCCTAGTTTCCCACCTTTGAATTTACAAATTCTAGATAAAGTGTTTCATCATTATTCTCTTAATTCTCCCTGATTTAGATTACATCTTTGTCTAGTTCTAGTCCAAGTAACTTTCAAATTACATACAAGGTTCAGTCCCTGTGGATTCGACCTCGGTCTTACCGAGATTATTACTACATCACAACCCTATACTTGGGGTGTGAACAAGTTTTTGGCGTTGTTACCGGGGATTGACGGTTACATTTTTCTGAGATTAACTAGTTTTAGAAATAGGTTAAGATTATGATTTTTTTTCTAGTTTCAATTCTAGGTTTAGGTTTTTCTGTTTGACTTTTAGAAACTAACTTAACTTTCTTGTTTTGTAGAATTCTGATATAGACCTTTTGAATTGGTAATCTCTTTCTAATTTTTCTATTTTTAAAAACTTTCTAACTCTAGGATTTCTTTTATTTTTATTTTTATTATTTTTAGAAACTAACTTAGCTTTCTAGTTCTAGGTTTAGAAACTTTCCTTTTTTAAAAACTAACTTTCTATTTTTATTTTTAGAAACTTTCTAACTTTAGAGTTTTTATTTTTAGAAACTAATTTCTTTTGTCTTCTTTTGCAGGATCTTAACATAGGAACTTCTAATTTGGTAACTTCCTTCTAACTTCTCCTCCTCTTACTTTCCATACTGCTGTAGGATCTTTTCTTTTATTTTCTTAGGATTATATTCAGAGTTAGTGTTTCACCATGGAAGAGTGGGTACGTCAATATGCTGAGATGGATAAAAGATATTGGGGAGGAACGTATAATGATTATGATGGAATTCAACCTATATCTCAAGATTTTTCTCAAACCATCATCGAGAAATGACTGGAATATTATGCTCCATCAGTTACAAAGTCCTTACGCGATCATAATTATAGGAATGAAGACTATTATCAACTATCATATTCTCCTACATATGATCTGTATGACTATAACCAATGGAAACATTAAAATTGAGAAGATGAACCAACAACATGTTATAATGATTATTCTCTTGGATACCCTACCTTTGAGATCTAAGCAGAACCGATCCAAGAGGATTCATTTCAGCGTAACATGGCCTGTTGTACAGAAATTAGAAAAATGTTGGAAGCGCTTAATTTGCG
This sequence comes from Magnolia officinalis, assembly GCA_021015155.1. Taxonomy (NCBI): domain Eukaryota; kingdom Viridiplantae; phylum Streptophyta; class Magnoliopsida; order Magnoliales; family Magnoliaceae; genus Magnolia; species Magnolia officinalis. Next base: position 31,910,484 of record JAJHSJ010000004.1, on the reverse strand, counting down.
CCTCGATAAGATAGAGGAAGCTCGTTCATCCCAACCACAACCCAATCCAGAAATACAATGTGAGGAAAGTGATCCTAACTCACTTTTGAAGAACTTTGGAATTTGGAATGAAGAGTTGGATTATGTTAATGAGCATATGGTTCAATTTTCCGAAGAGTCGATCTCGATGATGGTCCAAAGGAATGATCAAGAGACATGGGTGTCTTTCAAATACGATGATAGTGACATACTTCACTCACATGACACACATGATTTCAATGATGAGGGAGTGGTTAGTTTATTCGAACCTCAACCTAATTTAGAAATAGAACGTGAGGAAAGCAATCTCATCCCAAGTGTGCACTGCACGAAATTAGACGATGATTCGTATTGGGATGACAATCATGAATGTCCAGCCCAAATTCTCCTGGAATCAATCTCAAGTATGGTCCAAGTCAGTGATCAAGAAGTACACGAAATAATCCATCATAAGGATTTACTTCACTCATTTGACATAACTGATTTAAATGTGGAGGATGAGCCCCTTACAACAGAACCTTCTAACTCTTGGGAGACATGTTCGGACCACTCCCTGAATTGAATGATGATATGATTCGAGAGAGGGACGAGTTACTCGATACGACTTTGGAATTTGAAACCACTTAGTTGAGTTTATCATCTGAATTGTACACGTCTGACGATTCAATGCCTCGGCTGAGTAGTTTCAATGAATAGAGTGTTCACATCAATGCTTCCCTTGTTGATTTTCAATCTGTCTGTACAGGGCAAAAGCAAGAGAGCATGCGTGCATCCATTTTCAAAGACGATGAGATTCTTGGGTAGATCATCACGAGCTTCAATATGAAAAATAAGTCACTCTCAGTCGAATTTCCCAACTCTTTAGATGATTGCTTGGCACACTTTGCAGATTCAAATGATCCCATGATAAAAGACATAGTGAATGCCTTGCAAAATAATATCTCGGTAGTTGTCATGGACCAAGAAAACCCTTATGCTGAAGCCCCTCCTTCCCCAGATCTTGAATGTTTACCATTAAAAGAGGGGCTGAGAATTGAACTAGAGTCTGAAACTTCGGACTATGTTGAGACTATATCACTTTCTGAAAATTTTTCTGAATTCTATTTAATTGTAGTCTCTGATTCACCATGGGATACTAACTTTGACACTTTTTTTGTCACAGGTGAATCATACATACTTTGGATACCTCAAGCAAGTGAACGATAAATTTTTACTGAGGTACATAAGTTTCTCTGGACATTCATGCTCCAGGGCATCCAAGCCTATTGCAAAAAGGGATTTTGGATGACCCTGTTGAGAAACCTACTAAGAAATTTATCATGATATTGGCCAGAAGAGGAACCTTGCGGCATGACTGAGTAGCTGTTCCCCTGCTTTCATAGGACTAGGATAGTTTACTTGATACCGTTCTAGGATAGTCGGCTTTATGCCATTAGGATAGTTTGTTTTCTTAGTTGTTTTAGGATAGGTTGCTTTCATTGGTTTCGCTCTTATGCTGACTCGCTTTCATGCTGATACCTCTTTGGAAAGGCCGTTCAATTTCCTCATCAGGTACTATCTTTCCATCACTTCTCTTTTACTTTCGTTGTCCCATGTGCATTGCATGCTCATATCTTTTACATTGAGGACAATGTAGATTTTAGGTTGGGGTAAGAGATTATGTTACCTAATCAGTGTTTTTTTTCGGTCTTGAGTAAAAATTGTGAAAATTTTTAACATTTTTCTGGACATTCTTGTGAATTTAAAGTGATTTTGAAGGATAGTCGCGATTTAAGAAGTATACGATACGGAGTGTTGGGGATTTACATCTCTTAGATTTAGTTATCTGATAGATTCCACAGTTGAGATCGAATTATCAATCCATGATTAGAAGTTGTAAACATTGATCGAATCATGATTTCACATGTCACATCTCGCTTACACATTGAAGTTTCAGTTCGATATTAAAAGGATAACTTGGTAATCACTAAGCATGAAAAGAACCAGCCTGGGAAATTTGCCCATCATGCTCAATAAGAAGATAGAAAAAAAAAAAAAGAATTGAAGAATGAAGAAAAGAAATAAATACCCAACTCCAAAATGGTTGCCTATGGAAAGGGTTGGGCGAATGGTCTTCACCATAGGTTTGCTCCCTATAGGTGAAGGTTCGATTCCCTAAGGTTGACATGGCATGAAAGCCGCCGATGAAAAAGATGATCTGTAAGGCAAATTCCGATTTAGGTTTTGGGTGTCCTGAATGCTCTTGTTGGTTACCAATGATATCATGAAGTAAAGAACTGAATCTTTGAGGATGATAAGTCGAGGTTACACTATACACCCATGGATCTTAATGTTTAGAAGTTTTCTAATTGATGGATTAATACTTTGAACTTGATTATGAAGTTTACCGTGCGCTTGAGTCCAGGAGAAAGTAATGCCCAACATTCATGAATCTTAGAATTCTAGTATATGGATTGTTTTTCAAAAACACTTGAGTTTATAGAAATTGTCCGATAATTCTCAACTTATTTTTTGCATATTTTGCTCGGGACTAGCAAAATGCTGGTTGGGAGTTGTGTTGAGGGTCAAATATTGCATATTAGACCCCATTTATTACCTGAATTTACGAACATGATACTGTTTAACGGCCTATTTTAATTGTGTTTGTGATGCAAGGTGTATTTAGGAGCCTGGACTGAAAAAGGGTACTATTTGACGCTCTGAAGACACCAAGGCAAGGGATGGACCCTAGAGGACAAGATTGAGGAGTTTATACGCCAAAGATTTGAGAAAATCAAGCCACTCATGTTAAACGGGCTTGGAAATTGTCCAAAATGCAAGATCACAGGGTTCCCGCCATCCGTTCGGCTCGAAACTTTATATATAGCCTAAGGACCATAAATTACCTGTACATGTCAAATTTCAACCATTAGATCTGTATGGAAGTGGCCCAACGGACAGATTAGCACATAAAACACTGATTTGGGGCTCACCAGATATCTGGATATGCTTCAAATTTTGTCTCAACACCTTAATTTAGGTCGTAAGATGGATGGTCGGAGCGGATTTCTCACGAACATCACAGTGGACCCCACATGTACATCGCATGCACATAGGGTGCACAACGTCCGCACCACACCAGACCTTGTAGTCCAGTCAAACAGGCTTTGACTGTGCTTTATTTTTAAAAACCAAAAAATAGACAGCGTCTTTACGCTGTCCATCCAGTTTTTAGTAGTGGGGCTCACCCATCATACATCTTTATGATTTGGACCGTCCATTGTGTCTAGAGGCGGGGCATGACCCTCGCCTAGGTGGACTTTTGGCCCCATACACGTGTTTGCACGAGGATCGTTGAAAAATGCAAGACTAATGATGATTTGGTTTGATACAGTGGACCTCACCAAATCCGATAAAAACCACTTCTTCCCTACTGGTTTTTCGCCAGGCATTCAATGAACAGAGTGGATTTTTCTTCCAAAGATGATCAGGGGCCCACCGAGCATCACAACGTTCTCTGTTTACATAGCCCCTGCGTCCGAGAAATTGGAATTTTTCGGGATGTTGTGGGCCACCGTCCATGATCGGATCAACCATCTGAACTGTCCAGAGGGAGCGTAAGACGTGTCTGACCTTCACCATGAAGTCGAAATAGCCATTATAGTTGGGGTTTTCCTACCCATTGAAACGCAGCTCGTTGCGTTTCGCAGGTGCACAGTCCGGTTCGCACAGTTGCTGCAGCTACTGACTTCATTCCACCACCCCTTGTCCTTATAAAAGGAGGGAGGACGTGGGTAGCAAGCATCAAATCAGCCTTGGAGGCGTGGAGGATAAGGAGACGTGAATGAGAGAGAGGCCGAGGCCGTGGACGTGGAGACAGTTTCGGTTTTTTTTTTTTTTTTTCCTTTTCTTCTTCAATGTTTTTTTTCTTTCCTTCAGATTTTAGTTAATCATGGCTAGCTAAACCTCTTAGCTAGGGCTAATAGGGAAAGCTTGTAGCGTGATGGGGTTTTTCTACAGCTTTGATTTATTTTACGTTGAACTCTCTTTGATTTCAGTTTGATTAATAGGAATGTTTTTAGTCTTTAATGGTTTATTGTGACTTAAATTACAATGGATCCGCGATGGCTCTGAGCATGTTCTGATCATTATAGGGACTATAAACGTGGGAGCCCTGTTATTCACCATCGTCTCACGAGCATGGTTGGGTGATGGAACCTTTCCTAACGTTCATAACTCCCTTAGATTGGAGGTGGATTAGCTAAATTCTATTGTTTACTTTGTCTCATGGGCATGGTTTTATAATGGAATCAATTCTAATTCTCATACCTATCTGCTATTGAAAACTGGAGCAAAGGAAGTTCGGATTTGGATTTTAATGAAATATCTTCCAACTGGATGAAGATAGGACTCTAAATCTAGTTGCGCTTATGAATCAAGTATAGATTTCCCTCATCTCTACAAGTGGATCCTTAGCACCCTAGTTTCCCACCTTTGAATTTACAAATTTTAGATAAAGTGTTTCATCATTATTCTCTTAATTCTCCCTGATTTAGATGACATCTTTGCCTAGTTCTAGTTCAAGTTACTTTCAGGTTACGTACAAGGTTCAGTCCCTGTGGATTCGACCTCGGTCTTACCGAGATTATTACTACATCACAACCCAATACGTGGGGTGTGAACACCTGGAATGCATTCAACTAGAGATCAACAATTTTTAAAGATAACCTCCAGCTCTCGGTGGACCTCTCCCCATTTTTTCTAAATTGCCCTGTCACTTTTCTCAGAGGGAAGATCTAAGGAGGGTAGCTATTTAGTTGAAGTCTCCAGACTCCCTCCCAGTAGGTAATTGTTTAGCTCCAGAGCCTATATATTCGCCTACCTCCCCTAGCACAAGAGTCAGGCAAATCAAGGCCACACTGATGGGGTGAACCGGGAACTCGACTGAGTGATATTGGCTGCACCTCACACCGAATTCCTGTCAGCTACGGAGGGGCAAGGAGAATGGGAGGGTGGTACTAAACTCAAGACATATCGTAAAGGGTAACGGGCCACCTCGCTCTTCAGTAGACAAGAAGCAAGATGGAATGGGAGGGTCAGAAAAATCAAGTGCAGAGTGTTGTTAGCTGAGCAGGAGATTAATAGATAATCTTCTCATCTGGAACGCTCGAGGTGTAAGAAATCCTCCTACCATCAGGACCCAGAAGCGCCTTATCAATCAATTCAACTTGGCGATTGTGGCGATCCTGGAACCGATGCTCTGGGATGAGAAGCGAGTCAAAATCGAACTCAAGTTAGGCTTCAACAACTCTATCTCCAATATAACCCAAGGAGGTAAAGTGTGGGTTTTTTATGCTTCTTTCCTTTCTGTTAAGATTATTGCAGCTACAAACCAAATGCTCTCGGTTGCGGTTGGATTTCTGGGTAATCCAACTGTAGCAATGGCATCCTTTGTCCATGCTAAGTGCGTGCGCATTCGGTGAAGAGCCTTGTGGGACCGACTTAGTGCATTATCAGTAGCTTCGTCCATCCCATGGTTTGTGGTTGGCGACTTCAACTCAGTTCTTTCCCAGGATGAGAGAAGAGGAGCTAGCATGTTCGACAGTCAAAGTTCTTATGAGTTTGGGGAGGGGTTGAACAGGGTGGGTCTCGTGGATGCAAAATTCTCGGATAACAAATTCACTTGGTGTAACAACTGGAGCGGCCAAGCTAGAGTTTGGGCTAGTTAGACAGGATTTACTATAATAGATCCTGGCTATCCTTGTTTCTGAATTTTCAGGTCGAGCACTTAGACAGGATAAACTCAGACCACACCCCTCTGCTGTTGTCTTTCCCCACTCAGCCAAACTCCTTCCCCAAACCATTAAGATTTCAGAGAATGTGGATGACTCATGACTCGTTTCAGGATCTGGTCAAGCAAGCATGGGCTTCTGACATCGCTGGCGAGCCGATGCAGATCCTCCAAAGCAAAATGAAAAATGTTAAATCAACCTTGATTAGATGGAATAGAGAGATTTTTGGGAACATCTTCACCAACATTAGGAAGGCAGAAGAGGAACTTATCATGGCTGAGAAGACTGCACAATGCATGGGCAGTCAGGAAGCCCAACACGACCTCAACCTGGCCAAGATTAAATTGGCTAATCTTGAATTACGTGAGGAAATTTTCTAGAAATAGAAGGCCAGAAATCACTGGCTGCGAAAGGATGACAAAAATACCAAGTTCTTTCACAATTCGACGACCGATCGGGCCAAAAGATCTCGTATCCAGGAGATCAAGCTAGAAGATGGATCGGTGGCTACAGACCATCAGGCAATCAAGCAGGCAAGGGTAGGTTTCTTCTCCTCGCTCATGGCAGTGTTTCCTACGTCCTCACCTGGCGATCTGCTGGAGGCTCTCCAACCTTCCATTTCTGAGGAAGACAACGCCATGCTAATGGAAGAGCTGTCTAGTGAAGAGACTCTGGCAGTCGTGAAGAATCTTCCGATGAATGGGGTTCCAGGGCCCGACGGTTTTACCGAGGCATTTTTTCAAGGCTACTGGAGAATTGTCGGGCAGGATATCCTACCAGCAGTTCGTTCTTTCTTTGCCAATGGATCCCTTCCAAGGGCTTTCACATTAACTCTCATCTACCTTATCCCAAAGTCCATGGCGCCCGATAAATTTGCTAACTTCTGCCTAATCATATTGTGCAACTGCATTTACAAGATATGCTCGAAGATTATAGAGGATAGGCTTAGCACGATCCTTCCCAATATTATCTTTGTGGATGTTCACTCCCCAGTATAGGGTTGTGATGTAGTAATAAACTCGGTGAGACCGAGGTCGAATCCTAAGGGACTGAAACTTGTACGTAGTCTGACATTAAATAGAACTAGAACTAGATTAAGATGAAATCTAAATCATATATAATTGAAGGAATAATGATGAAATATTTATCTAAAACTTAGAGAATTCAGAGGTAGGAAACTAGGGTGTCAAGGATCCACTTGTAGCAATTGGGAAGTTACTTTGTATTGATTCAGGGACACAACTGGAATCAGAGTCCTATCTTATCTAGTTGGTAAGAAGAGATTTGTCAGATCTTTGAACTTCTCGTGGATCTAATCATCAATAGATACGATTGGTGTAGATTTGGAAGTGATCCCGTCACCAAACCATTGAAACTAAAAACATTCCTTATAATCAACTAGACTTCATGAGAGTTCAATAAGCATGAATCAAAGCAAAGCTACCATCCTAATCACGCTACAAGTTTCACCTCTTAGCCCTGGCTAAGACGCTTAGCCCAACATGATTGGACTAGATCACACGAAATTAATTAAAAAAAAATAGCAGATAAAAAACTCTAAAAAACTAATCATACTGTCTTTCTCAGCCTTCACGGTTGCACAGCTCCTGGCTTGAATGCCCCCTTCTCTCCTCTCTTTCTTTTTTTTTAAAAAATTTTTATTTTTTATTTATAACATTAGGGAAGTCGGCTGTTTGTAGATCCTCCTGGAGTCGGAGAACCGAGCTTCTTTACGCAGCCAGCAAGTCGGTTTTCACAACTGACCTTGTTTCACGGTAAAAAACCAGACCCAACTTGCGTCGGGTTGCTTTTTGAGTGGCTGATTACCCCAGCCTTTTGATATGGCTTCATAGATAGGGTTGGTACCACCTCCTCGAGGCTTTGGCCGGTCAGGATCATCAGTCCCATCCTGACCATGATCGGCAAACGGCCCACAGTGACCGCGTTTCACGGACGCAGAGCCTACTGCGTAAATTAGTTGGCGTTGATGCTTGGTGGGGCCGATGATTGAAGTCGTTGGAGAAATCCACGCCGTCCACCAGATGTGAGTCGAAAAACCAGTTGGAAATGCATGGTTTCAGATTGCATTCGGTGTGGCCTACAGAGTTTTTCATACTGTCATCCGTCCTATGTTTGGACGGTTGAAATCTGATACCCACTATCTCCTAAAATTCCATCCTCTAGGCTTTAGTAAAACAAACCTTGGGGTTCTAATGGACGGTCTGGATCGGACCTTCATATCATCATGGTGGCCCACAACTGTCCGTCCGTAACTCCCTGTTCTGGGTTTCGCACCAGAAGAAACAGGAAGCAGAGACCTTCCATTTTCGGATTCTTATGGTCAAACATAGTTTGACTGACTCTCTTAGTTAGGTATAATGCCAGTGCACCTTTGTGCGTGCACGCTCATGATCCACTGTGGGGTCCAAGTGATGTTTATGACGAATCTGCGCGTCCATCCGTTTTGTCTCCCCAGTTAAGGTGAGAATAAAAGTGAAGCACATCTAGTTATCAGGCGGGCCCTAAATTAGGGATATGGGGGCTGATCTATCTGTTGGGCCATTTCTAGAGGGATCCAATGGATGAATTTGATGTGTACGGTTAATTTATAAACCCCAGGCCATGTATGAAGTTTTGAGCTGAACGGATGGTGGGAACCCTGTGATCTTGTATTCTGGATGACTTTCGGGCCACTTGAACTTCAGTTTCTCCATTTTCTCAGATCTCTGGCATGTAAATCCGTAAGTCTTAGTTCCCTAGGGTCCGTCCCTTGCCTTAGTGACTCATGAGCATTAAATCCATGCTTTTAGCATCCTATTTAAATCCAAGCTCGTAAATACACCCTGCATCACAAACACGATTAAATCGGGCTGTTAAATAGTACCATGTTCGTAAATCCAGGCAATAACTGGGGTCTGATATGCAATATTTGACCCTCAACACAACCCCCAACTAGCATCTTGCTAGTCCCGAGCAAAGTATGCGAAAAATACGTTTGAGAATTACAGGATGATTTCTTTGAACCCGAGTGATTTTTGAAAAACTATCCAAATCCTAGAATTCTAAGATTCATGAATGTTAAGCATTACTTTCTCATGGACTCAAGCGCACAGTAAATTCCATAATCAAGTTCAAAGTATTAATCCATTAATTAAAAAAATTCTAAACATTGAGTTCCATGGATGTATAGTGTAATCCCGGCTTACCATCATTAAGAGATCCAATTGCCAATTTCCATGATAACATTGATGATCTAAAGATCATTCAGGACAACCAAAATCTAAACCAGAACTTGCCTTACAGTTCTTCTTTTCATTCTTCCATCTTTTGATTTTTCCATCGAGGGGGAGGGGAATCGAATCTGCACCTGTAGGGAGCAAACCTATGATGAAGATCGCACACCCAACCCTTTTCTGATGACAACTGTTTTTTGGCTAGGTATTCTTTTTTTTTTTTTTATTCTTTCATTCTTCTTTTTTTTTTTAAAAAAAAAAAAAACTTCTTTTTCTTTTTTTATATTCTTCTTATTGAACATGATGGACAAACTCCCCAGGTTGGTTCCTTCCGTGCTTAATAATCACCAAGTTACAATTCAATATCGAACTAGAACTTTAATGTGCAAGCAAGATATGTCTTGTGAAATCATGACTCAATCAATGTTTAAACTTCTAATCATGGATTAACAATTCAAACTTAACTATGAAATCTAACGGATAACTGAATCCAAGAGTCATAAATTACCAACATCACTTATCTTATAATTCTAAATCAAAGATGGCCATCAAAATCACTTCAAATTCACAATAAATTTCAGAAAAAATTTAGAAAAATTTTCACAATTTTCTGCTCAAGACTAAGAAAACACTGATTAGGAAATCTAATCTCCCACCCCCAACCTAAAATCTACATTGTCCTCAATGTAAAAGATATGAGCATGCAATGCACATGGGACATCGAAAGTAAATGAGAAGTGATGGGAAGATAGTACCTAGATAACGAATAGAGAGAGCCTTTTCCATAGAGATCTTAGCACGAGAGTGGGTTAGTACGAGAGTGAAAAAAACTAACTCAAACTATCCTAAAACAATGTAGGAAGCAAACTAACCTAATGGCATAAAACCGTCTATCGTAGAACAACATAAAGCAAACTACCCTATGAAATAGCGGTGAAGACCGCTTTAGTTGAAGTAGGAATATGTCAATATGTCCTAGAGAAGGATGAATAGGATTTTTTAAAGTTTTTATAGTTAATTTAAAATCCTATTACACTAATCCTAACAACAAGTACATATTAAGATTACTCAAAAATAAGTATACTGGCTTCCAAGCCCGGTAGAGGATCCAATCACAAACTATTTAAGAAGTAAACAATATGCAAACTACTTTATGATGGATATGACTGTGTATGTGTGCGAGATGTGATCTCAGATATTCAGATATGAAAGTATTAAAGCGAATCACACAAACCAAAGAATAGAAATCTCAAGCACAGTCATTTTTATAGTGGTTCGACTACTTGTTTACTCCACTCCCGGTAACCGCACTCAACCCTTGAGTGTACCGGATTTCACTAAGGAGGTTTCACAGTGGTTCACCTCAAACCTAAAGTTTTAAATCAGGTTCACCTTCAACCTTTACAACCTACACCTAGGCTGATTGTTTTGCTCCCTGAGCAAGGGTCAACATATAGTACCCGGTTTTAAGCACACTGGCCAAGGATCCATACAAGGAACCTCTGTTTATACTCCCTGAGCAAGGGTCAACACGTAGCACCCGATTTTAGGCACACTGGCCAATGATCCACATAAGGAACCTACCTGTTTATGCTCTCCATAGATCAAGGGTCAATACAACGCACCCACCACGTACACTCCCGCCGGAGGCCTCCTACGAGGGCTTACAAGGGTGAGAAACACCTTAGACTCAATCCTAAAAAGGAATGATCACAAGTGTCCTCTGGACTCTAATAACTTACAAATAAGTGGATGAGTCCCATTCAGCACGTTGACGAAGATCTCCTCCTTGTTGATGAAGAATCTTCGGCTTCCTTGATCCGCAACACAGATGATGTACCAATATGAGGCTTCAGGTTGGGTCAAGGTTAAGACGAAATCCTAATCTATAAAATGTTTTCCTATAAGGAAGATAGAGTGATTTCGATTATGCATTCAATGCATCCTAGCTTAATGATTAGCCAATAAGGTAGTAGCTAGAGGATCCTTGAATGAGGAAGTTCATTCCCCAATCCGCTCTATTGAATAACAATGACGAGGGTGGATTGGAGGATGAACTTCTCTGAGAGAAAGGGCTTTGGGTATCAGATCTAAGGTAAAACACTCAAAAACACTCTCTTCTTTCTCTACCAACAACAATAGACAAGTCCTCTTTATATAGGAAAAATGTTCCAACGGATATAAAACAGTCACATTTATGACAGAGTTCGATATCATCGAGCGTATACTCTCGATAACATCGATGGTCCACTCGATGACACAAACTCAAATGTCATACGCTATTGAAACCTCTTGCCAGCTGGTCGATGGAATCGAAACAGGTGTCGATGTCATCGTATTTCGAACTCCGATTCAATCGATACTAGTGTCGATTCATCGACATTTGAAAATGAGAGAGACTTGACTTGAAATATTTTAGGTTTACAAGAATGATCGAGGGACCTTCGAGATCATCGGAATTTGAATGTCGATGATATTGATAACTGTGTCGAGGCATCGATAAATCCAACGAATTTCTCATTAAGCTTGCTGGACAGTCTATGTCCTTGTTCGATGTCATCGAAATAGTACCGATATCATCGATATTTGAATATCGATTCTATCGAGTAACCCTCGATCATAGATAAACTATCCTGAAATATTTTGCTGGAAAACTTGGTGCCCAAGACCGATATCATCAAGATTTGAATTTCAATGGTATCGAGGAGGCTTCGATATATCGATGCACATATGATATTCTTAAGAAAAAAACAAGGGCACCGGAGATCTGCCTGTCGATATTATCGAGTCACTTTCGGTGGACTCAAGATTTGAATATCGATGATATTGATAGTATATTGATGCATCGATAAATCTGTCCAGATGTACATGTGGTTGCTGGACACTTTTATCCTCATTCCGATGGAATCGATTTATCATCGAGGACATCGACAGCGCAGGTCGATCATATCGAGATGTGTTTCGATTAAATCGACAAAGCAAGAAAACTTAGAGATTTTCTGATTTTGAAAAAGTTTTCTTAACTCAAAACCCTATGATGTTCTCATCGAGATTTGTCAAATTTTAGTGTGCCAAACTAATTCTAGAGAGATCTTTAAACTGGAAGAAAGTGAAGACTTTCATATATTGAGTGAAGACTTAGTTTTTAAGAACATTGCGGTTCAAGATTTGGAACCAGAAAATTCTAAGAACTCAAGACCTAGTGGAAGATTATGTTTCGTATGACGAGTTCAAACTTTGAAGATCGCAAAAATTAAAGCTACTGAAGTGATCGATATATTAAGTGTTCAATGTTCTATTTCACAAGTAAGGTATGATTGACCTAGATTGACCTTAGATCATTATACTTTCAGTCGGTTATTTTGGTCATTTTATAAGTGTAAAATTTTGTTCTTTCGACTAGCCCTAGCACTGGCTCGACCAGTCCTAGTATTTCCTCGACCTGTCCAGGATTTGTTATGAATTTTCAAAATTTTTCTGTTGGTCTATGACCAATCCTGGAAACTGCTCGACCAGTCGTGTGAATAGTGCTCGACCAGTCGTGCAGTGCTCGACTCATTTTCCAGCGTGTAATCTGGACTCACACGATCAGTCGAGTAGACCACTCGACCACTCGTGGGACCTACAAGGCTAGTCGTGTGGCTGAAAAATCTTATCGCGCCAGAATTTTTGGAAATCTGTTTGTATAAGGCCAATCATAGCTAACCAAAGACTAATCGTGTGAACCGATTTTTCACATATAAATAGTGCTCGAATTTCAGAGTTTTCTATTTAATTATTATCATTCTTAAGCAATCACTTTGAGTTTATTTTGAGTACATTCTAAGCTATTTTGTGCATATTTTAAATTCTTTAAAGTTGCTCTTGTAATTTGATTTTGAATCTCTATTCCATTCTTATATTGAAAAGGGATATTTGATTTACCCTTTCTTGAGATCAAAATCAATACAAAGCCCTTGCTAATTTAATTAAAAATCATCTAGACTTAGAACCTTATACACTTGTGAGACTGAACGTTGAACATCTACGTCATCATCAAGTTGGTTCTACTGGGCTGCTTCAGAATCGTCATACAGATAAGTTTTTGGTTTTTCTGTAATTCAATTCCTTTTTGGTTTGTGAGATTGTTCCAGAAAATCTCATTTTTGGCTTGTCTGAGGTTATCCAGAAAACTCAGATTGTGGAGTTTTTGAATTGTGTAAGCCCACTTGAAAGACATAATTGTGAAGGTTTTAGGTGAACCTTGAAAAACCTATTTTGATTAGTGCACGCTAATATCCCGAGGGAGTGGATATTAGGAGTGGAGTAGTTGTGTGGCTGTTGTTTAACAGTTGGTGTACACACAAGCGAACCACTATAATTCTTTATTTTTGGTGGATATGTGGTTTGTTTCTTTATCTTTTATGATTTAAGATTGTGGGATGTATTTGTGGATGTGAATGTTGTAATATTTAAATTTCAGCATTGTGTGGTGAATGTTGTAATAGATCAGTTTCTATTTATTTCATTTCCTCTTCAGTTTGAGTTTTTGATACTCACCCATGTTTTAGTAAGGTTATGCTGCCATAAACCATTGGTTTTTGGTGTTAGGTTGTCCTTAGAACCAAGTTTGTATCAACCTTTCAATACTTGATTTTTGAGGTTGTTATTTCCGTTGGTTATTTACATTTTATTTGGCTATCTGTTGTCTTTATTCTGCTTATTATTATTTTTATTTGGCATAGTCCTATTCACCCCCCCCCCCCCCCCCTCTAGGACATATTGCTCGACCTTTTCACGGTTCTCTGTTGTTTGGGATTTGCAGAGAAGTGGATTGCTATGGTTGAAAAATGTTGGTTGAATTCCTGGTTCTTGGTCCTGGTTAATGGCGAATCTTGCGGATTTTTTCATTCAACCAGGGGCCTTCACCAAGGAGACCCAATTTCGCCAGGACATTTATTCTAGCGACCGAGGTTCTTAGTAGGGGTTTCAGAAATCTAATGGCCAGCACGACCTATCAACCTTTCAAAACTCATAGGAACTGCCCAATCATTTCCCACTTGCTATTTATAGACGACACGCTGCTGCTAGCGAATGGGGGCCGTAAAACCATGAATCTAATCAAGATTTAACTGGATGATTACCATAGGGCCTCGGGTCATACATGCAATGCCCGTAAAAGTTTTTTCATCCTTTCAGCCCATCAGTACGAAGTTAGATGCAGAGCGGTCCAGAAAATTCTAGGCTTCAACAGATGTGATACTCCTTTCACCTAACTAGGCCTCCCTATCTTCAAAGGTAGAAGTAAGCGAACTTATTTGCAGCCCATCCTGGAAAAGATCCATCAGAAGATCGCTGGTTGGAAATCGAAGTTCCTTACTCAAGTGGGGAAATTCACTTTGATCAACCACATTCTTAGCAGTATTCTGGTTCACACATTGGCAGCCACTGATATATCGCGCTCTATTCTGGGTGACCTGGAGAGATCATTTATAGATTTTTTTTCTAAGGCTAGGAGAGGGACAGAAAGCGCTACCACTAGGTCAGCTGGAAGAGGATTTCCTGCCCAAAATCGGAGGGCGACTTGGGTGTCAGAAGCTTGTGTAGTGTCATGCAAGCATGCAGGATGAAGATGACGTGGACCCTTTTAAATAGGGGGTTTATGTTGGGGTACAAAAAATGCACGAGTCAATATGAGTTTGGGTTGTTGTGTATCAAGGATCCAAGATAGGCAGCCCTTCCCATTTCACAGCCCTCTCTCTTTCTCCCTGGATCTCCCATTGCACAACATTCTCCCATCCGCGTGACCCTCTCTCTATCATCCCTCTCTCTGGAAAATCTATTACGCGTGAATAGCCCTACGCATGAATAGTTGCACGATGAATACTGTTGCGTGGTGAATAGTAGTGCGGTGAATAGTTGAATAATGTTGCGCAGAATGGGGCTCATGGCACGTAAATTGATGCCTCACACATGTGAATGCCTATTAATAACCCTCCCCCTCTCATTTGCATGATGAATAGTTCCAGAGAGAGAAGGAACCCCGTGAATAGTATTGCACATGAATAGTGTTGCGTGGTGAATAGTGTTGCGTAGATTTGATGGGTATGTTGCGCGGTTGCGCAATAAAAGGCCTCCACAGCCCTATGCTTTGTAGTTTTGCAGGTTCCCTTCGTAGTTCGATTTTTTATGCATATACATCTCAAGTGTCAGCTTAAAGCAAAAGATATTGGACCCGCACAACCCCTCTATCACTCTAACAGACACCAAATACGCCGAAATGCTGCCAAAATTGTTATTGAATTTATTATCTTTTCTTTCATTGCACATATTCATTGTACTTTGTTTCAGAATCAAGGGAAACATGATGATGTAATTGAAACTCAGAATTAATGAAATTTATGATGATGAATGTTCTTTTATTTTCTTTGTTTTTATTGAATGATAATTCCCCTATCGAAATACATTCGTTTCTTGTCGAAACAAAATGACGACTCTGCTGGGGAATAACAAATCATTCAATATTAACTTAGAATTTTGTTAGAAGAATGGTTATCATAAATCGACACTGTAATGGCGCCAAAATGGTGACTCTCAATGGGAACATCCTCCCCTTCATCTCTAAAACAAAGTACAATTTTTTCATTAAAGTAACTGATGCTCTATTTTGAACAATAGGTATTATTTCTTTACATAACCGCAATGAATTTTTTCCCGACTGATGTAGTTGTTTACTTCACACATAATGGATTCGTTGTGGATTACATCAACAACATGTGATCACTGCTACGAAAAGTACCAGAGAAGGTTATATCAGTTGCGATCAAGGATAGGCAATGTTTGGTGATGTCCGAGATGGTTTCCACTTCATTGACAGCACAACAGGACAATGAAGGATAGATAGTGGTGACATCTAAAAGACAAAGGGTTCGATCTCCTCCCATAAGAAGTATCGTCCTGCGAAGTACAGTTAGAGGGTCGATTATGCGAAATGTCGCGAAACGCAGTTTTACCTCAGTCATGTAATCATTTCATTCAGGAAGGATTGCAAAGCCCATCACTCCCAAATATCTTTCAATACCACCAACTACAACTGTAAAGACATCTTCCGCAGAATCATTACGAATTCAAAAGAATAAATGGAAAGCCATTGTGACAAGCGAATGTTCGCTTACGACACCCCCTTAAAGAATTTAACACGAACTCATGCACCAAGGATATTGCAAATAGAGTCAGTTAGTCCTTCAAAGCGGCAATACAATGGTTTCGAATCAAACAACAGCTCATCTTCCTCAATAGCATCAACAATACAGTGCTCGCTTCCACCAATATCAAGACAATCGAAGTATAAAGAAACAAAAAACTTGTTGATAGATATTAATTAGTCTAATCGGCTTTCGCAAATGAGTACGTGATTGAAGAAGTCCCTAATCTTCTGACAGCGATTATTGTGAGCAACATTAAACCACAAGCAGAAAGGCCACAACCACGAGTAGTTAGATTTCATGGACCGATGCCTAATATTCTTCAAATCATAATGCAGGGATAAATCCAACAGATGGTCACCGAAACCATTTATCTAGAGAAGGAATGAAATCAGAATAAAAGGTTCCGATATCAGACACTGTATCCCCCTCGAATAGAAGAAATGACATTTCTCGTTGATTTCAGATATCCAAACTTTCAGAAATTTAATGGGGACGGGTCACCAGAAGAACATATGATGCACTTCATAAAAATGATGAGAAATTTCCCTAGAATTCTTCAATATTATTTGCGATTATTCAAGTCATCTCTGACAGGAAAAGCCTTTAGATGGTATTTAGCTTTGGATCCAGGGTCTATTCATACTTGGGAACAAATGCAGAGTATTTTTATGAAAAACTTCTTCTCTTCCGACAGAGAAGTTAGTTTGACTAAATTAACCTCTGCTTGCCAACAAGAAGGTGAATCAGTTAACAAATTTATCAGTCGATGGAAAAAATTTGGGGATATCATGTTAATGTCTTCCGAGAAAATCAGATCAGGTTAAGGTATGCTTGGGAAACATAAGACCAGAAGTGACATGTAACCTGATTAGCACAGATATATAGACCTTTCGTGATCTTGCTATCAAGGCTCATACTCTTGAGAACATGGTTGAAAAAGTGTCCACCTTTTACATAAAGTCAATATATCAGAATCTTCATCAAACGTCAGCAAATGTCGTTAGCAAAGAAGAAAAGAAAGAAGATTATTGAAATGAAGAAAGAAATAGCAGTGAAGAAAATTGGAAAGGTCATACGATTGGGATGACATATGAAAAATGCAGACAATGTAAGACCCGAAAAAAATGGGCATTCGTAAAAGAAGATATACTTCCTATGATGAATCAACTATTGGCTAGAGGGAAAATTTAGCTACCTCAGTCAAAGTACCATAAAAAAATAGACAAGTGGAGAGCAAAAGGATATTTTTACTATCAACGTATGTTCGGGCATCAGATTGTAATCAAAGATAAACTCCAAAGGATGATCGACAATGGTAAAATTATTATGGAAGAATATGATAGAAAGAGAAGAATGAAAAGTCAATATAATTTCCGTTTGAAACATGGTATCGACGACTCCTTAAGAAATAAAATGTGATTCTAGCAGTAGCATGGTCCATTGTTCACTACCCCAAGTATAGGGTTGCGATGTAGTAATAATCTTGGTAAGACCGAGGTCGAATCCACAGGGATTGAACCTTGTACGTAATCTAAAAGTAACTAGAACTAGAACTAGAAGAAGATGTAATCTAAATCAGGTGAATATAAGAGAATAATGGTGAATGATTAAACTAAAAACTATAAATTTAAAGGTGGTAACTAGGGTGCCAAGGATCCACTAGTAGCAATTGGGTAGTTAACTTACATTGATTCAAGGACACAACTAGAATTAGAGTTCTATCCTATCCAATTGGTAAGAAGAGATTTGTCAGATCTCTGAACTTCTCATGGATCTAATCATCAATAGATGAGAGTGGTGAAGATTTGGAAGTGATTCCTTCACCAAACAATGCCCAGGGGACAAGGTAAACAACAACAACTTACCAAACCCACAACCAATCATAAGAGAACTGAGAAGATTATGAGGATTCCATCACCCAACCATGCCGATGAGACGATGGTGGACAACGGGATTGCCAAATTTCACAATCTCAATACAGAAAAGAAGATATTCAAAGCAATCGCAGATCCATTGTAATTTGAGTCACAACAAACCATTAAATATTAAAAATATTCCTTAATAATCAAACTAAAATCCATATACAAGGTTCAACAAGACATGAATCAAAGCCAAGCAAACATCTCAATCACGCTACAAGATTCACCTCTTAGCCCTAACTAAGAGGTTTAGCCGATCATAGACATGATTGACAAAGTCTCAAAGGAAAGCATTAAAGGAAGCAAAAAACTAAAGAAGAAAAGGAGAAGGAGAAGAAAACTATATGCTGGCCCGCTACACGTCTCTCTGTCTCTCTCTCTCTCTCTCTCTCTCTCTCTCTCTCTCTCTCTCTCTCTCTCTCTCTCTCTCTCGTTCCTGTCTTTCTCTCCACGCCTCCACGGCTGCCCAGATGATCCTCCCACGTCTGGATGAATCCATCCCCTCTCTTCTCTCTCCCTTTTATAGACTAAGCAGGGTCGGTCAGTAAAGAAGCTTGGAGTCGGTGCGTGCTCTCTTACGTAGCACTGTTTGTAGCACCTTTCATAGCGAAAGGAAACGCAACAAGTTACGTTTGGGTGGGATTTTCGGCCAAAGGAAGCGTCGAAAACCCATTTTCTCTCCATGGGTAGGGTCGTGGCCCCCTGGTGCGTTGTCTAAACGGTTCAGATCACCCAACCGATCAATGATCGTGGCCCACAACTCCCCACAAATCTTAGATGCGTCCGTACATCCGTTTTTAGAAGGTTCTTCCGCTTAGATGCTCAATGGGCCCCACAGTGATGTTTTTGGAGAGATCCACCCCGTTCATTAGATTCCTGGCGCGATTTCAATCGGAAAGGAGTGGTTTTGGTCGAGTTTTGGTGCAACCTACTATATCAACTCACCTCGCTGTTCATCCTGCGTTTCCCATCGATCTACGTGTGTACAAGTGCATGGGTCCAAGAAGACGTCTTGGCTAAGGTCGGTCCCACGTCCTGGATGCAATGAACGGTCCGGATCATTCATATGGTCCACGGTGGTGGCCCACTACTGATCACACCACTACCCGTTTATGCGGAGAAGAGTCAGGTCAACCCGGCTTTGACCGGGTTGACCGTCTAGTGCGGTGCGGGAGTGCACCGCACTGTGCACTCGCACGACCCCAAGTGCGGTCCACTATGATGTATATGAGAAATCCACTATGTCTATCTGTTTTGCCACCTCATTTAAGGGGTTGAGACCAAAATTGAAGCATATCCAGATATCAGGTGGGCCCCAAATCAGAGATTTAGTGGCTGATCTGTCCATTGGGCCACTTCCAAAAGGATCCAATGGCTGAATTTCGATGTGTACGGTTAATTTTGGGTGCTCGGGCCAGATATAAAATTTCTAGCTAAACAGATGGTGGGAACCCTGTGATCTTGCATTCAGGATGACTTTCAGGCCTCTTTATCGTTGATCACTTGATTTTCTCGGATCTTTGGCATGTAAATTCTTCAATCTCGGTCTCCTGGGATTCGTCCCTTGCCTTGGTGATTTATGAGCGTTAAATTCATGGTTTTAGTACCATTTTTCAGTCAAGACTCCTAAATTCACCTTGTAATACAAACACGATTAAAATAGCACGTTAAATAGTATCATGTTCGTAAAATCAGGCAATAACTGGAGTCTAATATGTAATATTTGACCCTCAACATAATCCCCAACCAGTATTTTGCTAGTCCTGAGCAAAGTATGCGAAAAAAAATAAGTTGAGAACCACAGGATAATTTCTATAAACTCGAGTGATTTTTGAAAAACCAATAGGATTCCAAGATACATCAATGTTGGGCATTACCTTCTTCTAAATTCAAGTGCACATAAACTTCATAGCCAAGTTCAAAGTATTAATCCATCGATTAGAACAATTCTAAACATTGAGTTTCATAGGTGCATAGTGCAACCTAAACTTATCACAGTCAAAGGTTCAATTCTCTATTTCATGATAACATTGATAATCAAAAGAGCATTCATGATAACCATAACCTAAACCAAAACTTGCCTTACAGTTCAACTTTTTATTCTTTCAGCTTTTGATTTTTCCATTGATGGCTTTCATGCTATGTCAACCTTTTAAAAGATCTTTACTATGTAGCCCTTTTCGACGACAACTATTTTTTAGCTGGATATTCTTTTTTTCTCTTCTTTTATTTTTCAATTCCTCTTATTGAACATGATGGACAAATTCCCCAAGTTGGCTCCTTCCATGCTTAGTGATTACCAGGTTAACAATTCAATATCGAACTGAAGCTTTAATGTGTAAGCTAAGTATGACATGTGAAATCATGACTCAATCAATGTTTAAGACTTCTAATCATGGATTACTAATTCGAACTTAACTGTGAAATCTAACAAGCAACTGAATCCAAAAGTCATAAATCACCAACATTAAGTATCTCATATTTCTAAATTAAGAGTATCCTTCAAAATTACTTCAAATTCAAAAGAATTCCCAGAAAAAGATTTCAAAAATTTTTCACATTTTTTGTTCAAGACTAAGAAAATACTGATTAGGTAACTTAATCTCCCATCCCCAACCTAAAATCTACATTGTCCTCAATGTAAAAGATATAAACATGTAATGCATGTGAGAGAACGAAATTGAAAGAGAAGTGATGGAAAGATAGTACCTGATGAAGGAATTAAGAGGCTTTTTCCAAAGAGATTTCAGTGTGAGAGTGGGTCAACACAAGAGTGAAACCAACAAAAACAAACTATCCTAGAACGACTGGAAAGCAAACTATCCTAGCGGTATAAAGCTAACTATCCTAGAACGACAAAAAGAAAACTACCCTAGTCCTATGAAAGTAGGGGAAAAGCTACTCAGTCATGACGCAAGGTTCCTATTCCGACTAATATCTTGATAAATTTCTTAAAAGTTTTCTCAACAAGATCATCCAAAAGCCATTTTTGCAATAGGCTTGGATGCCCTGGAGCATGAATTTCCAGAGAAATTGATGGAACTCAGCAAAAAATTGTTGTTGAATCGCTTGAGGTATCTAAAGTATATATGATTCACCTGTAATAGCAAAAGTGTCAACGTTAATATTCTATGGTGAATCAGAGACTACACATAGATGAAATTCAGAAAAAATCTCAAAAAATGATGTAGTCTCAACACATTTTGAAGTTTCAGACTCCGGTACAATTTTTAGCTCCTCCTCCTTTAATGATAAATGTTCAGGATCAGGGGAAGGAGAGACTTCAGAATAAAGGTTCTCTCGATTAGTAACAACTACCGAGATATTCTCTTGCGAGGCATCCACTATTTCTTTAATCATAGGATCGTTTGAGTCTGAAAAGTGTTTCAAGCAATCGTCCAAAGAGTTAGGAAATTCAGCTGAGAGTGACTCATTTTCCACATTGAAGTGTGTGATGATCTATCCAAGGATTCCATCGTCTCTACAAGTGGATGGATGCATGCTCTCTTGATCTTGCCCTGAACAGATAGATTGAACATCAATAGGGGAAGCATTGATGTGAACACTTTGTTCATTGAAACTACTCAGTAGATGCATTGAATCGTTAAAAGTATACAACTCAGATAGTGGCCTCAACTGGGTGGTTTCAAATTCCAGAGTCATATCGAACAACTCGTCCCTTTCCCAAATCATATCATTATTCAATTCAGGGGAGTGGTCCAAACATGCATCACAAAGGTTGGAAGGTTTAGGTGAAAGTGGTTCATCCTCCACGTTTAAATTGGTCATGTTAGATAGGTGGAGTAGATCACTAAGGTCAACAACTTCCTGAACCTCTTGATCATTGATATGGGCCAAACTTGAGATTGAATCTCAATACACATCATCTTCCAATTCAGTGCAGTACACACTTGGAATGGGATCGCTTTCCTCACATTTTGTTCCTAGATTGGGTTGAGGTTCGAATAAACTAACCTCTCCCTCATCATCAATTGTGTCATGTGAGTGAGGTGTGTCAGAATCATTATATTTGAAAGACACCCATGTCTCTTGATCATTCCTTTGTATCTTCATTGAGATCGACTCATCAGAAAATTGAACCATATGCTCATTAACAAAATCCAACTCCTCATTCCAAATTCCCAAATTCTCCACAAACGAGTTAGGATCACTCTCCTCGCATTGTGTTTCTGGACTGAATTGTGGCTGAGACGAACAAGCCTCCAATGTCTTATCGATGCGCAATGCAAGTGCTTCTATCGTCTTTCTAAGGCCCGAAAAATCAAATATGTCACCCTGAAGTGACTCCTCTTGGATCATTTCTAAATGGGTTTCAAAGGTAAAGGACCCAAGAGGATTATCACTATGATGCATTGTTGATTCAACTTCCCAATTTTGATATTTTCACTTATCATAAGTAGGGAGTTGAGAATGAAGAATTGGATTGGGTTGAGGCTGGGGTGAACTAGCCTCCATTAGCCTATCGAAGCGTGACTCAAGTGCTTCTAATAATTTCTTCGTGTCAGGAACATAGTGTGTGTAATTCGGAGGTTATTCCTCTTGGATCGTTTCTGGTTGAAATTCAAAAGTGGCTGATCCAAGAGGGATTTCACCATGATGTTTTACTGACTCAACTTAGAAATATTTCTGCCTCCACTGATCATAATCATACAGGTCATAGGTCGGGAGTTGATACGCATCATCATTCCAATAATCATGTACCATTTTCTTAACTTGTGGGGTGCAATTATTCTCCCGCAGATAATCACCGAAGGACTTCTTAATCGGTGGAGCATCATATTTCGATTGGTTGAAGAAATTTCCAAAAAATATTTGAGGCATAGGCTGTTTCCCATTATAATTGTCATACATCATTTCCTAAGATTTCTTAGCTATCTCAGCATACACACGTTCTCACTCTTGCATGGTGAAGCCTTAACTCTAAATCTAATCCTAAAAGAAAATAAACCAAAAATCCTATAGCAATAAGAGATCTAGATAGAGGAGAAGTTAGAAAGAAGTTACTAGATTGGAGGAGATCTATGTTAGAATCCTTTAGAACAAAACAAAACAAGTTAGTTTCTAAAACTAGAAAAAGGAAAGTTTCTAAACCTAAAAATTGAAAACTAAGTTAGATTCTAAAGAAAAAAGGAATCCTAGAATTAGAAAGTTTTTAAAAATATAAAACAAATCCTAATATAGAAATAGAAAGGAAGTAAAATTAGGAAGAGATTACCAAATTAGAAGTTTCTATGTTAGGATCCTACAAAACAGGAAAGTTATGTTAGTTTCTAAAATAAACAGAAAAAATCCTAATCCTAAATAAATAAATAAATAACCTAATCTTAAACTAATTCTAAAACTAGTTAATCTTGGAAAAATGCAACCGTTAGTCCTCGGCAACGGCACCAAAAACTTGTTCACTACCCCAAGTATAGGATTGCGATGTAGTAATAATCTCGGTAAGACCGAGGTCAAATCCATAGGGACTGAACCTTGTACGTAATATGAAAGTAATTAGAACTAAAATTAGAATTAGAAGAAGATGCAATATAACTCAGGTGAATATGAGAGAATAATGGTGAATGATTAAACTAAAAACTATAAATTTAAAGGTGGTAACTAGGGTGCCAAGGATCCACTAGTAGCAATTGGGTAGTTAACTTGCATTGATTCAAGGACACAACTAGAATTAGAGTCCTATCCTACCCAATTGGTAAGAAGAGATTTGTCAGATCTCTGAACTTCTCATGAATCTAATCATCCACTACCAAATAAATGCTCAAAGGCTACGGACTATGATAGTTTTTGGCTACGGATATAAATCGTAGCTATATTGCTACGGCTTAAATCCGTAGCTAAAAATAATAGAACTGTAGCTAAAAATTACCACCACTAGTACCTACCACCTATGACGACACACAAGGGACTCTACGATGCACATTAAAATGTGTGTGCTACATCTAATACGTCTATTCATTTTAAAAGAGTATTTCTGGGTAAGAGCCCAAAAAAGGAAGTAGATCGAAGGCTCAAGTGGACCACACGGTAGGAAACAATGAAGATTAAATACCTACCATCGATCGATGGTGTGTTTCAAGTTGACCTTAGAATTGCCTATATTTTGGGTCATTCCCTATAATAAAAAATTAAAAAATTAATGGATGGAATGGATATATGAAATGTATCATGATGGATCCCACAAAGCCGCCCTTGAGAGGGCCGTCCTTGACCGTCAAAACATTGTGAAAGTGGATGTGCGGTAAATGCTATGGTCTAGTAGACTTTTAGCTATGGATTAAAACCGTAGTAGAGCCGTAGCAAGTAAAAATGTGGAAACTCATCCCGCGCTGCCCTTTTCTTTTCCCTCCACGCACGAAACCTTTCATCTCCCTCCACTCCTCGGAAAAAAAAAAACCCATTCCGTGCCCATCTCTCTCTCTCTCTCTCTCTCTCTCTCTCTCTCTCTCTCTCTCGATCTCTCGTGCCCCTGATCTCCCCTCTCACGAACCCCTCTTCTCTACCTAACCATCCCCTCTCTCGATCTCACGAAGACTTCCCTCTCTGACGCCATAATCCACATCCATTTTAGGTATGCAAGAATGATTTGCTTGTTTATGTTTCTTAGTTGCTGATAAAAGAGAGGTTGCATATCCACCAGTTTGCTGGAATTTATTCCTTGTTCCATTAGGGTTGTATGTTTCCTTGTTTTGTGTTGTAGGTCCCAGCAAGATTCTTACAATTAACTGTATGTAGCACAGAATGACCAGAACTCCGAACATACACGTCATGTGTGTTGGGCAGTCAAAGAGAGCAAAGATCCCATTTTTTTTCCCCCATATGGTGGCAACTGCAGCTTCGAGTTTTTTTTCCCACCCTTTTCTGTTGTTTGGGATATATTAGGAGGAGATTTCTCAATCATGATTTCCTTTTTGACTAGGATGTTGTCAGATCTAAGTAACAGATTTCTTTGATCCATGTTATGCTGGAGTGTGAGGGTTTGATAATTGTGCTGATCGTCTGGGTGAAATGAATGTCAGCATGCCGCATATTATGTCTTCGAGGAATTATACAATCCTTTTATTCGGCTGGGATTTCTGTGTATGAGCCAGGCCCATGGTTCAATTATCCAAAACATTCATTGGATTGACCCGTGTGGATTGACCATGCCCAAATATCTCCTGGGTTGGATGATCTGGAACATCCACTCTTTCACATTGTTACAGTTAAATGTGGATGGTTCCTGTGCTTACTTCCTTAATGGTCTTCTGAAAGGCCCCGAATTGAAGGGTTAGGATCTTCCAATCTGAGAAATTTTGGAGCATACCTTGTCCATGGTGAGGTCCATCGATTTACATTGTGGATCACTGAATCATGGGCCCTGCTTGTGTAAGTTGTAGATTCAAGGATGCTATACATATCTTCCTGGTTGAGGAACATATAATTCCTGTGTTTCATTGCCTGGTAATCTGTGGATGTGCTTTTAATTTGGAAGCATATGAGGATATTAATGTAAGAAAGAATTCACTTCTCCTGGACTGTTTCTTTCACTTCCTTGTGTTCCAGTTATATAGATTTCAATGATGGTTAGAATTGTCCAATCAGTACTTTTTTTGCATTGTTGCCCATGAAATATGTGCTAGACCTGGACTGTCAAGATCAATCTACTGGATGGTCCAAATATCCAGATTCTACTAAGAGCACTATAACCGATGGTGCTCTAAAAGCATTGGATCATTTCTGTGTTGTATTGTAAATGTTTTGCAAACTGCCCTTATACTATTTGCTGACTTTCTTCTTCTTCTTCTTCTTCTTCTTTCTTTTGTTTTTTTAATTTCCTTCTTTTTACATCAGCTAGGTAGAAATGAAATAATTTGCTGAGTTTCATTTGTCGGCACTTCCATTTTCTAAATGTTCTCTATACCAATCTCCCTTCTCAGTTGTTTAGGACTTCTTTAGATTGAAATTGAGCTAACCACAGCCTGTTTCTACTGCACAGAAAATGGAAAACAAGTTGAGATCTTTTGCTATTTTCATTTTCTCAGAAAAAGGCTTTCTAATACTGCACGCCATGGAGCCCTGCTCATCCTTATGCAAGTTCATTTGGTAGAGCAGGTTTGCAAGTTCTGAGCTTTCCATCAGGTGGGATGCACTGTTTAGATCTTCTGGCCTAGAAATTAGGCCACTTCATACCTCAGGTGGGTCACAACATACAATACAAATGCACGGTTGGAAAATTTGTTTCAACAGTTAGTTTACTTTGTACACCATGGCCCACTTGAGGAGTGGAACAGCTTGAAACTTTTAGGCCAGAAGATTGAAACAATGTAGTCCCTGATAGGGGTTGGGTCATGAACTTTCTTCATTGAAGTCAATCATGTGATCCTATTGAATGCAAATGGAGAAAGACACTTCACCCTTCTAGGAAAAGGGTAGGGAGATGGACTGTGGATGAAGACAAGCACTTAAAAATAGTTGTGATGCTTTTCGGGCAGAAAAATTGGATGAAAATTGCTCAGTTTGTCCCTGGCCGAACTCAAGTTCAATGTAGAGAGAGGTATTTCAAAATAATTTCCTAAAAATTTAACCTGACCAATTGCTTAAAACCATTAGTTACTATTCTGCCCCCATCTTTGATATACAGATTCTCTTCTTTCTTATTGGTAGTAGCTGAGCATTTTAAAGTACTATTTTAATACCACAAATAGTCGAAAGGGAGGCACATGCATAAAAAAAACAAGGGTTATAGGATTCATTCATATATCATTCTTATATATATATATATATATATATATATATATATATATATATATATATATATATATATATATATATATATAGAACCATTCTCAAATCCAAAAACCTATAACCTAAACCAAAACCTAAACCAAAACCTAAACCCAAACCCATTCTCAAATCCCAAAACCTATACTTATAACCTAAAACTATTCCCAAATCCTAAAACCTATAACATAAACCTAACCTTTCCCTAAACCTATAACCTAAACTCAATTCCCTAAAGCTAAACTTACACCTAATCCTAATCTCAACTCCCTAACTTAAACCTAAACCTAAACTTGAAAACCAAAACTTAAACTCAATCCTGAACATGAACCCATCTGCACCTTGGAAGCATACAATGGAAGGTAAAAAAAAAAACCCTCGAGTTCCCTTCTTTGAATCATGAAAAGGTATGTGTTGAATCCCATGCATTTGTGCTGAATCCCATGCATTGGCAATATTAGGCATGCTCATGAGCAGGACATGCATAATTCCTTAAAAATTGATGGAGCAGACCCACATTCTTTCAGGTGGATGTTACATGTGGGAGGATTGGAGCTGCATATTTTAGATTCAAGCATCTGGTATGTCTCTTGTCAAGAATGCAAATGATTAGAGTGGCCTGGCCATTTGGACAGGCCATATTTATGTATTTGCTCAAAATTGATGGAGCAGACCCGTATGTGCGTCGGAGCTATCCGGATGAGTGGGGGTCCCTGGAAGGTGGGAACCGCTGTTATGACCATGATGAAGCTTTCCATTTCCTATGGACGGCATTGGAGGGGCTTGACCATTTGGATAGGCTGTGTTTATGTATTTGCTCGAAATTAATGGAGCAGACCCGGATGTGCGTCGGAGCTATCTGGATGAGCGGGGGTCCCTGGAAGGTGAGAACCGCTGTTATGACCATGATAAAGCTGTCCATTTCCTATGGACGGCATTGGAAGGGCCTGGCCATTTGGACAGGCCGTGTTTATATTTGTATTTGCAGGGACCACACCCTTAACCTAAACCCGAACCCATTCTCAAATCCCAAAACCTATAACCTATAACCTAAACCTATAACTTATAACCAAAACCAAAACCTATAACCTAAACCCGAACCCATTCTCAAATCGCAAAACCTATAACCTAAACCAAAACCAAAACTAATAACCTAAACCCGAGCCCATTCTCAAATCCAAAAACCTAGAACATAAACCTAAACATATAAATTATAACCTAAATCAATACCTATAACCAAAACCAAAACCAAAACCTATAACCTAAACCCAAACCCATTCTCAAATCCCAAAACCTATAACCTAAACCTAAACTTTAACCTAAACCTAAACCTAAACCAAAACCTATAACTTATAACCTAAACCAAAACCAAAACCTATAACGTAAACCCGAACCCATTCTCAAATCCCAAAACCTATAACCTAAACCAAAACCAAAACCTATAACCTAAACCCGAACCCATTCTCAAATCCAAAAACCTATAACTTAAACCAAAACCTAAACCAAAACCTATAACCAAAACCTAAACCCGAACCCATTCTCAAATCCCAAAACCTATACTTATAACCTAAAACTATTCCCAAATCCCAAAACCTATAACATAAACCTAACCTTTCCCTAAACCTATAACCTAAACTCAATTCCCTAAAGCTAAACTTACACCTAATCCTAATCTCAACTCCCTAACTTAAACCTAAACCTAAACTTGAAAACCAAAACTTAAACCCAATCCTGAACATGAACCCGATTTCCTAAACCTAAACCATAACCTATTCTCAAATCCAAAAACCTATAAACAAAACTTAAACCCAATCCCGAACATGAACCCGATTTCCTAAACCTAAACCATAACTCATTCTCAAAACCAAAACCTATAACCAAAACCTATAACCTAAACCCGTACCCATTCTCAAATCCAAAAACCTATAACATATAACCTATAACTTAAACCAATAACCTATAACCAAAACCAAAACCTATAACCTAAACCCGAACTCATTCTCAAATCCCAAAACCTATAACTTAAACCAAAACCAAAACCTATAACCTAAACCCGAACCCATTCTCAAATCCCAAAACCTGTAACCTAAACCAAAACCAAAACCTATAACATAAACCCGAGCCCATTCTCAAATCCAAAAACCTATAACCTAAACCTAAACATATAACCTATAACCTAAATCAATACCTATAACCAAAACCAAAACCAAAACCTATAACCTAAACCCAAACCCATTCTCAGATCCCAAAGCCTATAATCTAAACCTAAACCTTAACCTAAACCAAAACCAAAACCTATAACCTATAACCTAAACCAAAACCAAAACCTATAACCTAAACCCGAACCCATTTTCAAATCCCAAAACATATAACCTAAACCAAAACCTATAACCTAAACCCGAACCCATTCTCAAATCCAAAGACCTATAACCTAAACCTAAACCTAAACCAAAACCTAAACCCGAACCCATTCTCAAATCCAAAAACCTATAACCTAAACCAAAAACTATAACCAAAACCTAAACCTGAATCCATTCTCAAATCCCAAAACCTATAACCTAAACCAAAACCTAAACCTGAATCCATTCTCAAATCCCAAAACCTATAACCTAAACCAAAACCAAAACCTATAACCTAAACCCGAACCCATTCTCAAATCCAAAAACCTATAACCTAAATCTAAACCAATAACCAAAACCTAAACCCGAACCCAATCTCAAATCGCAAAACCTATAACCTAAGCTAAAACCAAACCTATAACCTAAACCCGAACTCATTCTCAAATCCAAAAACCTATAACCGAAACATATAACCTAAACCTATAACATATAACCTAAACCAATACCTATAACCAAAACCAAAACCTATAACCTAAACCCGAACCCATTCTCAAATCCCAAAACCTATAACCTAAACCTAAACCTAAACCAAAACCTATAACCTATAACCTAAACCAAAACCAAAACCTATAACCTAAACCCGAACCCATTCGCAAATTCCAAAACCTATAACTTAAACTAAAACCAAAACCTATAACTTAAACCCGAACCCATTCTCAAATCCAAAAACTTATAACCTAAACCTAAACC
The DNA here is from genome assembly GCA_021015155.1 of Magnolia officinalis. Lineage (NCBI taxonomy): Eukaryota > Viridiplantae > Streptophyta > Magnoliopsida > Magnoliales > Magnoliaceae > Magnolia > Magnolia officinalis. The sequence goes on along the minus strand of JAJHSJ010000004.1, from coordinate 31,880,483 downwards.
TAAACCAAAACCTATAACCAAAACCTAAACCCGAACCCATTCTCAAATCCCAAAACCTATACTTATAACCTAAAACTATTCCCAAATCCCAAAACCTATAACCTAAACCTAACCTTTCCCTAAACCTATAACCTAAACTCAATTCCCTAAAGCTAAACCTACACATAATCTTAATCTCAACTCCCTAACCTAAACTTAAACCTAAACTTGAAAACCAAAACTTAAACCCAATCCCGAACATGAACCTGATTTCTTAAACCTAAACCATAAACCATTCTCAAATCCAAAAACCTATAACCAAAACTTAAACCCAATCCCGAACATGAACCCGATTTCCTAAACCTAAACCATAACCCATTCTCAAATCCAAGAACCTATAATTAACCTAAACCTATAACCTATAACCTAAATCAAAACATATAACCTAAACCAAAACCAAAACCTATAACCTAAACCCAAACCCATTCTCAAATCCCAAAACCTATAACCTAAACCTAAAACTTAACCTAATCCTATAACCTATAACCTAACCTAAACCTATACTTATAACTTAAAACTATTCCCAAATCCCAAAACCTAAAACCTAAACCTAACTTTTCCCTAAACCTATAACCTAAACTCAATTCCCTAAAGCTAAACCTACACTTAATCCTAGTCTTAACTCCCTAACCTAAACCTAAACCTAAACCTAAATTTGAAAATCCAAACTTAAACCCAATCCTGAACCTGAACCCGATTTCCTAAACCTAAACCATAACCCATTCTCAATTCCCTAAAGCTATAGCCTATAACCTAAACCTAAACCTATAACTTAAACCTTTAACCTAAACCTAAACTTAAAACCTAATTGTATTCTCAAATCCTTAAACCCAAACCTACACCTAATCCTAATCTCAACTTGAAAACCCAAACCTAAACCCGATACCGAACCTGAACCCGATTTCCTAAACCTAAACCTTAACCTATAATCAAGTTCCCAAAAGCTATAACCTATAACCTAAACCTAAACCTATAACCTAAACCTAAACCTATAACCTTAACCTAAACCTAAACCAAAACCTATAACCTAAACCTTAACCTATAACATATAACCTAAACTTAATTATAACCTATAGCCTAACCTTAACCTAAACCTATAACCTAAACCAAAACCAAAACCAATAATCATATGGTGAGACCATTTCTTTTGTGTCAATTTCATTCTTCTTTGAGTTTTTTTTTTTTTTTTTTTTAATTCATTAAGGAAAAAAAAAAGGTTATACATGATGCATCTCTTTCACTTTGTCTTTCTTTTTTCCAATGGGCATTCTAATTTATAAATGACATGACTGTTTGTAGGATGATGGAATATACGAAGCTATTAAAATTTCATGGTGAAGTCGAGCACATTTCTCTAATGAAGCCAAAGATTTGTATTTTCAGCATTATTGTAATTGTAAATGTAATTGATTGAATGAATTGGATTGTAATTGATTGTAATAGTAATTGATTGAATGAAGGATTGTAATTGAATGAATGAATGATTGTAATTGAATGAATGAATGATTGTACAGGTGGTAATTGAATGACCAAATGATTATATGCAATTTTTTAATGTACAAAATAGCTATGGATATTGACCGTAGCCACTAATCTGACAGGTGTAGCCTTTATTAAATTTGGCATATTGCTACGGACTTTTAGCTACAAATAATATCCGTAGCTGTTTGAAGTTTTCGCTACAGATATAATTGCTACGGATTAAATCCGTAGCCATAGGTTCCAGACATATTGTTACGGCACCTACGACTACGGTCGTGCTACGGATTAAAGCCGTAGCAATAGGTCTATGGCTACGGATATTATCCGTAGCTTTTGCCTGTTTTCTGGTAGTTATTGCTACGGATTATATCCATAGCTGTTGGTACCTATAGCTACGGATTAAATCCGTAGCCATAGGTTCCAAACCTATTGTTACAGCACCTACGACTACGGTCGTGCTACGGACTAAAATCGTAGCCATAGGTCTATGGCTACGGATTTAATCCGTAGCCTTTGCCCATTTTTCTGGTAGTGATCAATAGATGAGAGTGGTGAAGATTTTGAAGTGATTCCTTCACCAAACCATGCCCAGGGGACAAGGTAAACAACAACAATTTACCAAACCCACAACCAATCATAAGAGAATTGAGAAGATTAGGGGGATTTCATCACCCAACCATGCCCATGAGACGATGGTGGACAATGGGATTGCTTAATTTCATAATCTCGATATAGAAAAAGAAGATATTCAAAGTAATCACAGATCCATTGTAATTTGAGTCACAACAAACCATTAAATACTAAAAATATTCCTTAATAATCAAACTAAAATCCATAAGGTTCAACAAAACATGAATCAAAGCCAAGCAAACATCTCAATCACGCTACAAGCTTCACCTCTTAGCCCTATCTAAGAGGTTTAGCCGATCATAGACATGATTAACTAAGTCTTAAAGGAAGGCATTAAAGGAAGAAAGAAAACCAAAGAAGAAAAGGAGAAGGAGAAGAAAACTCCACGCTGGCCCGCTACACGTCTTCCTCTCTCTCTCATTCCTGTCTTTCTCTCCACGCCTCCATGGCTGCCCGGATGATCCTCCCACGTCTGGATGAATCCATCCCCTCTCTTTCTCTCTCCCTTTTATAGACTAAGCAGGGTCGGTCGGTGAAGAAGCTTGGAGTCGGTGCGTGCTCTCTTACGCAGCACTGTTCGCAGCACCTTTTGTAGCGAAAGGAAACACAACAAGTTGCGTTTCGGTGGGATTTTCGGCCAAAGGGAGCGTTGAAAACCCATTTTCTCTCTATGGCTAGGGTCGTGGCCCCTTGGTGTGTTGTCTGAATAGTTTAAATCACCCAACCGATCAATGATTGTGGCCCAAACTCCCCGCAAATCCCGGACGCATCTGTACGTCCGTTTTTAGAAGGTTCTTACGCTGAGATGCTCGGTGGGCACCATAGTGATGTTTTCGGAGAGATCCACCCCATTCATTGGATTCCTAGCGTGATTTCAATCGAAAGGGAGCGGTTTTGGTTGAGTTTTGGTGTGACCCACTGTATCAAATCACCTCGCCGTTCATCCTGTGTTTTCCGTTGATCTATGTGTGTACACATGCATGGGTCAAAGAAGACGCCTTGGCTAGGGTCGGTCCCATGTCTTAGATGCAATGAACGGTCCGGATCATTCATATGGTCCACGGTGGTGGCCCACTACCGATCACATGGCGGACAACGTCCGCTCGCTACCCGTTTACGCGGAGAAGAGTCGGTTCAGCCCGACTTTGACCGGGCTGACCGTCTGTTGTGGTGGGGGGGTGCACCGCACTGTGTACCCGCACGACCCCAGGTGGGGTCCACTATGATGTATATGAGAAATTCGCACCGTCCATCCATTTTTCCACCACATTTAAGGGGTTGAGACCAAAATTGAAGCATATCCAGATATCAGGTGGGCCCCAAATCAGAGATTTAATGGTTGATCTGTCCGTTGAGCCACTTTAACAAAGATCCAATGGTTGAATTTCGATGTGTACGGTTAATTTAGGGTCCTCAGGCCAGATATAAAGTTTCAAGCCAAACAAATGGTGGGAACTCTGTGATCTTGCATTCATGATGACTTTCAGGCCTCTTTATCATTGATCACTTGATTTTCTTAGATCTCTGGCATGTAAATTCTTCGATCTCGGTCTCTTGAGATCCGTCCCTTGCCTTGGTGATTTCTGAGTGTTAAATCCATGCTTTTAGTACCCTTTTTCAGTCCGAGCTCCTAAATTCACCTTGTAATACAAACACAATTAAAATAGGACGTTAAACGGTATCATGTTCGTAAAATCAGGCAATAACTGAGGTCTAATATGCAATATTTGACCCTCAACTTCCATCATGCTTATGTACAAGAAGGAATAGAAGAATGGCTATGCAATATGTGATAAGACAAGCAATATTCCAATCATATGTCTTCATAAAGAATAATCAATTAATAAAGAAATCAAATAAAGATACAATTTTTGAATATTCTTCTGAACATCTGTGTGAAATTCCTAATCGACCTAATCCTGAAAAAGGTAATTATTGATTTCCTGATATGATAAGTGTCGATATCAATTTTTACAGGTCAACACAGGGGCCAGAATCATTACTGTGATTGAGTTATTATATATCGACACTCAAGCATGGGGTTCTTATTGTATTTAGATTATCGATGCGACCTTTAAAAGTATCTTTGAAATTATATATTCTGAAAAGGCTATCGCGAAATATTTCCCAGATTACCGTCAATTATCTCTAAGCCCTGGTCGGTTATCTGCAAGATTTATGAAGCGACAACTATATTTAGATTATCGGCAATTCTCAGGCTTATAATGCTAATTAAGACACGAAGATATTCAACATATATTCTTCAAGAAAGATGATATACTGAGATTTATTAAAGGTCACTTCTAAGACCGGTGCCAAATTTAAATCCTAAATGAGAAAATCAATATATTATCACTGAAGATTATATTAACAGAACTTATCAAGCCAGGGATCAGAATGAATAAGGCATCAGAATGCCTGCAGATATTCATCCTATCAAAATTATTGTTCTCGAAAGGTAAATAAGTTTTGATTGTAAAGATTCTCAGAGAAAATCTCATCCAATGAAAATGGGGCAAATCAGGCAACAATTATACAATAGCCTCAATAAGCATACTATCACCTAAAGATTTATCAAAGTAACGCCCATATTATATCTTCAGTAAGCGACGATTATTGGCAACAAGACGATAGCCACCTTATATCATTCTTCATGAAAAAATATTATATCGGTTAATCGGCAGAATTATTCTTACAAATTGTTAAAGAACTATCTCCTTATATACATTACAAAGCATTGCCGATTATCAAAATATCGTTGGTCATCACTGATATTGCCAATGATAATTGGTTATGAAAATTATTACAAAGCATCGACAATCGCTAAGACATCATCTATTGTGAAATATTATTACAGATCATCATTGATATTGTCATGATTGCTGCCAAGTTGATATTATCACCTCGACAAATTGATGTTATCGACCATGACGATTCATTTATAAACAGCAACAGTAATCGCCCGAGCAGGTCAACGATGCATGAGACCTATATACAATGCTCCAATAACTTAAGAGCCTAAACGGTGAACGCTCTAACAACTTAAGAGGCTAAACTGTGAATGCCCACCAAGTTAAAAGCCTAAACTGTGAATGCTCCAACAACATAATAGCTTAAACTGTGAATGCTCCAACAACTTAAGAGCCTAAACTATGAATGGTCCAATAACTTAAGAGACTAAACTGTGAATGGTCCAACAACTCAAGAGCCTAAACTGTGAATGCTCTAACAACTTAAGAGCCTAAAACTATAATTGTTTCTTGAGCCCAGCCCGAAATTGACGGTAAACTATAATTGCTCCTTAAGCCCAACTCGAAATTAGCGGTAAACTATAATTTCTCTTTAAGCCCAGTCAGTCCAAGTCCAGTCAAAATATGTTCAGTCCAAGTTATATTTGTTCCAACACCTCAAGAGCTTAAAATGTGATCCAAAGATTAGCATAGCTAAAGCAAAGAATACAACAACTGCAATGCAAAGCACGCTGACAAGCACAAAGATGAAATGACAAAATTATTGTCATATTGAAAATATTGCAAATAAAGAGCACATTGCAAATAAAGAGAATGTTGTAAAAAAAGAAATATTACAAATGAAAGGAACATTGCAAATAAATGGAACTTGTAGTTCAAATCATTATACATTCTAATTACTTCAAAAAGATTCAATACATTATTCTAAATCTATATTTTGAATTTATCAATACTTCATGAAATTGAATTGTGAAATTGTGAATATTCTAACACACTAATTTTTATTAATTTGGTAGAAAAGATTATCATTCAAAATCCTGGATTATGGCCGACCACAAATAAAGGAGACATTCTCAAAGATTGTTACAGCAGAAACAACATTGAAGAACAATTCCCTGGCCACGGAGCTCAAAGAAAGAGTTGTTGAAGCTGACCAAAGAGATTGTTGCAGCAACAGCAGCATTAAAGGATAGTTCTCTGATCAAGTTACTTAAAGATGAAGTTACCACAGCTGTTACGGTGGCAAGTTTTGAAGAAAAGAGAATTACGTGAATAAGGGAGTTAAAACTGTGGAGGATGTAATTACGGCCATGTTAATAAAAAGGCATTCTATCTGATTAATTGCTATGAAGACAGAGTGTTTTCGTTGCCGCGATTATCCTCCCTATTGAAGCACTCACTCGGTACTTCTGATTAGGAGCATTCAGTCTTTCCGTTCGAGCACGATCATTCAGTCTTTTGTTCGAGCGCGATCATCCAGTCATCCTTCAACCACAATTCATTCGAGCTCAATTCCTTTGACCGTGATTCATTTAACAACAATCCATTCGAACACGATTCGTTCGAGCTTGATTCTTTCGAGGTCGACTCTTCAGTTCTCCGTTCGAGCGATCCTTCTCCATTATGCAACCAACTCTATTTTCATAAAGAATCCTTCTCTGATGTGAAAGGATTTTTGTACAGAAGGATTTTTGATCCTCCATTTGATTTCGTAAATCAATCAAAGAAGGATTGAGGGGGCATCTGTTAGGGCAAAAAAATGCACGAGTCAATAGAAGTTTGGCTTGTTGCGCATCAAGTATCCAAGATGAGCAGCCCTGCCCATTTCGCGGCCCTCTCTTTATCTCCCTAGATCTGCCATTGCGTAGCATTCTCCCATTTACGCGACCCTCTCTCTACTATCCCTCTCTGGAAAATCTATTGCGCATGAATAATGTTGCGCGTGAATAGTTGTCTGATGAATAGTGTTGTGCAGTGAATAGTGTTGCATGGTGAATAGTTGCAAGGTGAATAGTGTTGCGCGGAATGGGGCTTATGACACGTAAATCGATGCCTCACACATGTGAATGGCTATAAATACCCCTTCACCCTCTCATTTGCATGATGAGAAGTTTCATAAAGAGAAGGAACCACGTGAATATTGTTGTGCGTGAATAGTGTTGTGTGGTGAATAGTGTTGCATGTGAATAGTGTTAGTAAATAATGTTGCTCAGATTTGATGGGTCTGTTGCGCGGTTGCGCAATAAAAGGCCTCCATAGCCCTGTGCTTTGTAGTTTTGTGGGTTCCCTTCACAGTTCGATTTTCGATGCATATACATATCAAATGTCGGCTTGAAGCAAAGGATCTTAAACCCACACAACCCCTCTATCACTCTGACGGACACCAAATACATCGAAATGCTGTCAAAATCACTATTGAATTGATTATCTTTTCTTTCATTGCACAGATTCTTGTACTTTGTTTCAGAATCAAGGGAAACACGAGGACGTAATTGAAAAGGCCAAGCTATATGTCCTAGAGGGGGGGTGAATAGGACTATGCCAAATTTAAAATAAAATTAGCAGAAATAAATTAAACCAATAGCGTTACAATCTGAATCAATTCACAAAGCTAAATTTAAATCACCTTGATAAATAGGTATTGAGAGATTGATATAAATTCAGTTCTAAGGACAACCTTACACCATAATAAACAAGGGCTTATGGTAGGACAACCTTATTTCTAGAACCTCTTTTGGATCAAGGACTCAATTTTAATATAAGTAAATGAAATAGCAAGGAATTGAAATTAAATGCAGAAGTAAGATCTAAATTATTACAACAATCCCCACACTTGCTTGAAATGTAAATGGTTACAACATTCACATCCACTTGTACATTCCACACAATCGAATGATAAACGATATGAAAATTAAGCAAGCATTCAATCCACAAGATAAAGAGTTATAGTGGTTCGCCTGTGTGTACACCAACTGTTTTCCAACAGCCACACAAAAAGCTACTCCATTCCTAATATCCTCACACAGGGGATATTAGCGTTCACTATCAAATAGGTTTTCACAGGTTCACCAAAAACCTTTACAATTGTGTCTTTTTCACTTGGGCTTACACAATTCAAAAACCCCTCTTTTCTGAGTTTTCTGGTTTTCCTCAGACAACCAATACAATGAGATTTTTCTGGCTTAACCTCAAACAAAACCAGTACAATGAGATTTTTCTGGCTTAACCTCAAACAAAACCAAAAGAAATGAAATTTTACAGAATTGTAAAATACCTGGATTTCTCCTTTTCGTAGCAGCCCGGTAGAACCAATCGGAGTAGATGATTGAATGTTAAAGTTCAATTTCCAATACTCACATTCATAAGGTTCTAAATTCTAATTGATTTTAGATTTTAACAAGTTGGGCGGTGCTATATTTGATTTTGATTCCAAGAAGAAGGAATAAGATAATTCCTCTTTTCAAATAAGATTGGAATATAGAAACAAAATCAAATTAAATAAGCTAGCAAAAAGGAATATTAAATAAGCACAATCTAGCTTAAAATAAACACAGACTTATCTCAGAGTGATCACTTGAAAATTCTTGAATTGAATGGAGTTGAAGTATGAAAACTCTGAATTTCGTGTTCAATTTATAGAAGCAGAAATTGCTCCTACGACTGGTCTTAGAAACCTACGACTGGTCGTAGCTCTAATAGATTTTTGAAAAAATAAGCGCGATCTTTGAAAGCCGTTCCACGACTGGTCGTGAGTACCCTACGACTGGTCGTGGGACACCTACGACTGGTCGTAGGACCAGAGATTACGTTGCTGGACTTTGAGTCGTAGCTCCACGACTGGTCGTGGACGAGTCGAAGCCACACCTACAACCGGTCGAAGGACCTCCAGGACTGGTCGTGGGCGTACCAAAAATTTTGAAAAATCTTCAACTACTTAGGACTGGTCGTGGAATTTCTTGGACTAGTCGAACCAATGCTAGGACTGGTCGAACAAGAGTTAGGACTGGTCGTAGAATAGACCAACCTTGTGTAAAATAAATATTTGATTTATGTATCCAAAGTGACCTACTTAAAGGGTCAACCTAAGGTCATTCAAACCTGAACCATGTCGTATGGACATTGAACTTCAACCATTCAACGAATGTAGATATTTGAACCATATCAAGCTTGAGATCTTGAACCATATCATGCTTGAGATCTTGAACCATATCATGCTTGAGATCTTGAACTTGTTGTAGCTTTAAACTTAAGATCTTCATCAACATAAAACTACTTCATGCGTTGTTTCTTCAGACTTGAACTTCAACATTGTAGCTTCTTGAGGCTTCAACATGTAGCTTCTTGAAGAGTTTATGCAGTGTCTTGAATTCAAATAAATGATCATACAAGTACAGGACACAGATAGATGATTTGACACATCAAAATTTGACAACCAAAGGAGCATGAGACCATAACACTTACAGTAATTGAAACTCAAAATTAATGAAATGTATGATGATGAATATTCTTCTATTTTCTTTGTTCTTATTGAATGACAATTCCCCTATCAAAATACATTCGTTTCTTGTCAAAATAGTTTGATAGCAGCTGGGTAATATTTATGAAGGCGAAATACTCCTCAGACATTAGATCTGAGGGTCGTGCCCCCCTTCCTCCCTGGGCTTCGCCGTTGTGGAGGCACATACGCAAATACTTCGAGGCAGTTGCTACCAATACTCATTAGATCACTGACAGAGGGGACTACAATTTTTGGTATGACGACTAGATTGGGTTGGGCCCCCTGCTCGAATGGAAGTTACAGTCTTCAGCCCAGCTTCGCCTCGCTCCATCGTTAGCCTAGCATCTATAGCCAGTCCAACTCTTCATCGGTCTAGATGGCTGGAGGGATCCAGCTATGGCAAGTCGTCTCCTTTCCCAAGTCGTCCTTGACCATGTTTTGGATGAGGGAATATGTACATCAGAGTCAGAAGATAAGAAGATTTGGGTGAGCACTTCCTTGGGAGAATTTAGTGTCGAAACGGCTTGGCATATGGCTAGACAGCCCGAGTAAAACAAAGCATGGGCCACTTGGGTTTGACACCCAAAGCTTCCTCCTAAACTGTCGTTGCTTACCTAGAAAATTATTCTCAAGGCCATTCCGCTTGACGCTAGGACCCAAGCCAAAGGAATCCACATGGTTTCCAAATGTGATTGTTGCCGGGCCCCGATCCCAAACCATTCGGAAACCATTGACCATGTCTTCTCCTCAGGTCACCTTGCACCGATAGTGTGGAATTACTTCCAGCCCCTTTCCCAAGCCCACACTATCCCCATCGATTCGGCTATAGGAAGGGCCTCTATATGGTGGGCGCCGACCTCGCTAGCTAACCGTCCACATATTTTAAGGGGCCTTCTTCCCATTCTGATCTTTTGGGAGCTTTGGATGTCCAAAAACGAAGCCAGATTCGATGATGCCACACCATCTGCATCAAGAGTTATTTCCAGAATTTAGCAATAGATCAATCGAATCGGCCCCACCCTCCCACCAACAAAACCAGCAAACAGAGCTCTCCTTTTAGCTTTATCGAGGCTTCGTATGGTCAGCGGCACTCCTTACAGGAGGACAATTTAGGTGATCGGGTGGATGAATCCCAAGAGGGGCGGGATCAAGATAAATGTTGATGGCTCGGCCCGAGGAAATCCTAGCCCGTCAAGAGGAGGCAGCGTGGCTAGAGATTGTATAGGTGCGTTCCTTTTCGCATTTGCCTCGAGGTATGGATTCAGATCGAATTCCTGGGCTAAAATCAAGGCGGTATGGGAGGGCTTGTCCCTTGACGTGGAGTGGCAATTCTCTAAGGTGGAGGTAGAAAGCAACTCCAAGGCAGTGGTTGAATTAATCCAAGGGAAATCCTCCCCCTCATGGAACATGTGCTACTGGTTGGCAAGGATCAAAAACCTCATGAGTCATTTAGAGGTGTCAATAACGCACTGTCTTAGGGAGGCAAATGGAGTGGCTGATGACTTGGCGCATAGGGGTAATAATGGTCAAGCCCATTCTTTGATTTTTCTCATCCACATGCCTGCCTCAGATGACTAGAGGACTATTATTTCTTGATAGAGTGGGGCTGGGAAATTTGAGGGAGGTTTGATTTCTCAATTTCCGTTGTGTATGTTTTGTATTTAATGTTCTCTCACGATGAGCAGGCCTTTCCCGTTTTTGTTGTTGGGCCTGCCCGAAGTCATGTAAAGCCCTTTGTTGAATGAAAAATATATTTTGTAAAAAAAAAAAAAAAAAGCGATGCCGGTGGATCCGGTTCAAACGAAGGTGATAACTCTCTTGTCGACTAGGAAGACGTTCCTCATATAAACCATATTAACAAGTTGTTGATGAATATCAAGTTTGTCTAAGATTTTGTAGTAACAAATATTTTTATGTTGTTGCTTGTTAATTTGTAATAACTTGTTATACACTACCACTGCACCTACCTCAATTCTAACAATCTTGATTTAATTATTTCAATGATTTTATTACAATTTTTAAAATAATACTAAAAAAACAAATCATATAACTAAGCCGAGCTTCGCATAGCTCACTCTAACTCTACTTGTGTTAAACTAGCAAGTTTAGGTGAGTCAGAGGGGTGAGTTCATAGACCAAGTCGAGATGAACTTGAGCTTGGGTCCTGGTGGGGTCAAGCTAAGCCGAGCTTCGCATAGCTCGACTCTAACTCTACTTGTGTTAAACTCTAGTGTCTCATAGTTTTCTCTCCTTATTTACTTCACAATACTGAAATCAGATTTTGAAATTTAAAATTAGAGGCAAGAGTACCACAACCTTTCGTACACTAACATCTTTCTTATCAACATGGCACCTGATTAAAAATTAGTACAATGAAAACGATCTGCCCAACCGTGAAGATCACTAGTCGTGAAAAAACCCACTGATCCACTCGTTGGGCTACACCTATATCATAAGCGACCCATTTGATGAACGTACCAGCCTTATGTTTTGTGCAGGGAGATCTTTGTGGTGCGACCAACCTCTTTAAGGGGGTGTTTGGTGCATGGTGCAAAATTATCCGAAGTTTGGGGAGGATGCAAAAGGTTAGGATTAATTGGGATGGAATTGCATTTGACCCCATGCGGAAATATCCACTACACATGCCCCACATTGATGCATGTTTTTATCCATGCCGTCCATCAATATACACCCTTTACACGTGATATTAGGGTTATATACATGTACTAGTGATCCACATTCCTTGTGAATTTGGTCAGTCGATTACAATTCCATGATCCACCAATGGTGTTAATTGTCCAATAATGGTGTTAATCTCATCTAATACAATTCAAACCATTTAATCCGGTGAACCAAACACGCCCTAATGGTACTCCTATGCAATCGATATCGGGCAAATACGGTACGGCACTACAAGCTGTGGCTCTTGCCAGTACGTGAACATTTCTCATTAACCAGGGGTTTTAAGGGCAAAATCCGCCATAAGAGACGCATGAGAATAGATTGTCTTTGGAGATTATCTCTGGAGAAATTTGATACTCCGGAAGAATGTGATGAATGATACGTAGGCACTTAGAAATTGCATAGGTTGTGTACAATTAATTTAAACTAACTGTCCAACTTATGAGCATAGGCATAACCAATAAATTATTTCTTTTACTTGGTTAGATTACTGGACATTTATTGAACGGCTAAACTGAAAAATATCCAATGGTAGGATTGATCAATTAATTTAATTTTTAGAATGTAACTTAGTGACAGTAGGCTCTACAATGTAGTTGCTTTAATTTGAGTTAATACATACCAGGTGTACCATTTTTATGTGCCTATGTATCAAGCGTCACACCCAGCTAAGAGTATCAAATAATTCCCCTTTCTCCAAATAAATATGTTTTTTATTTTATTTTTCTTCCAATTGAATTAATAGATGTTTACTCTTATGCACAAAATCGACATCTAACAATAATGATAGTGAAAATCCACCTCATTTTCATATAAACCTGTATTTCGGTGATCGTTCTCATTCAAGAATAACATAAAGCAATGTTTTGCATGCACACGTGGAGAGAGTGAGAGATTGTTTTTTTTTTTTTCTTTACATCAACACACGTGCTGCAATGGCCACGATTACATGACAAAATAATCATGCACCATTCATTGGTGGTGAACTTAGACAGTCTCATGCACATTCACACTTCACACTCGGAAGATTGAGGTCTCTCTCTCTCTCTCTCTCCATATGTATCTATGTATATATGTACGTATGCAGCCACATGCACACACATCACAGAGACAAGTATGCTGATGTCCTCACCCATGGAAATGTTAGAAAATTTGGGATAGTTCATTCGTTCGCATCAATGGAGAAAGTTGTTGATGCTTATTTCTGATGCGCCTTCCCCTGTTCGTCGCCTGCACAAGAGAGATTGAAAGGAGACCCTGGCTCTGGCCCGGGGAACCTCTGATGCTTAAATTAGTTTCATGGAGAAGGCGTCTTTTAGGCTTGTAATTGCCTACCTTTCATCGAAACGGAGGTCCCTTATTTATAGATATGAAAGAATCCTGCCGTACAGGGGTTCTCTTCCTGATATTATGGAGATTTGATTTAATCCCGCTTTTAGTCTCCCTCCGATCCCAAGATCAACGGAATCGGGGATCCTTCTGCGAGATATTCAGGACAGTATTTTCATTTACACAGTCTTTCCTTCGTTCGGCTCGGCCGATTCTGACTCAAGTAACGAATGAGTCTCGACTGGCTTTATAGAAAACTTCTTGTCTTCTGTCGGGCGGAACGGTCTAAATTTGTGACCGTCGTCCTTGACTGATGATTGAATTGGCTTGGTAATGAGTCGGTTCTTTCTGTCAGTCATATGACTTATAGCTTTTAGGCTTTGGTCGGCTCATGCCGACCAAACGATAACGTTGCTTGCATTGCTAGCTCATCAACTGAGTCAACTTATTACCATTGCATGACGTTGTCTCGGACCCAACGGTTGCCTCGGAAATTCCCGAATAATGCCAGTAGAATAGGTCCGCTCCATATCCGAGTCTCTGGACTTAGCATATTTTTCTCCCAATAGTAAGCCCCCTTACTCCGTGTGTCTCTCACGACACTAAGGAGTATCTAGTTTTTAGGTCGGTTCATAGTTAAGTCCGAGGTAATAATTAGTCATTTAATGCCTTTTGTGTCATTCCTAATGGGAGACGGTCCGCTGCTCGAGACTGCATGTGCGGATAACCGTCGAGTCGCTTCTTACTCCTATGAGCGTCGGACGCGTGGCGAGAGCGTTACTGTCCTCAGTCGGCGTGCACCACGTGTCGAACGGGGGAGTCGATGCAGGTGCCAATTCATCTCCCCATTAATTGCTTTTACCACGTGGCAGGGCTATAAGAGGAAGGGAAGGGATCGCATTTTGCATTTTCGTCGTTGCCCTTCCCGCTCTTTGCTTCCTCTTCGTTTCTCTTCTCTTTCTCCTTTTCTTCTTTTCCCTCATTTCCTGCTGTCAGCCTTGCCTTTCGCCATTTCTGTCTTCATTTTCGCCGTTTCCGTTCTTGTTATCCTCCATATTTCTCCGGTGAGTTCTTCCCTCCCTTTTATTTAACTATACTGACAATGCACGGCTCCCAGAGTCCCCGGGAAGGAAATTTCGGTGATGAGGGCGAAGCGCAACGTTTTTGGAATGTTACAGAATCGCCTTCTTTGCTGGCGGAGATTGTCGTTGACGCCAACGCCGCTTTCCTGTCTAAGAGAACCACCGGAGCTCCGGCGAAGCGTCCTGCTTCGGTGGGTCCTTCGTGTGGCGGGTCGTCCTTGAAAACTCGGACAGGGAGACCCAATCCTCCAATGGATTTGCTGAAGGAGGAAGAAGAAGGAGAAACAGGGGTTGCTGAGGAACCTCTGGGTCAGCCCTAGTTGATGAGTCGGCGCAGGCCCCTCAGTCGACTACCGAAGGAGAAGAATCGGAGGACGAGCCGAGGGGTCCAGTTCCTTCAGTTTTGACTGAAGTGGACTTGGATATAATTCGAATCGGGTATCATATCCCGGACTCGGTCATTATTCATCTCCCCCGTCCGACTGATTTACTCGACCATCCTCCTGCTGGGGCGGTCGCGATTTTCTAATTCTCGATGCAATGTGGCTTACGTCTGCCCCTTCAGCCCATTGTCCGAGACTTTCTATCTCGAGTCAGGATTGCTCCCTGACAAATAGTCTCGAATGGGTGGAGGAACTTATTCGGGTGTGCGGTGCTGTGGGCTGAGTTAGAATAGCTTCCACTGACAATTGATGAATTCCTCCACTTGTATCAAGTGCGGGTAAATCCGAACTTTTTCGGCTTTTATGTCTTGAGTACCTGGCGGGGCAAAGGCGGATCTTTAATAACCGACCCTCCTACTTCCAATAAACATTGGAAAGAACGTTGGTTCCGAGCGTGTGGTCGTTGGGAGACAACCGAATCTGGGCCCTATGAGGCTCGTGTACCATGGGCGTTTCGTAAAGTAGGTGACTCGGCGTATCTCTTATAACTTTTCCCGTCATAATGCATTGATTCTAATGGACTTATGTCTACCAGATATTCTAAAGAAGAGGCAGAAGCTCGGATCTGGCGGCTTAGCTCGAATCAAAGACTTGAGAGCGTTAAGTCCGGAAGATCGGTCTTACCAAATAACTTCTTCTGCTCCTACCGTGGTCGTGCTTTCCGATCCGGACGAAAGGACGAAAGCGGGGGACGCGGTGGCCGTTGAGCCTCGGGCGGCTTCTGAGTCAAAACCTGCTTTAGAGGAGGTCTCGAGGCAAGAAGCCCCGAGGCAGAGAGAGGAGACGAGAGCTGAGTCTTCAAGAGGGGAGATGACTCAGCAGGAGCCGTCGCCCTTTCAAACGGTTGTGTCGGGGATGGTTCCCTGGGCCCTAGCTCATGGGAGCGAAAGAGACTTTACCAATCTCTACAATGCCCCAATGACACAAATAGTTTGTCATGCAGCAAAGGTGCTTTTTGAGGTAAGAGTCTTCTTTCCCTTCCTTATATTTCTTTTGTTGCTTCTTGTTTCGGTCACTTATCATGACTTCGCGTTTATCTTTTATAGCTCGCCCCCTGCTTGGTTAAGGCTTGTAAAGAGTTATCCTCTGCTGAGAGGCTTCAAAACTTTTTGACCGAGGCAGAGGGACGACGAGAGATCGCTGAGATTCGGGTCGGTGTCCTGACCAGTGAGGCGGCTCTCACCAGGAAAGCTGCTGAGGACGCGAAAGCCGAGGCGACTTTCTCCAGAAGAGCAGCTGAAGAGGCACAAGCCGAAGTTACTCGAGTGTCATCGTTGCTGTCCGCGCCTGAGGCAGAAAATCACCAGATCCTTGAAATTCATGCCTCTTGTGAGGGTACGTTGGCTCGGGCCAAACTCGAGGCTGCGAAGCTCATCCAACGAGCTCAAGAGGAGGTCCAGGAAGCCGAGAAGGCTAAGGATCAGGCATTACAAGCTTTTCTCGAATCTCAAGAATTTGAGGATGAGAGGAATTGGTTGTACCAAAGCGGATACATAGTATGTATCAACCAAATCAAGGCTGCTTCCCCCGATCTTGATTTCTCGGGACTTGACGCAGGGGCCTCGGGTTCTGAGGATCCAGCTGTCGGTCCTGCTGACGCTGCTACTGCTGCTGCTGGAGGAGAGGCTGGTGTCTCTAGGACTGCTTCGGGAGTAGCTGCCGAAGCCTCTGGGACTGCTTCGGGAGTAGCTACCGAAGCCTCTGGGACTACTTCAGGAGTAGCTCTAGCCGAAGGACAATAGCTGAGCTTCATTTTTTATTTAGTTCCATCATCAGTTCCAGTTCTGATTTGGTACCATCATCAGCTCCATTTTTGGCACTCACACCAGCCCCGTGCAAGCTCGAGAATGTTATTAGCTGAAGAAGAGATTCGCACGCTATGGCCGATCTTTCTAGTCTGATCAATGTAATGCTAAAGTAAGATACGCCCCGATGTAACAAACATGTTTATAAATGAATATGATCGGTTTCATTTTATTCATCTTGACTCAGTTTATATGCTTGTTATTTCCGAGTCTTTTTTATCGCTTCACCATGCCAACTTTAGGGGTAATAGATCTTTAGATGTTCGGCGTTCCATGGATGAGGCAACAATTGTCCGGTCAGGTCTTCCAACCGATATGTTCCGGGTCGAATGGTTCCTGAGACGATATAAATCCCTTCCCAGTTGGGCCCCAGTGTACCCGAACCAACTTCCTTTGAATTGAGAAATGTCTTTCGTAGGACCATATCTCCAACTCAAAAACGTCTGACCTTGACTCGGGTATTATAGAATCGAGCCACCTGTCGTTACTGAGCCTCCACGCGTAGCCGAGCCATTTCTCTTTGTTCGTCCATAAGATCGAGTCCGAGTGCTATGAGTTCTTCATTGTCTTCCGCATTGAACGAGCTTACTTAGGCTGATGGCAACCCGATCTTAACAGGAGTGACGGCTTCTGAACCATAAGCAAGGAAGAAAGGGGTTTCTCCTGTGGTGGTTCGAGTTGTAGTTCGATATGCCCATAGTATTTTCGGGAGTTCTTCAGCCCATGCTCCTTTAGCTCGGCCAAGCTTGGTTCGGAGATGCTGTTTGATGATCTTGTTAACCGCCTCGACTTGTCTGTTCGTCTGTGGATGGTGGGGCGATGAATACACATTTCTAATCCCGAGATTGCTACACATCTCGCGAAAACTCTTATTATCAAATTGCCTTCCATTGTCGATAACAATGGTATGGGGTATCCCGAACCGACAGACAATGTTTTTCCATACAAAGTCAGTGATCTTCTATTCAGTTATTTTCATTAATGGCTCAGCCTCGGCCCACTTCGTGAAATAGTCCACGGCTACGACAACAAACTTAGTCTGGCCTTTTCCTATAAGGAGTGGTCCTATGATGTCGATTCTCCATTGTGCGAAGGGCCAAGGACCTGTTATGGGCGTCAGCGCCTCGAGCAGTTGTCATGGGATAGCCGCGAATCTCTGACACTTATCGCATTTCTGAGCGAGCTTACGAGTGTCGTGTTGGATAGTCGGCCAATAGTATCCTTGGCGCAAGACCTTATGTGTGAGCGATTGTCCTCCTGAGTGGTTTTCGTAGATCCCTTCATGAAACTCTCGTAGCACATAGTTGGCTTCACTGGGGTTTAAGCATCGCAGTAATGGAGCATAATAACTTTTCTTGTATAATGTTTCGTTAAGTATGTTATAACGGGAGGCCTGGATCTTCAATCGTCATGCCTCGGCACGGTCTTCAGGCAGCTCACCCTTGTTGAGATATTGGACGATCGGATCAAGCCAGGAAAGTTCCGAATTAATCGCATGGATGGCCGGGCTTACCGGTTCATTAATACTCGGTCTAGTGACGTGCTCGATCGGAACAGACCTGGGTATATCCTCTTCGTCGGTGGAGGCGAGTTTTGCCAATAGGTCGGCTTTGCAATTCTTTGTCCGAGGGATCCGAGTGACGATGCAAAATTGAAAGCCGCTGATCGGCTCTTTAGCTTTTTTCCATGTATGCTTTTAATTGTTCTTTCTGTGTTTGATATACACTGGTAACTTGGTTGACAACCAGCTGAGAGTTAATAAAAACATTTAGATGCATAACGCCCATGTTGGCCGCAAGTCGGAGGCCGAGTAGTAATGCTTCATATTCGGCTGTATTGTTTGAAGCTTGAAATCCAAGTCTAAAGGCATACTGCATGTAGGTGTGATCAGGAGTTTCCAGAACTACTCCTGTCCCATTTGCCTTAGAATTGGAGGAGTCGTCGATAAACAGCTTCCAGGGAATGGGGTTGTGCAGTGACTCAGGAGAAGCAGTTGTCGATTCTTCAACGCTCTCGGTCACATGTCGATCCGACGGGTTGGTCTGTGGTGTTACTTTAGCAATGAAGTCGGCTACTGCTTGCCCTTTGATTGCTGCTTTCAGCTTATATTGAATGTCGAATTCACTGAGTTCGATCGCCCATTTCGTGAGTCGGCCGGAAGCCTCCGGTTTCTGTAGAATTTGACGTAGTGAGAGATCGGTCATAACGACAATAGTATGGGCTTGGAAATACGGCCGAAGTCGGCGCGAGGAAACTACTAGAACTAGGGCCACCTTTTCCAAGAGTGGGTATCTTATTTCTGCCGTGTAATAATGCTTTATTGATGTAGTAGACCGACAATCAGGGTCGAGCTGATCGCTGCCTCGGATACTGCTAAATACAGTAACAGAGCTTCTCCTGGCTCAGGTTTTGATAAGAGAGGTGTGAAAGTGCACCTACTAGTGCCCTGGTTTGTCAAGTTATGTGTGTGGTGAGTCAGATTACTGTAGAACTCGATAAGAAGATTATTTCAAGCGTCTGACTCAACCGGATGTGTGAAATCTCGCAGAAGGTGAATCATAGCCTCACATCCTGTGTCCCAAAACCCCAGGTGATTAAAACCCTTAAAACAAGATAGACATCTTAGGGTTTTATGGTGAGAAAACTTTTGGCAAAATAGAAAAATCTCTAAGTTTTTCTCACCCTATCGATTCTATCGAAGCACCCTCGATATGATCGACTTGCACTGTCGATGTCCTCGATACCTTAACGATACTATCGATAAGAGGACCAAAATGTCCAGCAACTATATATTCATCTAGATGGATTTATCGATATATCGATACACCTATCGATATCATCGATAAAAGCACTAAATATGTCCAGTAACTTCACAATATATCTGGACGAATTATCGATGTATCGATACACATATCGATATCATCGATATTCAAATCTCGAGACCATCGAGAGTGGCTCGATAAGATCGATAGGCTGATTTTCGGCACCCCTGTTTTTTAATGAAAATCACAAAATTCTTCGATATATCGATGACCGTCCGATATGATCTGAATTCAAACATCGATAAGATCGGAGGTCCATCGATGATATCGACAATGGGCGCGCATTTCTTACAACAGTAATTTCAGGTTGTTTTTAACTATGATCGGGGGCCCTTCGATTTAATCGATATTCAAATATCGATGATATCGACACCAGATCGATTGCATCGAACAAAGCCATAAACTGTCCAACAAGTTCAAAGATAAATTAGCTGAATTTATCGATGCCTCGACACTGATATCGATGTCATCGACATTCAAATTCCGATGACCTCAATGGTTCCCCCGATCATTCATGAAAACCTGAAATATCTCAAAGTCAAGTCTCTCTCATTTTTCAAGTGTCGATGGATCGAACCTGTCATCGATGGAATCAGAGTTCGAAATTCGATGACATCGACAATAGTTTCGATTCATCGACCAATTGGCAAAGAGTTTCAAAAGCGTATGACATCGAGTCCGAGTCATCGAGCAGACCATCTATGCTATCGAGAGTATACGCTCGATGATATCAAACCTGCTCGATGATATCGAACTATGTCATAAATGTGACCGTTTTATATCCGTTGGAACTTTTTGCCTATTTATAGAGGACTTGTCTTTTGTTGCTGTGAGAGAAAGTAGAGAGAGCTTTTGAGTGTTTTAACTTATATCCTATACCTAAAGCCCTTTCTCTCAAGGGAGTTCATCCTCCAATCCACCCTCATCATTGATATTCAATAGAGTGGATTGGGGAATGAACTTCCGCGTTCAAGGATCCTCCAGCTACTACCTTAATGGTAAATCATTATGCTGGGTTGCCTTCAATGCATAAGATTGGAACTACTCTATCTTCCTAACAGGGAAATCTTTAGAGAGTAGGATTCCATCTTCACCTTGACCCAACCTTAAACCTAGTCTTGATATATCTTTTGTGTTGTGGATCAAGGGAGCAGAAGACTCTTCGTCAACAAGAAGGAGGAGATCTTTGGCATTGTGCTTAATGGGACTCATCAACTTATCAGTAAGTATCTAGAGTCCAGGAGGACACTTGCGATCATTCTTTTCTAGGATTGGGTCTTAAGTGGTTCTCACCCTTTGAAGTCCTCAAGGAGGCCTCTGGCCGGAGTGTACGCTGTGGGTGCGTTGTGTGGACCCTTTCTCTGTGGAGAGCATAAACATCTGGTTAGGAGTGAACCAGTGAAACTCCAGGGTTAGAGGTGAACTGAGTAGAAACCTCTGGGTGCGTTGTGTGGACCCTTGCTCTATGGAGAGCATAAACATCTGGTTAGGAGTGAACCAGTGAAACTCTAGGGTTTGAGGTGAACCGAGTAGAAACCTCCGCGTAAAGGTTAAAGGTGAACCTGATTTAAAACCTTAGGTTTGAGGTGAACCCTGGGAAACCTCCTTAGTGAATTCCGGTACACTCAAGGGTTGAGTGCGACAGCCGGGAGTGGAGTAGACAAGTAGTCTAACCACTATAAAAATGATTGTGTCTGCGATTGTTTTTTGTGCTTGATCATTTGTATGATTATGCTAACTGCATTCATATCTACTCAGACTTCACACACAATCACATCCATCATAAACTATAACTACTTCATGCTTATCATTTAAATAGTTCTGTGATTGGATCCTCTACTGAGCTTAGAAGCTAGTAGAGTTACATTGGTAATCCTAAACAGTGCATACCTGTTAGGATTAGAGTGATAGGATTTTTTTTTATAACTCGTAAATCTTTAAAAAGTCCTATTCAGCCCCCTCTAGGACATATTGACATATTCCTACTTCAACTAAAGCAGTCTTAACTGCTATTTCAAGGTACAAATCTGAAATTAGACTTTAGTTGCTGGAATGCTGCTTCGCACTCTTCCGTCCAATCCACTATTTGTCATCCCTTCAATTGTTTGAAAAACGGGAGACATTTATCCGTGGCTCTGGATAAGAAACGATTGAAAGCCGCTACTCGTTCAGCCAGCCTTTAAACGTCTTTAATCGTTTTTGGAGATTCCATGTCGAGGAGGGCTTTAATGTTCTCCAGGTTCGCCTCTATTCCTCGCTGACTCACCAAGAAATCAATGAATTTTTTCGAGCTTACTCCAAAGGCGCATTTGCTCGGATTTAGCTTCATGAGGAATTTACATAAAATAAAGAACATTTCTTCCAAGTCGGCTATATGGTCGGCTGCGTACACACTTTTGACGAGTATGTCGTCAACGTATACTTTCATGGTTCGCTCGATCAGCCGAGCAAAGATTTTATTCATTAATCTTTGATAAGTTGCACCAGCATTTTTCAACCCAAATGGCATCACTCGGTGACAATAAAGGCCTTTGTCAGTGACAAAGGTAGTTTTTGATTTATCACACTGATGCATTATAATTTGATTATACCCTGAGTATGCATCCATGAAGCTAAGAAGTTTGTGCCCCGCAGTACTATCTACCAATTGGTCTATCTTAGGAAGAGGAAAACTATCATTTTGGCAGGCTTTATTTAGGTCGGTATAGTCAATACAGACTCGCCACTTCCCATTGGCTTTTTTCACAAGTACGACATTAGCTACCCATTCTGGATAGTATATCTCTTCTATGAATTTTGCCTTGAGGAGCTTGCTGACATCTTCTTCGATGACAGTGTACCTTTTAGGGCCGAGTGGTCGTTGCTTCTATTGGATTGGTCGATAGGTCGGATCGATATTGAGTCGGTGAGTGATCACCGACGGGTCGATCCCTTGCATATCTTCATGGCACCATGCAAACACATCAGCATATTGCCGGAGCAGTGCAATGAACTTATCTCTCAAGGGTGATTACAAAGACGAGTCAATTTGCACCGTTCAGGATCCATCTGTCTCGACTAAGGGTACCGAGATAAGGTCTTCAAACGGTTGCCCTCGTTCATAAGACTCGACCCGGGGATCTAGCGACTCGATCATCGATATTTCAGTTGAAGCTTTCTCGGCGGGACCTTTTACAACTATCATATAACAACATCTAGTGTCTTGTTGGTCTCCTTTGACGATTCCTACTCCCGACTCAGTCGCGAATTTCATGGAAAGGTGGTATGTAGATACCACGGCCTGGAGGAGACTTAAGGAAGGTCGACTGAGTATAGCGTTGTAAACCGATGATTGGTCGACGATCAAGAAGTCGACCATAATTATCGTCTAATGCGAAAAATTTTCACCAGTTAGCGGCAGTGACGCAATCCCCTCAAGGAGTACCTGTCCACCAGAAAACCCGATCAATGGGGTCCGAACCGGACGCAATGTCGACCGTTCAACCCCCATTTTTTCGAACGCGTGAGCAAACAATACATCCGCAGATGAACCCGTGTCGATGAGTATACGGAATAATTTTCGGTTGGTGATGGTGAGAGTGACAACTAAAGCGTCGTCATGGGGATGATAGATACCTCGGGCATCCTCTTCTGTAAATGAGATGCAGTATTTCTCTCTTTTCTTTTTCTTTGAAGGTCGAGCTATAATCATGAGCTCTGACTCGGGTCGGCTGAGGCTTCTAACGTGGTTTTTCCGAGCGTTATTTGAATCACCTCCACATCGGGGACCACCAATGATGGTTCGAATTTCTTCTGTAGGCCGATATTCGTTTGGATGTTCTTCAGCAATTCCGGCCCTTACCACATGTTCTTTGAGTCGACCCTCTTTTATGAGTCGTTCGATTTCTTCCTTCAAGTGATAGCAATCACTTGTGCTATGCCCATTATCGCGATGATAATGACAATACTTGTCTTTATTCTGCCGATTGGGATTGCTCCGGAGCTTGTTGGGCCAGTTGACGAAGCCTTCACTTTTGATTTCCATCAGCACTTGCTCCTGAGTCTTGTTCAGGGGAGTATATGTAGAAAACCTTCGGTCTGGTCGTTTGCCCGACCTTCGTTCATCGCGTGCTTGATCATTTTTATGCTTCTTCCCTCCAGTTGAGTCAGCTTCTTTTTTGGCCAACTCTTTGACCGAGGATTTTGCGTTCTGGGCGGACTCACGCATGAGTCATGTTTCTTCGACGTTCGCATATTTGTCCGACCGAACCATAAACTCTGCTAGAGGCTCTGGGGGATTTTTGTCCAGGGACGCCAGGAATGGTTTGTCTTTGACTCCTTGTATGAGTGCATTGAGCGTCGTTTCTTCCGAATGTTTTCGAACCTGAAGAGATTCAAAATTGAAGCGCTTGATGTACTCTTTCAGTAACTCTCCTTGCTTTTGAACTATGTTGTTCAAGTGCACGGGGGGCTTCAGTTTCTTCTTTCCACCGATGAAGTTGGTGAGAAAGGCATCGCTGAGCTCGGCAAATGAACTAATGGACTTCGGTTTCAGCTGTTTGAACCAAAGTCGAGCTACGTCAGTCAATGTGAGGGCACTACAAGAAAAAGGGGTAAAGGATTCAGACCACGTTACTTATTTGCTACGGATATAAACCTTAGCTATATTTGCTACGGTTTTTATCCGTAGCTAAAAGGTTGCCACACTATTAATAATTAACAGTGGTGTAAGGGGCTCTATATGGCCTATAAAAAAATATATATTCTATCTAAGCCATCCATATATTTTTAAATATTGTTTTCGGGCATGAAACAAAAACGCAGTTAGATCGAAGGCTCAAGTGGACCACACGGTAGGAAACATGGAGATTAAATCACATGTGCTTCCTATGGTGTGGTCCACTTGGGCCTTCAGTATATTTTAATTTTGGCATCAAGAACTAAAATTATTTATAAAAATTCATGGACGGAATGGATAAACCAAATACATCATGGTGGGCCCCATGGAGCCCTTGACAGGACCGTCCATGGGTCCGTCTACCCAATCGACGCCCAAAAATGGGCGCGTGCTCAAAACGGAGCCGCGCCCACGCACCCAAAAAATATCTCCATCCCTCTCGCTCTCTCTCTCTCTCTCTCTCTCTCTCTCCCCCGTTCTCAAACCCTAACTCTCCCGATCTCTACTCTATCTCTCTCATCTTCCTCCCTTTCTCTCTCTGTTCCCCATTCTTCTCTCTCTCTCCGTTCCCAAACCCCCTCTCTCTCTCCCAATCTCTGCTCCACTCTCTCATTCTCCTCTCTCTCTCTCCGAGCAAAAACCAGTGATGTTGCCAATGCATCCAGCTGGAACAATGGAACTGATCCAACGCAAGCAGCAGCTGGAGGTGGACATCAATCAGGCAGCTGGAACCAAGAAAGCAAAGCCCCTGCCGGGAATCAATCTTCTGGTTGGAACCAAGAAGCCGTTGTAGAGAAACCAACAGAGGGGAGCATTGATCAAGCAGTGAAACCAGCAGAGGGGAGCATTGATCAAGCAGACGGTTGGGATAAAGCAGCAGACCCTTGGGGCAAAGGAGGTGCGGGAAGCAACAACAGCAAGGGCGGGTGGTAATAGCTGTAGGGTGATGTTTTTTGGATGAACGCAAGACTTCTATGGTAAGTAGGTTTTGTAAATATTTGGGTGAATTTTGTCCTTGCCAATGCTGAGTCAGGTGTTGGGATTAAGGGTTAGAAATCGGTTTTGATGTAACCATATGTCCACCACCGAAACCGATTCGTATTTGCTGTATTGGGTGATAAGGGCTGATAGAGGTGGCTACCCATCCTGTGGAACAGATTAGATGAATGGATGGTCTGGATTACTTGAAAAAAAAAAAAAAATTCTCCTCTCTCCCTTTCAATGGCTGGAATTTAGGGATGGTACTCTTTCTCTCTCCATCTTTGTCTCTCTCACTTTCCCTTTCAATGGCTGGAATTTAGACAGTAGCCATGGCAGCAGCAGCCATATCCATTGTTGTCGATGGCTGCCGACAATTTTATGTTAGTTGTTTGAAGAAATGCTTCAATCAAGAACCTTCATGGATAAAACCATGTTACGGGTCCTCTGCTTCAAGTAAGAACCTTTCAGATCTATTGATTCAGGGCTGTAGATCTATTCCTATGGGATCTATTGATTCAGGGATGTAGATCTATTCTTACGGGATCAATTCCAGATATAGGATTTGTATGTAGATCTATTTTTTTATTCAACTTCTATAGTTTTCTCTTATTTATTGATTGTGGAGGTACTGATTTTTTTTATTTTTTATTTTGTAAGAATGATTGATAAATTTCTAATGGCTATTTCTCCTATTACTTTGGTGTTAACATTGTTTGATTTTCTCTGTAGCCCGACTTGTTTTGCTTACAGGAACTTACGAGATCCCTATCCTGTGGGGACACTGGATCCTGAGCTAGGAAGCTTCCTCGCATTAGATCTTTGTAAGCGATAGACTCATCATATTTAATGCACTCATAATAAAAGTTTTAAACTACCATTTGGAAACTGCTAGGTAATGGCACATATCGGTGATGAATGACACACTACTCGATACACATTTAGAGCCTTGCCCCTAATGGTAGCTTCCAACATTCTGGAATAGAAGCTTTTTTTTTTTCCTAACATTTGCATGTTTTGGATGTGTTTTTCTAATGTTCTATGTTTTTTTTTTTTTTTTTTTTTTTTTTTGGAATTAGCTTTTCTTTTAACAGTACTTTGGCCTTAAAGAGGAACAAGTGTACTCATCATCATATAAACCAATGATGGCCATAAATATCTTAAGCCAAATCTACAACCAGAACATATTGCACCTTGGTTGAAGGAGTATACAGTGATGCTTCTCCTCCTTTCTTTCTTTGCATTTTTCTTTTCACATCGCATGCAAGTTTATTGTTGAAGTTCAGATTTCTTGCATGCCTATTCTACTATGTATAAGAAATTTAAGATCTAACATTTCCATACAGTTATAATGATATTCACAAATTAAGATCCACTGTTATTGATCATGTGTTTTCTGACTTGACTGACTTAAATGTAGGATGGAAACATAAAGACATGTTTGTGAATCTATGCCTATTCCTGAAGTTAACAATTTCCATGTCAAGATTGTTGTTGCTAACAGCCTCCATGATGTGGTTTTCAACTCTGAAAAAAAAAATGGTTTGTACCCACCAACATCTCTTTTTGGATTTTTCTTTGACAATTCATGAAATTTAGTAGATAAAAATAGAAGTTTGTCAAAACAAGGGTAGAGATTGCCAAACATATAAGGAAATCATAAGGACTCGTTAGTTTTTTAAGGTTTTGATACATATTACTTTCTATATAGCACTTTATATCACTTTATCTCTAGTCTATTAATATACACTTATATTATTGTTATTGTTGCAATTTGGGTTGTAACATTGATCGTGGATTCCTTTTATGGTAGATGTGTTTTCTTTTTCCTTTCCTTTCTCGTACATTTAGTATTCTGATGAATTAAATATGTTTTAACTATTGTGAATAAAAAAAATAGTGAAAGATCTCATATAATTCCATGTACCTTTGCTTCCTACGCTGAGATGGTGTGTTTGGTACCTATCTTCTCTTTGGCTTATAGTTGTTATACTTGAGCCACTTTGTTTTACATACATGTCTCAGCCACTCAGAACATCGTTCAAATTTTTACATATCAAATGGACTTAAGCCCTCTCTTTTGTCTTTTTTAGATTGTAGGATTACATATCATTTGAGGCCAGATTGAAATGTCTACAACAAATGGACTTGAGTCCATGACTTGTGCTCTAATATGGGGTGTCGTAACCATCTTGGCTACTGAGCATGAAGCAGAATTTCTATTCATATTCCTGCCCATTTTCGCTAGGCCTTTGGAAGTAGTAGTAAAATTTTTGTTGCATATGTAAAGTTGGAAGGCCTTGGAGCCTTCCCATTTGTCCCACTTACATGCATTGGTTTGTATGTACTGTAGCTTGAAAATCATGACTTTTGGTGGTCTCAATAGTTCACACTTTGGCCACATTGTGGCTGGAACATCCCCACAATGTTCCTCATTGGATATGTCTAACTGGTTGTTGTTAGCTATGAACTACCGGGTTGAAACAATAATTCTAGGTGAGATACTATTTCAAGTGTATGTTTCATTGAGAAATTATGTGATGTCATTTGCCTTTTTGAAATCTAGCACATCATAGTTATGAGCGTATGGTTGGTGGGTATATAGGTATAGTGTTTTTTTTTTTTTTTTTTTTTTAAAATTTTTTTTTTTTAAATCATGAATCTTTCTGGAATTTCTTCAAAATACCATGTTCATCTTTCATATATGAAGAATTTGAATTGATTTTGTACTATATGATCATCCGACTTTTCTTGAAATTATGGAACGTTTGTACTGTATTTTTTAGTCACTTGATCATATTAGTGCAGTCCTTGGTCCTCTCCATGGATGAATTTCTTTTTGAGTTATTTGATAATCTGGCAAAGCATGATGATTTGCATGTGCAAATGACTCTATTGATCCAAACTATGCAAGATTTTCAGGTGTATCAAAGTGTAGATGTGGATGCTCTTCCAAAAAAAAATTTAGTTTGATTAACAAAATAGGTGGGCCACAGTTAACAAAACTAGTTGACGACCAATAAAAATTGGTTGCCTACCTTTTGAGTTGGTAGGCCTGAGTCTTGTGACAGAGCATGGTGGGATCCTCAAGATAGCTAGATAGACTGGGTCTGACTTGCAGCATGGTGCATGTTTCAGTCCACTTTCCTTCAGCTAGATTTATGGCCTATTTGGATATAGCATCCTGAAAAAAAAGGAACAGATTGCCAAACCACACAATCTGTATCTTGGGCAGACAGGGAAAACCAGATGCATGGTCTGTCGAGCTGTGGCAGCACATCATCTGCCACAACTTGATGGATAGCCAAGACTTCCAAACTGACCATTCCCCTTTGTTGTTATATGCTACTAACAGGTCTACTCAAGCAACTCGAATGAACGAAGGATATGATATATAAATTTTGACGTGGGTGCTGCTGTATGACTATATAATCTGCTTTGTAATAGGATATGGTTATACATTGTTTTTTTTTTAATATCATCCTCTGGTTTGAATTTTTAGATGTTTTGTGGAGGGAACATTTAAATCTAGACAAATGTTTGTTTCATTTAATCATTCCAATTTGAACAAATGTTTAAGAATAGGTGCAATCTGTTAAGATTTCCTGCCTCACTGTGATCTCTTATGATGCTCCAATGTATGGGACTGCTGAACCAGGGGTCACTTGTACAAAATTTAAAACCAAGTATATTATACATACTGTGGACCTCCTATAATTCCATTTTAATAAATAGGACCAATGAGATTTTAATAAATCTACTCCTTGTTGTTTAGACCCAACTCAGTTGGACATTGAAGCGAATGAGATTTTAGGGCATGGTTTGTCCATAGCAAGGCAACCTTGGTCACCGCCAGTTGAGTTGTGGGCCCAGTTGAAAAATTGCTGGTGAAGCTAAAAATGTCAGACATGAGTTAGCTGCAACCTTAGATCCTGTGATGCGGGTGGGACCCTGACTATAATTTTTAATTATCATGTGATGTGTTTATAGTGTTGGAATATTTGCTTACTTGACTTTAACAGGTTGGCAAGGGAAGAGATGTTGGACTGAATCAGATTACTCTGTTTGAGGGGAAAGTGGCTGATGGTAATGGTGAACAAGTTAACTTAGCAGGGATGTTTCTAGGCTTCTGTGTGCAGGTGCGAGCATAGGCTCCTTTTTTTTCTTAGTAGCATCAATGATTAGCTTGAAGCTCTACCACTCTTGGAAGTTAGAGAAAGATAGAGAAAACTGTCTCAAGTTTGATTTTTTTTTTATTATTATTTTTTTAATTTAAGTTCTTGGATGACATTCTAATTGTGTGGTTATGTACTTCTTGTTTTGACTGACTAGTTGCCTGTGTATTGTATCTTTGAATTCAGATTCGTTTTGGGGTTCGTCTTTGGTTATATTTTAGGGAAGAAGCTTCTCGGGTATGGCTAATTATCTCATTTCTTGATCATTCTGTGAAAATCTTGCAAAATTTCAGGAGTTCTTGTTTGTCTTTGTAAACTTCTAATGGTTGGATAAAAATGTAACTGCATGAAAACATTCGAACCTGAAATATCATGTCCCTTCCCTATAAACACATCATTTTGCAAGCATTGGGAGCGGCGCTTGTGATTATTTTCATGCTTTTGCTAGCAATCCTTTCCCGGCCCACTAGTTGGTGGAAATACTGCAGCCATAAATAAATGGACTGATGATAGGATTGCAAACTGCCAATCTCCCAACATGGACTTCATAAAGGGGGAGCTTTTGAGGTTACTTCTTTCTCTGCTAAAAATATATTGGCAACATTATGGAAAATTATGATCCCCATTCAGCGTGGACTCATCATTATTGGTAAAGTAGATCAGTTTGTTTTTAAGCATGTCATCATACAGTAATACAATTCATTCAATCTAAGAATATGGTAACAGTTGGACGTCACCTCATTTACTTGGATGTCACCTCATTTACTTGGATGTCACAAGACACCACAATCTACACAGTTCTATTTCAATCCAAGAATATGGTTATAAAACTGATGCTTCAATCACCGCTATTTTTAATGGTCAATCACCACTATTTTTTTTTTGTATGGTCAACCAAGATTTGGATCTGCTTCATTTGAGGTTCATGCCCTAAAATGAGATGTCAAAACGGATGAATGATGTGGAGGTTGCTTAGTGGTAGTGGTAGAGATTTGGTTCCTGTGTTGTGTAGGTTTATTCACTTGAAGATGGTCCAGCTCATGCTGTTTGGAGAAACATAGGATTGTCTGCCACTATTCTAGCAATCAGTAACAAATTAGGTTATGACTCGACAAGTGTGATCATATGCGCAATCGGATCGCGCTACAACAGCTACTGCTTAAACATTGCCAGAACATTTCTCATTGATGCAACTGCAACGTAGAGTAAGGCTTATGAGGTTCTCCTCAAGGCCCATGAGGCAGCGATAGGTGCATTAAAGGCTGGGAATAAGGTCAGTGTTGTTTATCAAGCAGCAGTCTCAGTGGTAGAGAGGGATGCTCCTGAATTTGCCTCTCATCTTACAAAGTCAGCAGGAACGGGAATTGGTCTCGAGTTCCGTGAGTCGGGATTGAGTTTAAATGCCAGGAACGATTGGGTGTTGAAGCCTGGAATGGTTTTTAATGTATCTCTTGGGTTCCAGAACTTGCAATCAGAAACCAACAATTCAAAGACTAAGATGTTCTCGCTGTTGCTTGCAGACACCATTATTGTCAATGAAAAAGCTGCAGAAGTTGTGACTTCAATCAGCTCCAAGTTAGTTAAGGATGTTGCATACTCATTCAATGAGGAAGAGGAGGAGGAAGAAGAGTGTCCAAAGGTCAAAGCTGAATCCAATGGAGCTGAGACATTCTTGTCGAAAGCGACTCATACATTTAGGTTTATGTGGCTTCTCATACATTTAGCTTTTTGTGGCTTGAAAATTTTATACTAAAGGGGCCTTATCGATTGTCAGCTTAATTCTACTGCTGTTGTGACTCATTTTTTGTTTGCAGGGATTTCACAAATCTGTCGTTGCTATCTCTGATCAGACAAGCAGATCCTCTCTGGTAAGAGCCTACGTCCTTTACTTCCAACTCCAACGTATCTGTTTAATGACTCGTCTCTTCAGTGACTTAGTCATTGGTTTTAGCATAATGGGTTTGTGGTTTTGCACATCCAAGACTAGCTTCCTTGGATCCTTGGATCAGACGAATTCGATGGATCCTGGGGACAGGCCGTGTTTTATGTATTTGCTCGAAATTAATGGAGCAGACCCGGATGTGCGTCGGAGCTATCCGGATGAGCGGGGGTCCCTGGAAGGTGGGAACCGCTGTTATGACCATGATGAAGCTGTCCATTTCCTATGGACAGCATTGGAAGGGCCTGGCCATTTGGACAGGCCGTGTTTATGTATTTGCTCGAAATTAATGGAGCAGACCTGGATGTGCGTCGGAGCTATCTGGATGAGCGGGGGTCCCTAGAAGGTGGGAACCACTGACCATAATGAAGCTGTCCATTTCCTATGGACAGCATTGGAAGGGCCTGGCCATTTGGACAGGCCGTGTTTATATCTGTATTTGCAGGGACCACACCCTTAACTTATAACCTAAACCTATTCTCACATCCCAAAACCTAAAACTACAACCTAAACCTTAACCTAAACCTATAACCTATAACCTAAACCTATAACCTAAACTCAATTCCCTAAACCTATAACCTATAACACAATCTCCCCTGCATGCAACCGAACCCGAACCCGATTTCCTAAACCTAAACCTTAACCTATTCTCAATTCCCAAAACCTATAGCTTATAACCTGAACCTAAACCTATAACCTAAAACCAAAACCAAAACCAAAATCTATAACCTAAACCCAAACCCATTCCCAAATCCCAAAACCTATTACTTAAAACGAAACCTTAACCTAAACCTATAACCTATAACCTAAACCAAAACCTATAACTTAAACCAAAACCAAACCTATAATCTAAACCCGAACCCATTCTCAAATCCTATAACCTAAACCTATAACTTATATCCTAAACCAAAACCTATAACCTAAAACAAAACCAAAACCTATAACCTAAACCCGAACCCATTCTCAAATCCCAAGACCTATAACCTAAACCAAAACCAAAACCTATAGCCTAAACCTAAATCAAAACCTATAACCTAAACCTAAACCTTAATCTAAACCTATAACCTATAACCTAAATCAAAACCTATAACCTAAACCTAAACCTATAACCTAAACCTACACCTAATCCTAATCTCAACTCCCTAACCTAAACCTAAACATAAACTTGAAAACCCAAACCTAAACCCGATTCCGAACCCGAATCCAATTTCCTAAACCTAAACCTTAACCTATTCTCAATTCCCTAAACCTTAACCTAAATGTATTCTCAAATCCCTAAACCTAAACCTATACCTAATCCTAATCTCAACTCACTAACCTAAACCTAAACTTGAAAACCTAAACCTAAACCCGATCCCGAGCCCAAACCTGATTTCCTAAACCTAAACCTTAAACTATTCTCAATTCCCTAAATCTATAACCTAAACCTAAAACTTAAACCAAACCAAAACAAAACCAAACCTATAACCTTAACCTAAACCAAAACCTATAACCTAAACCTTAACCTAAATGTATTCTCAAATCCCTAAACCTAAACCTACACCTAATCCTAATCTCAACTCCCTAACCTAAACCTAAACCTAAACTTGAAAACCCAAACCTAAACCCGATCTCGAACCCGAATCTGATTTCCTAAACTGAAACCTTAACCTATTCTCAATTCCCTAAACCTTAACCTAAATGTATTCTCAAATCCCTAAACCTAAACCTACACCTAATCCTAATCTCAACTCTCTAACCTAAACCTAAACTTAAACTTGAAAACCCAAACCTAACCCAATCTTGAACCCGAACCTGATTTCCTAAACCTAAACCTTAACCTATTCTCAATTCCCTAAACCTTAACCTAAATGTATTCTCAAATCCCTAAACTTAACCTACACCTAATCCTAATCTCAACTCCCTAACCTAAACCCAAATTGAAAACCCAAACCTAAACCCGATCTCGATCCCGAACCCGAACCCGATTTCCTAAACCTAAACCTTAACCTATTCTCAATTCCTTAAGCCTTAACCTAAATGTATTCTCAAATCCCTAAACCTAAACCTACACCTAATCCTAATCTCAACTCCCTAACCTAAACCTAAACCTAAACTTGAAAACCCAAACCTAAACCCGATCCTGAACCCGAATCCGATTTCTTAAAACTAAACCTTAACCTATTCTCAATTCCCTAAACCTTAACCTAAATGTATTCTCAAATCCCTAAACCTGAACCTACACCTAATCCTAATCTCAACTCCCTAACCTAAACCTAAACCTAAACTTGAAAATCCAAACCTAAACCCGATCCCGAACCCAAACCCGATTTCTTAAACCTAAACCTTAAACTATTCTCAATTCCCTAAATCAATAACCTAAACCTAAAACTTAAACCTAAACATAAACCAAAACCTATAACCATAACCTAAACCAAAACCTATAACCTAAATGTATTCTCAAATCCCTAAACCTAAACCTACACCTAATCCTAATCTCAACTCCCTAACCTAAACCTAAACCTAAACTTGAAAACCCAAACCTAAACCCGATCCCGAACCCGAATCCGATTTCCTAAACCTAAACCTTAACCTATTCTCAATTCCCTAAACCTTAACCTAAATGTATTCTCAAATTCCTAAACCTAAACCTACACCTAATCCTAATCTCAACTCTCTAACTCTAACCTAAACCTAAACCTAAACTTGAAAACCCAAACCTAAACCCAATCTTGAACCCGAACCCGATTTCCTAAACCTAAACCTTAACATATTCTCAATTCCCTAAACCTTAACCTAAATGTATTCTCAAATCCCTAAACCTAAACCTACACCTAATCCTAATCTAATCTCAACTCCCTAACCTAAACCTAAACTTGAAAACCCAAACCTAAACCCGATCCCGAACCCGAACCCGAACCCGATTTCCTAAACCTAAACCTAAACCTATTCTCAATTCCTTAAACCTTAACCTAAATGTATTCTCAAATCCCTAAACCTAAACCTACACCTAATCCTAATCTCAACTCCCTAACCTAAACCTAAACCTAAACTTGAAAACCCAAACCTAAACCCGATCCCGAACCCGAATCCAATTTCTTAAAACTAAACCTTAACCTATTCTCAATTCCCTAAACCTTAACCTAAATGTATTCTCAAATCCCTAAACCTAAACCTACACCTAATCTTAATTTCAACTCCCTAACCTAAACCTAAACCTAAACTTGAAAACCCAAACCTAAACCCGATCCCGAACCCGAACCCGATTTCCTAAACCTAAACCTTAACCCATTCTCAATTCCCTAAACCTTAACCTAAATGTATTCTCAAATTCCTAAACCTAAACCTACACCTAATCCTAATCTCAACTCTCTAACATAAACCTAAACCTAAACTTGAAAACTCAAACCTAAACCCGATCTTGAACCCGAACTCGATTTCCTAAACCTAAACCTTAACCTATTCTCAATTCCCTAAACCTTAACCTAAATGTATTCTCAAATCCCTAAACCTAAACCTACACCTAATCTTAATCTCAACTCCCTAACCTAAACCTAAACCTAAACTTGAAAACCCAAACCTAAACCCGATCCCGAACCCGAACCCGATTTCCTAAAACTAAACCTTAACCTATTCTCAATTCCCTAAACCTTAACCTAAATGTATTCTCAAATCCGTAAACCTAAACCTACACCTAATCCTAATCTCAACTCCCTAACCTAAACCTAAACCTAAACGTGAAAACCCAAACCTAAACCCGATCTTGAACCCGAACCCAATTTACTAAACCTATAAACTAAACCTTAACCTATAACTTATAACCGATAACCTAACCTATGGATTTTGCTATTGTTTAGAAGATTTGTAGGCACATTTTTTATTTCTTTATATATAATTGTTTTTTTCTAGCTCTTTTTTTTTTGGTCTTTCTTCCTTTTGAGATGTGTACAAAGGCATGCTTGTTTGATTGTGTCTACAATTGTTGTTTTATACAGGTTGACAAGCTAAAGAAGTCAGTGGATAATGAAATTCATTTTCTCAAGGGAAGGGTTTTAAAACTTAAAAGTGATCTTGTGTCGAAGTCTACAGTACAGAAGTTACATATGCAGTTTCAAGGAAAGAAGAAGCTCTATCTTCTGTGTTTGCTAAACTTAATCGTCTGAAAAAAGAAAATTCTGTAAAAGCGCGAAAATTATTTAATGTATGAGGGCACGCCTTAGTTGTAATTCTTTTGATAGGTTGAGCAAAGTGAAGTATTGTTTATTTAGAAATGTGAATGTAGGATGCATTGTAGATTTGATTGCTATTGTAATAAATGCATCATTTTTTTTTCTCTGATTGCATTAAGCTTAGATGAGTTATCAATCATAGCAGGTTCTTGCAATGAAAACAGGGAAAATAGCTACGAAATATAATCCGTAGCAAAGCTACAGCATTTCATCGTAGCTATTACTATCTATTGCTACGGATTATATCTGTAGCTATTATCTATAGCTACGGATTATATCCGTAGCTCTTCGTATGTAGTGCTGCAAAGACCGTAGATATTGGTATCTATTGCTACGGATATAATCCGTAGCTATTGGTATCTATTGCTACGGATATAATCTGTAGCTATTGGTATCTATTGCTACGGATATAATCTGTAGCTATTGTTGCATATTGCTACGGATATTATTCGTAGCTAATGGTCTTTATTGCTACGGGTAAGATCCGTAGCTAATTGTATCTATTGCTACGGATATTGTCCGTAGCTAGACCTTTAGCTACCCCATCAATTGCGACGGACGTGATACGGACTAGATCTGTAGCAAAAGCCCTTTTGCTACGGATCTAGTCCGTAGCCTTTGCCCATTTTTCTTGTAGTGGGGAGAAAGCTCGACACATCACAGCATCCGAGGCGTTATGAAGCTCCATATAGGTTTTGAAGCATTCAATATGCTCGGTTGGGTCAGTTTTTCCAGTGAAAGGAGTGATTTGAGGTAATCAAAACCTTTCTGGTAACCGAGCCTGCATTACTTCGTCCACAAAAGGAAATGCTTTTGCCTCGAATTTGGTCGGATGTATATTCCAACCCTGTCTCATGTCCGCCATCTCTTTTACCATTTCTTCTCGTACTTCCCTTTTGAAATCTTGGATGTCAGCTTACCAAGGTTCGCCACTGTCAGCCATACCTTCAACGAGAGGTGGGCTACGCCTCCTCCGATCTATCTCGTGTCGAAGATCGGTAGGGGGCAGGACGGCAGTGGCCGAATGAGCCGGTACTGGCTCGGGAGCGCCTGGGGCTGACTCAATGAACGAGCCGACACTGGCTCGGGAGCACCCTGAGGCTGACTTGGTTGATGGAACGATCGTGGAACAGAAGGCTGAGCATCAACCGCTGATGTCGGGAGGTGTGCTGCCTGCCTTTACTGAGGCGGCTGTATTTGTTGACGATACATCTGTTCCAGCATTTCCTTCATCACATTCATATCAGACCGAATTTCCTGAACCTCCCGATCCAACTGTCCATTATTGCGGTTCCGCTGGTTATTGGTTACAACAGATGTTGCTCGTTGCGCTGCGGAACCCTGACGGTTGTTGGGTAGGTTGAGGACTACCGGGACTGCACTTACGCTCGCTGGCCCTGTGACCGCGACCTCATTCAATTCTTTTTCTTGAACCGTCCTTCTAGTCATCACCATAAGAACCAATTTCCAATTCACATATTGGAATATGAGAGAATGGTTTTTTGCACGTTTCCCACAAACGACGCCAAACTGTTGATGCTTATTTCTGATGCGCCTTCCCCTGTTCGTCGCCTGCACAAGAGAGATCGAAAGGAGACCCTGGCTCTAGCCCAGGGAACCTCCGATGCTTAAATTAGTTTCACAGAGTAAGGAGAAGGCATCTTTTAGGCTTGTAATTACCTACCTTTCATCGAAATGGAGGTCCCTTATTTATAGATATGAAAGAATCCTACCGTACAGGGGTTCTCTTCCTGATATCATGGAGATTTGATTTAATCCCGCTTTTGGTCTCCCTCCGATCCTGAGATCATCGGAATCGGGGATCCTTCTGCGAGATATTCGGGACAGTATTTTCATTACACAGTCTTTCCTTCGTTCGGCTCAGCCGATTCTGACTCAAGTAACGAATGAGTCTCGGCTAGCTTTATAGAAAGCTTCTTGTCTTCTGTTGGGTGAAACGGTCTAAATTTATGACCATCGTCCGTGATTGACGATTGAACCAGCTTGGTAATGAGTCGGTTCTTTCTATCAGTCATATTCAGTCATATGACTTATAGCTTTTAGGCTTTGGTCGGCTTATGCCGACCAAATGATAACATTGCTTGCATTGCTAGCTCATCAACTGAGCCAACTAATTACCATTGCATGACGTTGTCTCGGAGCCAATGGCTGCCTCAGAAATTCCTAAATAATGATAGTAGAACAGGTCCGCTCCATATCCGAGTCTCTGGACTTAGCATATTTTTCTCCCAACAAAAGTCATGGTGGAAAAATAAAATGTGCTAACAGGATGGTCCTACCTGTGTGATCTCAGCTTGAAATGTGGATAATTAAAATCAAACGAAGAAACAAAATAGCTTCGATCATGAACTTGATGCATATATTCTCAAAGGGGTCCACCATGGATTGATTATGTTGTCAAACAAGCACTTTGAGTTGTTGATTGGTCAAAATAAATATTGTATAACCAAATATATAATATTACGTAAATATGTAAATATAAAATTTATACAACATATAAATATATAAAAAAGAACAAAACATATATCTCATCATCATCAACATCTAAGCCTTGGAGTCGGCTACTGAATCATGTTCTGCTATTTCACTCTATCAAAGCTTATAACTTCAATTAAACCATACTTACCAAGTTTGTCCTTTCTTAGTAACATTATCAGATTGTTTTGGATCTTCTCCTTGCTTTTTTAGTGCTTTCAACATATATGAATTTTCATTTTAACTTGTGTAGTTCATGTCTTTGTGGTACTTTGCCAAACCATCAAGTCTATTTTTCACATCTTATTATTTATTATTAGGACTCATAAGTGTTGAAAATCGGATGTTTCAAATCTATGCTGAAACAGGGGCCATTGACCGGTTGACTGTCCGAATGACAAGTCGAAGAATATCGAAAATATTCAATTTTTTTATAAAACTCTCTAAATAGTTTTTGAAGTTTTCGATGTTGAGATGTGGAGCCACATCTGGACAGGGTTGCTCGACTAGTCGAGTGCCCTGCTAGACTAGTCGAGTGGCCCACTCGACCAGTTAAGGGCTGGCTCGACTCAAAGTCCAGCATGCAGTAGTTTTTTCAGTCCAAGGTGCTTGACCGGTCGAGGCCCATGCTCGACCAGTCAAGGGTCCGCTCGACTAGTCGAGGAGCCTGCTCAACCAGTCGATGTTACGCAGATTCATTTTGCAGATTTGACACGGACTGTAGAATTTTGAGGCGGTTTCGCAAGGGTGCACTACCAAAAAAAGGGACAAAGGCTACGGATTAAATCCGTAGCCTTAGACCTATGGCTACGGTTCTAGTCCGTAGCACGTCCGTAGTCGTAGGTGCAGTAACAATAGGTCTGGAACCTATAGCTACGAATTTAATCCGTAGCTATAGGTCACAACTGCTACGGATTGAATCCGTAGCAATTATGTCCGTAGCTATAGGTCACAACAGCTACGGATTTATTCACTACAGCTACGGATTAAATCCGTAGCTATATCTGGCAATAGCTACGGATATAATCCGTAGCAACTATATCCGTAGCTGTAGATTGCAACAGTTACGGATTTAACCACAACAGCTACGGATTGAATCTGTAACTATATCTCGCAATCGCTACGGATATAATCCGTAGCAATTATATCCGTAGTTGTAGATTACAACAGCTACGGATTTAATCACAACAGCTACGGATTCAATCCGTAGCTATATCTGGCAATCGCTACGGATATAATCCGTAGCAATTATATCCGTAACTGTAGATTACAACAGCTACGGATTTAATCATAACAGCTACGGATTTAATCCGTAGCTATAGGTTACAACGCTACGGATTATTTGTTTATTCAATTATCACCTGTATAATCATTCAATTACCACCTGTATAATCATCCTATATAATCATTCAATTACCACCTGTATAATCATCCTGTATAATCATTCAATTACCACCTGTATAATCATTCATTCATTCCATTACAATCAATTACAATCATTCATTCATTCAATTACAATCAATTACAACCTTCATTCAGACAATTACAATCCTTCATTCAATCAATTACAATTACAATCCTTCATTCAATCAATTACAATTACAACAATGCTGAAAATACAAATCTTTGGCTTCATTAGGGAAATTTGCTCGACTTCACCCTGAAATTTCAAAGATAAAGAATTGAAAGAATAAATATCCTTCATTCAATGAATTACAATTACAATCCTTCATTCAATGAATTACAATTACAATTTACAATTACAATAATGCTGAAAATACAAATCTTTGGTTTATGTTAGGTTATAGGTTAAGGTTTAGGTTTAGGAAACCAGTTTCAGGTTCGGGATCGGATTTAAGTTTGGGTTTTCAAGTTTAGGTTTAGGTTTAGGTTAGGGAGTTGAGATTCTGATTAGGTGTAGGTTTAGGTTAAGGGATTTGAGAATAGGTTAAGATGTAGGTTTAAGAAATCGGGTTCGGGTTCGGGATCGGGTTTAAGCTTGGGTTTTCAAGTTTAGGTTTAGGTTTAGGTTAGGTAGTTAGGTTTAGGTTAGGTTGTAGGTTAAGGTTTTGGGAATTGAGAATAGGTTAAGGTTTAGGTTTAGGAAACCGGGTTCGGGTTCGGGATCGAGTTTAATTTTGGGTTTTCAAGTTTAGGTTTAGGTTTAGGTTAGGAAGTTAGGTTTAGGTTACGTTGTAGGTTAAGCTTT
Organism: Magnolia officinalis; assembly: GCA_021015155.1. NCBI lineage: Eukaryota > Viridiplantae > Streptophyta > Magnoliopsida > Magnoliales > Magnoliaceae > Magnolia > Magnolia officinalis. The sequence goes on along the minus strand of JAJHSJ010000004.1, from coordinate 31,840,259 downwards.
AGGGAATTGAGAATAGGTTAAGGTTTAGGTTTAGGAAACCAGGTTCGGGTTCGGGATCGGGTTTAAGTTTGGGTTTTCAAGTTTAGGTTTAGGTTTAGGTTAGGGAATTAGGTTTAGGTTAGGTTGTAGGTTAAGGTTTAGGGAATTGAGAATAGGTTAAGGTTTAGGTTGAGGAAACTGGGTTCGGGTTCGAGACGGGGTTTAAGTTTGGATTTTCAAGTTTAGGTTTAGGTTTAGGTTAGGGAGTTAAGTTTAGGTTAGGCTTTAGGTTAAGCTTTGGGGAATTGAGAATAGGTTAAGGTTTAGGTTGAGGAAATTGGGTTCGGGTTCGGCATCGGGTGTAAGTTTTGGTTTTCAAGTTTAGGTTTATGTTTAGGTTAGGGAGTTAGGTTAAGGTTAGGTTATAGGTTAAGGTTTAGGGAATTGAAAATAGGTTAAGGTTTAAGTTGAGGAAACCGGGTTCGGGTTTAAGTTTGGGTTTTCAAGTTTAGGTTTATGTTTAGGTTAGGTAGTTAGATTTAGGTTAGTTTGTAGGTTAAGGTTTAGGTTTAGGAAACCGGTTTCGGGTTCGGGATCGGGTTTAAGTTTGGGTTTTCAAGTTTAGGTTTAGGTTTAGATTAGGTTGTAGGTTAAGGTTTAGGGAATTGAGAATAGGTTAAGGTTTAGGTTGAGGAAATTTGGTTCAGGTTCGGCATCGGGTTTAAGTTTAGGTTTTCAAGTTTAGGTTTAAGTTTAGGTTAAGGAGTTGAGATTTAGGATTAGGTGTAGGTTTAGGTTTAGGGATTTGAGAATAGGTTAAGGTTTAGGTTTAGGAAACCGGTCTCGGGTTCGGGATCGGGTTTAAGTTTGGGTTTTCAAGTTTAGGTTTAGATTTAGGTTAGGTAGTTAGGTTTAGGTTAGGTTGTAGGTTAAGGTTTAGGGAATTGAGAATAAGTTAAGGTTTAGGTTTAGGAAACCGGGTTCGGGTTCGGGATCAGGTTTAAGTTTGGGTTTTCAAGTTTAGGTTTAGGTTTAGGTTAGGGAGTTAGGTTGAGGTTCGGTTGTAGGTTAAGGTTTAGGGAATTGAGAATAGGTTAAGGTTTAGGTTGAGGAAACTGGGTTCGGGTTCGAGACCGGGTTTAAGTTTGGGTTTTCAAGTTTAGGTTTAGGTTTAGGTTAAGGAGTTAGGTTTAGTTTAGGTTGTAGGTTAAGGTTTAGGGAATTGAGAATAGGTTAAGGTTTAGGTTGAGGAAATTTGGTTCGGGTTCGGCATCGGGTTTAAGTTTGGTTTTTCAAGTTTAGGTTTAGGTTTAGGTTAGGGAGTCGAGATTTAGGATTAGGCGTAGGTTTAGGTTAAGGGATTTGAGAATAGGTTAAGGTTTAGGTTTCAGAAATCGGGTTCGGGTTCGGGATCGTGTTTAAGTTTGGGTTTTCAAGTTTAGGTTTAGGTTTAGGTTAGGTAGTTAGGTTTAGGTTAGGTTGTAGGTTAAGGTTTTGGGAATTGAGAATAGGTGAAGGTTTAGGTTTAGGAAACCGGGTTCGGGTTCGGGATCGGGTTTAATTTTGGGTTTTCAAGTTTAGGTTTAGGTTTAGGTTAGGGAGGTAGGTTTATGTTAGGTTGTAGGTTAAGGTTTAGGGAATTGAGAATAGGTTAAGGTTTAGGTTTAGGAAACCGGGTTCGGGTTTAAGTTTGGGTTTTCAAGTTTAGGTTTACGTTTAGGTTAGAGAGTTAGGTTTAAGTTAGGTTGTAGGTTAAGGTTTAGGGAATTGAGAATAGGTTAAGGTTTAGGTTGAGGAAACTGGGTTCGGGTTCGGGTTTGGGATCGGGTTTAAGTTTGGGTTTTCAAGTTTAGGTTTAGGTTTAGGTTTAGGTTAGGTAGTTAGGTTTAGGTTAGTTTGTAGGTTAAGGTTTAGGTTTAGGAAACCGGTTTCGGGTTCGGGATCGGGTTTAAGTTTGGGTTTTCAAGTTTAGGTTTAGGTTTAGGTTAGGTTGTAGGTTAAGGTTTAGGGAATTGAGAATAGGTTAAGGTTTAGGTTGAGGAAATTGGGTTCAGGTTCGGCATCGGGTTTAAGTTTGGGTTTTCAAGTTTAGGTTTAGGTTTAGGTTAGGTAGTTAGGTTTAGGTTATAGGTTTTTGGATTTGAGAATGGCCTCGGGTTTAGGTTATAGGTTTTGAGATTTGAGAATGGGTTCGAGTTTAGGTTATAGATTATGGTTTTGGTTTAGGTTTAGGTTATAGGTTTTTGGATTTGAGAATGGGTTATGGTTTAGGTTTAGAAAATCGGGTTCATGTTCGGGATTGGGTTTAAGTTTTGGTTTTCAAGTTTAGGTTTAGGTTTAGGTTAGGGAGTTGAGATTAGGATTAGGTGTAGGTTTAGCTTTAGGGAATTGAGTTTAGGTTATAGGTTTAGGGAAATGTTAGGTTTAGGTTATAGGTTTTGGGATTTGGGAATAGTTTTAGGTTATAAGTATAGGTTTAGGTTAGGTTATAGGTTAAGGTTTAGGGATTTGAGTTTAGGTTATAGGTTTAGGTTTAGGTCTAGGTTTTGGTTTAGGTTATAGGTTTTGGTTTAGGTTTTAGGTTTTAGGTTTAGGTTAAGATTAAGGCTAAGGTTAAGGTTTAGGTTCAGGTTATAGGTTTTTGGATTTGAGAATAGGTTCGGGTTTAGGTTTAGGAAATCGGGTTCATGTTCGGGATTGGGTTTAAGTTTTGGTTTTCAAGTTTAGGTTTAGGTTTAGGTTAGGAAGTTGAGATTAGGATTAGGTGTAGGTTTAGTTTTAGGGAATTGAGTTTAGGTTATAGGTTTAGGGAAAGGTTAGGTTTAGGTTATAAGTTTTGGGATTTGGGAATGGTTATAGGTTTTGATTTAGGTTATAGGTTATAGGTTTAGGTTATAGGTTTTGGGTTTGAGAATGAGTTCGGGTTTAGATTATAGGTCTTGGTTTTGGTTTAGGTTATAGGTTTTGGTTTAGGTTATAGGTTATAGGTTTAGGTTTAGGTTTTGGTTATAGGTTTTGGGATTTGAGAATGGGTTCGGGTTTAGGTTATAGGTTTTGGTTTAGGTTATAGGTTATAGGTTTAGGTTTAGGTTTAGGTTATAGGTTTTGGGATTTGAGGATGGGTTCGGGTTTAGGTTATAGGTTTTGGTTTTGGTTTAGGTTATAGGTTTTGGTTTAGGTTATAGGTTATAGGTTTAGGTTAAGGTTTAGGTTTCGGTTATAGGTTTTGGGATTTGAGAATGGCTTCGGGTTTAGGTTATATGTTTTGGGATTTGAGAATGGGTTCGGGTTTAGGTTATAGGTTATGGTTTTGGTTTAGGTTTAGGTTATAGGTTTTTGGATTTGTGAATGGGTTATGATTTAGGTTTAGGTTAGGGAGTTGAGATTAGGATTAGGTGTAGGTTTAGCTTTAGGGAATTGAGTTTAGGTTATAGGTTTAGGGAAAGGTTAGGTTTAGGTTATAGGTTTTGGGATTTGGGAATGGTTATAGGTTTTGATTTAGGTTATAAGTTAGGGAGTTGAGATTAGGTTTAGGTGTAGGTTTTGATTTAGGTTAGGTGTAGGATTTGGGAATGGTTATAGGTTTTGATTTAGGTTTAGGTTTTGGGATTTGAGGTTATAGGTTTAGGTTTAGGTTATAGGTTATAAGTATAGGTTTAGGTTAGGTTATAGGTTAAGGTTTAGGGATTTCAGTTTAGGTTATAGGTTTAGGTTTAGGTCTAGGTTTTGGTTTAGGTTATAGGTTTTGGTTTTGGTTTTAGGTTTTAGGTTTAGGTTAAGATAAAGGTTAAGGTTTAGGTTTAGGTTATAGGTTTTTGGATTTGAGAATGGGTTCGGGTTTAGGTTTAGGAAATCGGGTTCATGTTTGGGATTGGGTTTAAGTTTTGGTTTTCAAGTTTAGGTTTAGGTTTAGGTTAGGGAGTTGAGATTAGGATTAGGTGTAGGTTTAGTTTTAGGGAATTGAGTTTAGGTTATAGGTTTAGGGAAAGGTTAGGTTTAGGTTATAGGTTTTGGGATTTGGGAATGGTTATAGGTTTTGATTTAGGTTATAGGTTATAGGTTTATGTTAAGGTTTAGGTTTAGGTTATAGGTTTTGGGTTTGAGAATGAGTTCGGGTTTAGGTTATAAGTCTTGGTTTTGGTTTAGGTTATAGGTTTTGGTTTAGGTTATAGGTTATAGGTTTAGGTTTAGATTTTGGTTATAGGTTTTAGGATTTGAGAATGGGTACGGGTTTAGGTTATAGGTTTTGGTTTTTGTTTAGGTTATAGGTTTTGGTTTAGGTTATAGGTTATAGGTTTAGGTTTAGGTTTAGGTTATAGGTTTTGGGATTTGAGAATGGGTTCGGGTTTAGGTTATAGGTTTTGGTTTTGATTTAGGTTATAGGTTATAAGTTTAGGTTAAGGTTTAGGTTTATGTTATAGGTTTCTGGATTTGAGAATGGGTTCGGGTTTAGGTTAAGGGTGTGGTCCCTGCAAATACAAATATAAACATGGCCTGTCCAAATGGCCAGGCCCTTCCAATGCCGTCCATAGGAAATGGACAGCTTCATCATGGTCATAACAGCGGTTCCCACCTTCCAGGGACCCCCGCTCATCCGGATAGCTCCGACGCACATCCGGGTCTGCTCCATTAATTTCGAGCAAATACATAAACACGGCCTGTCCAAATGGCCAGGCCCCTCCAATGCCGTCCATAGAAAATAGACAGCTTCATCATGGTCATAACAGCGGTTCCCACCTTCCAGGGACCCCCGCTCATCCGGATAGCTCCGACGCACATCCGGGTCTGCTCCATTAATTTCGAGCAAATACATAAACACGGCCTGTCCAAATGGCCAGGCCCCTCCAATGCCGTCCATAGAAAATGGACAGCTTCATCATGGTCATAACAGCAGTTCCCACTTTCCAGGGACCCCCGCTCAACATCCGGATAGCTCCGACGCACATCCGGGTATGCTCAGTTAAATAAAATGGATTATCAAGATCATTTAAATAAAATCAGGTCCAATCAACAATCTGACCTGGAGGATTCTGTTAGCATTGTTGACGACACCTCGAACCTTGTTTAAATCCATGTTGCAATCTGTGGCCACAATTGCTATTTGTCTTTCAGTGAAGTTGGCGACGATTTCTGCATCAAACCCGGCGAAAGCAGCCCTAATGATAAAGAACATTTCTGCATCACACCTGAAATTCCCATCCATTAGTTGTGTGTGAGCATATATATGTGTGTGTGTGTGTGTGTGTGTGTGTGTGTGTGTGTGTGTGTGTGTGTGTGTGTGTGTGGGAAAAGGTACTATATATATAAAAAAAATCTCTTTATGTTTTTTCAATCCATCTTCCATTTTCTTCTTAACAAGAAAATCCATATTTACTAATATTCTCATTTTTCTATTTTTCAAAAGAATGAGTTCGGACTCCGAAAGCATCATATAATACCCACTTGTACCAAGGAGTCTTCTAAAATTTTACAACCTATGCTTATAAGGTAAAATGAAAGCTAGAGAGCATGAGAAAGCATTGAATTATCAGATTTGCATATGTAAATAGGGGAGCACTCACTGCCAATTCCTCCCACAAGCTTTTCGGCTTCCCTTGTGAACCGGCGCTAGCTTCCCAGTTTTGGAATTCCGTTTGCAGGTCACAGAAGAAGTCCTCTGTAACACCAACATTCAGAATCACATCAATACAAAGCAGTTTTCAAAGATGATGAAGACACCCATCCAACTTTAAATTGTCAAGGACAGTTTCATAGTACCATTGTCTCCGATTGGACAAATATACCTATTGTTATTTGAACATCTCTCAAAAAATTACCTGCAGAATAAACGGGTTAAACAAGAACTCAAAATCTGCCCTGTCCAATAGCTATAAGACACATACATCAGGTTTTGGATAAGGATGATATCCGTGATTTGCATTCATGCATGCAGCTGTGACAACGTTCATTCCCATTGTTTTCTGTGTTGTGGCCTATTTAAGCTTTAGATATTTTTCAATTTTAGGGGTCATGCCCCTAAAATGAGCTGGTAAAATGGATGCCCCAAAACTAGAGAGTTTCTTCTACAACCAGGAACTGGATTTCTTCAAAATCCTACAAGAAATCAAATTCAAAAAAAGCGATCTACAACTCAAAACCAATGCTCCTACAAAATCATGAATTGGGTTTCTTCAGAACTAGTGAAAAATACGAAAATGACAGACAAAAAGGCATCTAGATTCAGGACTACCCTAGCAAAAAGATTGTATTTTGCAGAAAAAAAAAAAAAAGGTTTCAACAGTAAGATTCAAAACATTGGTTTGGTATATCAATAACAATATCTATAACATAATTCCCATATTTGATCTATGAGAAGCAACAACGATTTTCAAATGATCCTTCAAAAATAAAAGGATTTTCAAATGCTCAAAAGACAGGTCATAACAAAAACCGTCCAATGCACCTAAATGGAAATTAAGAAGAGAGACATACTTGAACTAACCGAGTTACTTCAACCCTCAAAGAAGAATTTGCCGGGAACCTTGAGGACAGGGACAAAGCAATCCGCGGATCCACAGAAAATGCAGTCCTGGCATATTCAATCCACTTCTCTGAGTTAATTTTAGAATGAGAGAATGTACTTTTCCTGTAATAAGGACAATGAATTTAGATAGGAAATTAGAAAGAAAGACACCAACCATGGAAAGAACAGTATATAACGTAAAACAGTTTTCAAACTGTACCAGCAAAGCACAAAGATGATGAACTGGTGATTAATAACTGTGTGGACTTTTAGAGCCAACAGTCCTAATTACCACACATGCCAACAGTCCTAATTACCACACATGCCATATGCACCTTGAGAGGGAAGTGCATAGGCCTTTTTATTTTTTAATAACTGTGTGGACTTTTAGAGCCAATCTAGGTGCATGCAAAGTCATGTAGTGCACATGCCATCCTGCATAGACAACATGTAAGTAGTTCCTCAAGCACTATTACACTACCATAAAGAGAAAAATCAGTACAAAGTATACAGTTAATGCAACAGTTACCTAAGGATAGCCTATCATGCTTCAAAGGCTAAATAAATCACCATACATGTTAAAAAGGCTTATATGACAGTCTCAAATGTATCCTCAGACATGTTTATAGAATGGAAGTTCCATGGAATGCCACTCAGGCTGGTCCCTTTTGCATTTCTCATAAAACAAAGTAATGGATTTGCAAGTGCATAGCAATCTGTCTTATCGTATGTATTCAACTTTAAGTCTGGCACAACTCATCTCTCAATGTACCTCTTGTAGCACAGATGGTATGTTTCACTAGCATTGTTAGAGATGAGCATTGATTATGGCACTTCGATATGGTTACTTGAGCTTTAACACTTTAAAGCTTCTGTACAAAAAAGGTTTACTGTTCATAAATTGTACTGTCAGATATGTTAAGCGTGTGTATTGGGAAAGCAACATAGGGAACTGTTTTCTAAAGGAAAGTCTAAAAAAAACAAAGAATTTGTTAGATCTAGATTGAACCTCGTTCTAATGAGACAAAAGGTATTTCTTTCCTTTTATTGATGATTTTAGCTGCAAGACATGGATTTATTTTTTAAAAGAAAATTCTGAAGCATTTTAAGTATTTAAATAAGTATAAGGTCCTCGTTGTAAAGCAAAGTGGGAAACAAAGAAAAATATTTGTGAGAAGAATGGAAAAAGGCATCAATTAATGTCCTGGTATATGCTGTGTCAAAATGGGGTCGCAGATAGGAAGAATCATATGGTTATGAATATGGGTAGAAGCATGTTGAGAGTAAAGGCATTGCCTAAGGCTTTCTGGACAAAAATAATAAATTGGGGTGTGCATCTTTATAATTTTTTGTCCCACATGAGTTTCATTAATATGATACCAAAAGAAGCTTGAAGTGAAAACAAGCCAAGTTTACATCATTTGAGAATTTTGGGCTGTCACTTACTCTCACGTTACTAATGAGAGAATGAAGAAACTGAACAACAGAAGTGAAAAGTGTAGTTTCATTGGCCTACAATGAAGAAGAAGCACAGATCAATTGATATCCCTTCCGATAAGGTAAACATAGCTTCTATATTCAAAGGAAAAGATGCAAACATTTTGGGTCATTGAAAAGGACCTGACCTGGTGGCTTGACTCCCAACATATCCTGTTACAATACATCAAGGAAGTACTTTTCATACATATTTCACTTGATGAGCAGTTTTTATCTGATAATGCATGAGATGCACACTCACTCCCGTCTAGATCAACAAAATTCTGTACCTCCCTGCTAGATCAACTAAACTCTCATTTGAATATAAAAAATACACACATCCTCATGCTCTCATTTGAAAACATCATCCAAATATCTCACATCATTCATACATGAAGAAGCCAACAGAGAAAACATAAAAGGAAAATAATTTTCCTTCATAACCATTCTCTACATTATGTCCAATCACCTCACGCGCACCAAGTAGCTTTTCCTATGAATCCAAGAACACACATAGAATCAGAAATAAATCATACTAACGTGAATCAAATAATTTTGAGCTTGGATGGATAATTACGTACCATTCTCATTTTATATGGCCATGAAACCATGGATTGACCACAAAATCCAAACGTCTTGGCGCTTCATTGAGTTATCTGTGAACAATGAAAATAACAGTAACTTCCTCAGAAAGGAACATATATATAGTCTATATAGAAAACAATCATATAAAAAGGACAAACAAATAAAGACCATTGAAAGTAAAACTAAAAATTTTCTCCATAGGTTGGAGGTTTCCTAGCCCCACACTTACCTTGCAAGTAGAACATGAGCTGTACACGAGTTGAGTTACCTCGGTCAGCTCACTCGACTCGCCTCGGCTTGAAACTGGATTCAGACAGAGTTGAGTTGGTTTTTGGAGCTTGAAAAAAATTCCAGCCGAGTTCGAGCTTGCCCGAGCTCGAATCGACTGTTATTGCCTATCAAAATTAACTGTAGCTTTTAATCATTGCCAATAGAAACTAACTTTCTAACCACTTCTAGAATAAAAGGAAGAAAACAGTAGACCACATTCATGTATGCATCCAAATCAAAGTCAGCAACTATTCTGGCCTCTTTCTCTCCTTTCTTGAGTTCCTTCAGGAGCTCTTCCATCACATGACTAAGTACTCATTTTACCCACACATCAAGCATATCTGATAACCTGAAAAGGAAGGGGAAGTTCAATTGAGTGTTCGACACGGTAAATTCCAGAAAAGAGAGATCAACCAAAGTAACAAATTAGACATATGCTTATAAGAATCAAAGCACCAAGTATGCCACAGTATTGAGGATGGATGTTGATTCTGGTTGTTAGGATGGAAACAGCAGCCAGTGTGAAAAAGAAATTCCAATGCACGCCATATTCCCCCACATGAACCTAAAAAGAATAAAGGAAGAGCCCTTATGAACAAGGAAAGTAGTACAAAAAAAGAAAAAGAAAAAAGGAGGAAGAAATAAGAAACTGTAATCATGAAGCAGCCCCCTCTCCATGCTTAACATTCCAAGATTTCTTAAGAATAGGCAATCTATGACTATGACCAAAGGAATCAAACTTGCCAAAACTGACTAAACTCATTTTTGGTGGAGAAAAAGAGAGTCACCCACCAGAAACATGCATGTTTTGGGTGGAGAGACTGTTTGACTTGCTGGTTTGCTAAAACCAAACAAATCATAACGGTTTTGGGCCCAGGGCAAGTTGCACTTGGAAACTGATTTTTAAAACCTTACTACAACCTTTCTCACATCTAATAGAATCATACTAACTATATTTCATGTCATCTCAAACAACCCGCCAATTAACAAATAGTTTGAGTAAAACGTAAAAATTAAAAATTAAAAAAAAAATGACAACCAACCAATTGTCATAATTCAAATTACATGCTTAAATCCAATTTTAAGCGATAAGCGTATCTGCATCTGAATACTATCCAATTTTAAGCAAAAAAAAATATGCCTGTCTGAATGCTCAAATTTTTTTTTCATATATGTCATTTGAATCTTAGGTCGCCTACTTAATTCAAAACAGATAAGCCAAGCAGAATAGTTCAAACAAACACCTCCCGACAAGTGCAAGCATACATAATTGTAAAAGAACCAAGCTGACCAAGAAAAAGCTCCCTGCCTGATAATCTACACTTGCTGTAAAAATGAGCCGACCAAATCCTAGCGAGATTAATGGACTTGTAGATTAATGAACTAGAACCTCTAGAAAATTAACAAATCTCAAGTTCAAAATTTTAATAGAAGGGGTTTTCAATTTCAGTAAAAGGGGGCCCTTATCCTTATCCCTATCCAAGTACCCTAGTCTATTACTCAAGGAATCCAGTTTGTTGAAGGATCTGCATGTCGTATATAAGAATAATATATTAAGCTAGGCCCATCAAATTACTTTTAAATCTCACTTTTTTTGAAGGATCCAAGTATCATAGATCAGAATAATGTTCTGAACCAGGTCCATCAGATTACTTTTTTAACAAAAAGCTTTAGCTTAGCAACATCAACAAATATAAGAAATTAAAAATTCCATAATAGTGAATATCAAAATGTAAATGTCAAATAATGCTTCCAGAACAAACTATAAGCTGGTCATCAGTAAAATGTTTTATTGAGGTCAGGGAACCATCTCACATATTGAATTGATATATATTTTCTCTATTTTCCCTCAACATGTTATGTTCTACTGGTTCTTGAGCACAGATCTCACACCCATCCCCATTGGGTGATGGAGGGGCAATTTCCAGGAATATAGCACTGAGCATGAGTAACACACGCATGGAGGATCATGCTCAAGTGGTGGAATGCGTAGGAGATAGGAGCCTACCAATTCATCTTTTCACTGTGTGTGTGCGCGCGCGCGTGTGTGTTATACATGCTCCTGAAACTGAGAAAGAGAAAGAAGAAGAAGCACAAACCTTTCGCCTCGGTTCCTATACAACTGAGGCTAGAAAGTAAACCTTTCGCCTCGGTTCCTATGCAACTGAGGCTAAAAAGTAGACCTTTTGCCTCGGTTCCTATGCAACTGAGGCTAAAAAATAGACATTTTGCCTCGGTTCCTATGCAACTGAGGCTAAAAAGTAGACGTTTGGCCTCGGTTCCTATGCAACTGAGGCTAAAAAATAGACCTTTCGCCTCGGTTCCTATGCAACTGAGGCTAAAAAGTAGACTTTTGGCCTCGGTTCCTATGTAACTGAGGCTAAAAAGTAGACCTTTCGCCTCGGTTCCTATGCAATTGAGGCTAAAAAGTAGACTTTTGGCCTTGGTTCCTGTGCAACTGAGGCTAAAAGGTAGACCTTTCGCCTCGGTTCCTATGCAATTGAGGCTAAAAAGTAGACTTTTGGCCTCGGTTCCTATGTAACTGAGGCTAAAAAGTAGACTTTTCGCCTCGGTTACTATGCAACTGAGGCTAAAAAGTAGATTTTAGCCTCAGTTCCCTAGCAACTGAGGCGAAAAATGAACTTTTAGCCTCAGTTCCTTAGCAATCGAGGCTAAAAAACACATCTAGCCTCCATTTTTTCAACCGAGGCTAAAAAATTGAGGCTAAAGGCCTACTTTCTCGTAGTGCAAGTTGGATTTGATATGTTGAAGCTACCCAATGTTGTATCCATTTGGGCCACCATTTCCGTAGCTGTGTAGACACCCCATTTTGGTATCCTATTGAGTTCAAAATGAATACCATTTCAGTATTGGTGTTTGACAAATTTCAACACTGTTGGACCATAATTTTCAACAACTTTCACTACTCGATTGCTTCAGATCTGCCTCATACATAAACCCAAAATTTTCATACATCATTTTAGGCTTGAAAAGGCATCAAGGGAGGTTGCTTTTGAGGGATGACAATCAGGCATGAGGCCAAAAAGAATTCATTACATTTTAGTTCATCATGTGAGTCATACTGCCCAACCGTAGCCATTGGGTCCCAATTCCCAAACCCAGTCATTGGAATCATCATAATTGGTCATGGTGGCAGGAGCGTTTATCAATAGCCCTTGAAACATATTTAATAATGAAGATGGATCTTTCCAGAAGCTGAACAGTCTTCTTGCAATTTCACAAGAAGTTAGATTTGGATGAGAAAGCAACCATGATGCTATATTTATCTAACAATCCACACTAAATAACCATACTATTAAAATTACTGCTTAGAACACAAATCACAAGTGATTATCAAGATGATTAATGAAGCAATGGCTTCAAATAGAAGTCGCCTAGAACTACAGGTTCCACCAAAATTTAAATATTAGTTGGATTGAATATTCATTCCATTTAGAGCCAATGCATTAACAGACAAACATAAATCATCAATTGACAACAACTAATTCAACATAAAATCCTATCTTAGTCTAACAATCTTCGCTGAATAACAATATTTACAGGCTAGAATAAAAATCACAAGTGTGTCAACATGATAAGATGGAAGCTCCTGCTTCAAAAAGAAGTGACCTTGAACTATATGTTCCAACAAAACTTAAATATTACTTTCGTTATGTATTCCCTCCATTTTGAGCCAATCAATAGAAGTGATATCTAAATAATCAAATGACAACTACTAATAAAACAGAAGATCCCAATTCTTTCTAATTAGACAAAAGATCATATTTAAGGCATCAATCTATGCATCTTTTAAGAATAAACAGTCAGCAACTCCCAGAGAACACAAATAACCAACCTGCTGTCCAGCTACACTGTTGTTAAAACTGCCAGCATCAGTTTCTGCCAAAGAAAGCAGATAAATAGGTATGTCAGGGGGCTGCATTAGAATTTCATCTTTTTCCCTACTTTTTTGGGTATTCTAAACTATGAAGTAGAATATTGCACTTCATTGAACTAATTGAACTTCATTGAACTTCAAAATGCAATGAAGTAGAATATTGCACACAACCATAGATGCACAAGCACGCACCCACAATATGAATGAACATTATCAATTCATGCACTCCCAAAAGCATGTAATTAACAGGAAAATTTTACTCCTAAGTTGTGAATGTTGAATAAGTGATTAGCTTCTGATTTCTAACAAGAATGACCTATACAAGAAATGTTTAAACTAGCTATATACTACCACAACAAAAAGTCAAAATTTCTGGACCTGCTCATCTGGTGATCCAAATGAAAGACACTGCACAAGAACAGGAATTGCCCCTGCTGGAAAGAAATTGCCAACCACTGAAATGCATAACATCAGTCATTAAACAACCCCTGTGGCTCCCTTTGGAACCTCACGCACGGCACCGACTGGTCTATTGTACCACTTGCAACATTGATATGCCATGAGTTTCATATTTACACTTGAAATTGAAGTATAGGATGATATACAATGCAAATATGTTAACTATTTGGAGTATCTTTGTATCCTAATTGTAAGAAGGAGAACGAATGATGTGTCTTAGCTGAAAAATGCAGAACAGACGAGCCCACATCAAGAGAAATAAAAATACTTTCATTTCTTACTGGACTTGGAACAGGATGGATCACAGCCATAGGGACCTCAAACTGTGGAATATCATCAGCGAAGGGCTCATTTTTGGGCACCATCATGAATAGCAGCCAATATCACATTATTTTGAACCCAACACCACTCCGGCCAATATCTTTTTTTTTTTGTTTTCTCTTCTTCTTCTTCTTTTTTTTTTTTTGTGAGAATTTACTAGCATTCATAATGAGGCAGGAGCCCTCAAATTGTTGTTACCTTTCTTTCAAGTCCAACTTCAAAGCAAACAGTGAACCTAGTACAACAGGATTTAGTTAAACCACATCCCAGCTTGATATTCCAGCCAATATCTTTATCTGAAACACATTTATAAAATCAGCAATTTCATTTTATTTAACAAAATCCAACCCATTTATAAAAGTACATGACCCGTTTATAAAATCCAACCCATCTCTCTTCACTGCAGGTATGATATGAAAACAACAGAGGGACCAAAACAATTTACAACTTGAAACTGTTCTAGACCATCCAATTTTGTTTTTTTTAGAAAATGTATGGTCTACATGACAATTAACCAGCCTGAAATGAAATACACTATTGGTTCCAGCCTGACAATCTTACAAGTTTTTTTTTTTTTTTAAACCCACTTATTTTCCTTACCCAAGAAAATGTGAGGATATCTGCAGTTTTATAACGACCCGTCAATCCTTTCTCATTGCCCTCTCCATATGCAGAAATGTGTTCCTTGTGTCACAAGCCCAGCTTCTCGATGCCTTTCTTGATCACATTAATTCCTCCATCATCTCTCATCAACTTGGTGCTGACAGACAAAAAATAATAATAATAAATAAGAGAGAGAGAGAGGAGAAGAAGATTGGATGGATGTGTTAATGTTTAGACTACTAGTAATAGGTCCTTGTAAGACCAATGTGAATGTTAAACTTCTTTTTTTAAAAAAAAAAAGAAAAAGAAAAAAAAAAAAAGCCAGTTATACTGATACAAATTACTATGCCTTAAGATGATTGTCGCATGATTGTTTATGTTTCGTCAATCAATAATATGTCGGCGTAGACTACAAGTAGTAGGTCCTTACAGGATCAATGTGAATGTTCTTTCTAGGTTCCTCTTTTTTTATTGTTTTCTTTCATTTCAAGGAAGTGGCACAAATTTGAGTGTAGGAGCAGGGAACCATCCATTTCAAATGTTAGCAAGCATAAACAATGAAGAAGTAGGAGAAGTTGGAAGCATGATTCAAAATGGGAGCAGCACATATCATGAGACTTGCCAAACCCTGGAGGCCCCAAACATTGGATCTGAGGCAAATCCTTAGATTAATGACTCCAAGATTGACGGATGCAAGCATCCAAACAGGATCTTATTTTCTGCAGGCAAAAAATATCATGAATGTTTCCCAGCTCTTTGATTGACTCCACATTATGCATTCTTCTCTACCTCTATTTCTTCTTTCCACTTCTTAATAAGATTTCTTGCTGTTGATCGAATAAAATAAGTGAACATCGAGTCTTTTGTTCTTATCGGCAACAAATAGATTTTGTTGAAAGGAAAGTATAACTATCCATCAAGCTAGTGTTGAGTCTGATTCCAAAATGATAAATGAGCACAAGCTGAAACCTAAGTTCAGAATCAAGAATGTCCATGGATCCCATAAAGGAGTTAATTCACAACTCAAGAATTAAATATAAATGTGAGGGTTATCTTGATAACCTGATGGGTGTTAATCATAGATAAAGATGAGAAGTGTACAGCCTGAACATAATTCTAGCATCACACTCCTACAAATTACAGAAACACCGCTTGCAAGTGAAATAGAGACCGCAGAATATTAGAATACACCACAAGCTAAAATAAATGTGTGATTCAGTAGACGAGTGATAAACCAAACATGGACTGTATAACAAAATGGAATTTGTAAGAACTAAATGAAACTCAGTTAGGCAACCGGGCTCATGAATAGCTTCCCACCCATAATCTTATGTATAAAATATCAGTTGAGTGAAGGATCAACTTTCACAACTTTGTTTTACATACTTAAGAAAAAAGAAAAAAGAAAAGAAAAGAGTTGCCTGATATTTTGTTATCTTGGTGAGTTTTTCATTAACTTGAATCAATCAAACTAGGAACTAGAGAACCCTTTTCAAATCTCAGATGAGTTTCTGAAACGAATACAATGTTTCCAAGACTCGAATAGGAGAACTAAACTACCTAAGTGTGCTTAGAAAATCTTTTTGGCAGAAAAAAATAACATGCCTGGAAAATCTTTTTGGCAGACAAAAATATCAAAGAATCTATTTGGAACATTCATCTAGACATCAGTTCATGGGAAACATAATACAAAGAATTATGTCATATACTTATATAAATCTCATATCATGCCCAGGTACCAATAGTCATTGAGAAGCTACTTACCAATTTTCGCACATCTGCAGACGGGACATGAGTGAGAACAAACAAACCCTGGAGGTATTGATCCATTAATAGCAGTAAAGCCTGCATCATGGTAATATGATAACTAACACTTCCACTTAAAAACACTAACAAACTTTAGAATGTCTGTGTAAAAGGACAATAGGATCCTAAATATACTTACCGTTGGCATCACCACAATGAACTGATTTACAGAACTAGGAAAGTTTACAAATTAAATAGCATGCCATTTCATCTAGCCATTTCATCAAACATATATCATGTCATTTCAAAAAACAGTTTGCATGCCATTTCATCAAACAGATAGCATGCATGAAATCTAGCCATTTCATCAAACAGATAGCATGCCATTTCGTCCAGCCATTTCATCAAACAGTTAGCATGCATCAAATCTGAAAGACAGAAAAATATACATAATGAAAGGAAGATATCAAACCTATACCTCAAAGATATGAGAAGGGTTTCGAATGACATGTGTTTCTTCGGGTAGGATCTTTACGGCTGCTGCAATGGAGAGAGATAGAAGAGACGGCGGAGATATTGGAGAGAAAGGGAGGAGAATGAGAAAGATGGAGCGGCAGGGGTAGGCAGGTTTGAGGGAGGTTTATCCTCTATGGCAGCGGCAGTGAGATCGAGTTGGGATTACGATTTGGGTAGCTGATTTGAGCAGGGGCTGCGATTTTGAGAAGGGCAAGGGCTGTGATTTTTTTTTTTTTTTTAATAAAAATAAACCTTCTATAATAACAATGCATGAACACAGATCCAAATGAGCAATGAGTCATATCCCTGTTGGAAATCCAAACCCCAGCCAGAAACCCAAACCCAATCCTATCCCCTGCCAACAATCAGAATTCCAAACCCCTGCTGAACTCATCTCCATTCGTCACACCCATTGACCTGCAAATCCCTTCCTGAACCCATCCCCGATCATCCCATTCTCTTGCATCCTACCAAAAATCCCAACCCTAAACTCATGCAAACCCCTGCCCAAACCCATCTCCTTCCCCTGTAAAACCCCGCCTGAATCCATCTCCGTTTTCCCACACCCATCTCCATACCAAAAAAACCCATTTACAACTGCCATTAACGTTGTTAGACCCATCTCTTACCCCGACAAACTCCATTCCCAGCCGCCATTAACGTTGCCAGTTAAAGATGCGTGTCTTCAATCACTGTTGCAGCTGGCCATCATCTTTGGCATACTCTACAATGACATTCGTCATAAGGGTTTGCTGACAGAAACGGGTTGGCCACAAGAAAAAAGGGGCAGCACCATTTTCATTTTTGTTTTTTGGCTGAAACGGCAAGGGCTGTGATTTGGGGAGGAGCTTCACGGCTGCATTGGAGAGATAGAGGGAGGAGAATGAGAGAGATGGAGCAAGTGAGGTAGGGAAAAAGGAGAATCGGGAGAGAGAGGGTTAGGGAACGGGGAGAGAGAGAGAGAGAGAGAGGACTAGGGTTTTGGACGGGCGCGGCTCTGTTTTGAGCGCGCGCCCCTTTTGGGCGACGAAATTCGAGAGCCGTGTGACGGTCTCGTCAGGGGCTCCGTGGGGCCCACCATGATGTATGCGTTTTATCTATGCCATTCATTCGTTTTAATAATCTTTTTCAGTTCATGATCCCAAAAATTAGGTAGATTGAAGGCCCAAGTGGACCACACCATAGGACGCACATGTGATTTAATCTCCATGTTTCCTACCGTGTGGTCCACTTGAACCTTTGATCTAACTGATTTTTGGTTTCATGCCCTAAAATGATATTTCAAGATAGATGGATGGCTTAGATAGAATACATATATTTTTCTGGGCCCTATAAAACCCCTTACACGACGGTTAATTATTAATGGTGTGGCAAGTTTTTAGCTACGGATTAAATTCGTAGTAAATATAGCTACGGTTTATATCCGTAACAAAAAACTTACATAATCCGTAGCCTTTGGTCAATTTTTTGGTAGTGGTGCGAAAGGGAAGTTGCCTAAACTATAAATAGGAGTCCCTAGGGCTATTCTAGGGTTAAGGTGAGATATTTTAAAGTATGGGCAAAGGGTTTTCTTTATACATCCAAAGAGAAAAGGTTAGTATATTGCTTGTAATCTCATTTTCTTCATAGTGGAAGTTTGCACCTATGGTTTTTTTACCCTTATTTAGGGTTTTTTCACTTATATTCTGGCTTGTGGTTTGTTTAGAATGCTTTGATTTTTCTTCTAGATTATATATTTCTTCTTGTTTATCGTTTGTGGGTGAGACTGGAGATTGGATCTCGATTCACTAGCGTTGTTGGTGTGCTGCGCAACAACTGGTATCAGAGCTATTGGTTTAGTTCAAGTGGGAGCGATGACAGAAGAAGGGAATACTAGAATTGAGAAGTTTGATGGTTTAAACTTTACCTTCTGGAAGATGCGGATGGAGGATTATCTGTATCAGAAGGACCTCTATATTCCTCTAAAAGGAAAAGAGAAAAAACTGGAGAAGATGACAGATGATGAATGGTTTTTATTGGATCGAAAGGCTTTAGGAACGATCCGACTCTTTTTGTCTAAGAGTGTCGCCTTCAATATATCCAAGGTGAAAACTACAAAAGATTTAATGCATGCCCTAGCTACGATGTATGAGAAACCCTCAGTGTCCAACAAGGTTCATCTCATGAAACGACTATTCAACATGAAGATGTTGGATGGTGGGAGCGTGGCTGAACATCTAAACGAGTTCAATACAGTCACGAGCTAGTTGGAATCCGCTGGCATTATTTTTGAGGATGAGGTCAGGGCATTATTGATCTTGTCTAATTTATCAGACAGTTGGGATGGTTTAGTGATTGCCGTGAGCAATTCTTCAGGGTCGACAAAATTGAAATTCAATGATGTGACCGGTCTAATTCTTAGCGAAGAATCTAGAAGAAAGACATCGAGATTTTCAGGGGATTCAAGGAATGGTCTAAACATTGAAGGAAGAAGAAGATCACTAAACAAAGGAGACAATAAACACGGACATTCTAAGTCAAGGAAGAAGTCCAAGGGA
This sequence comes from Magnolia officinalis, assembly GCA_021015155.1. Lineage (NCBI taxonomy): Eukaryota > Viridiplantae > Streptophyta > Magnoliopsida > Magnoliales > Magnoliaceae > Magnolia > Magnolia officinalis. The sequence goes on along the minus strand of JAJHSJ010000004.1, from coordinate 31,821,367 downwards.
CCGAAAGACAAAGACGAGTGTTGGTATTGTGGGAAGAAAGGGCACATGAAACGCGATTGCAGGGAACTTAAGAAACAAGAAGGAAGCTCTCAAGGCAGGAAGGATTCGGTGAATCTATCTGAGGAGAGTGATATAGAGGCGTTGATCTTGTCTCTTAATGCGAGGAATGAGTCTTGGGTGATAGGCTCGGGTGCTTCGTTTCATGCCACTTTGTGTAAGGAAGTTCTGCGTGATTATGTGTTAGGTGACTTTGGGAGAGTCTACCTGAGTGATGATGAACCATGTAGTATTGTTGCAAATGGAGACGTTCATATAAGTCAGATAGATGGAACGACTTTAAAATTAAAGGATGTCAGACATGTACCAACTTTGAAATGGAACTTGATCTCAGTGGAGCAGTTAATCGATACCGGATATATGACGACCTTCACTAATGATTCCTAGAAAATCACAAAAGGTGCCTTGATGATATCTTGAGGTAAGAAGGAAGACACTTTGTACGTGACTTCAGGATCGTATAGTTCACTCGCAGTCGCATCAACTGGAGTGAATGGGCAATTATAGCATCAGAGGTTGGGACATATGAGTGAGAAATAAATGAAAGTATTATTATCAAAAGGGAAGCTACTAGGGCAAAACTCTATTGACTTGGAATTCTGCGATGACTGCATATATGACAAGCAGAAGAGGGTAAGTTTCAAGAAAGACGCATTCCAAAGACACTTCTATTGGAGCTTGTACACACTGATGTGTGGGGACCGACACATGTATCATTTCTTGGTGGCTCACATTATTTTGTTTCTTTTATTGATGATGCTAGTATAAAACTATGGGCCTATTTCTTAAAGCATAAATCTGATGAATTTTATGTATTTAAGAAGTGAACAGTAATGGTAGAAAATGAGACAAGTAAAATAGTAAAATGTCTCAGATCAGATAATGGGGGAGAGTACTGTGATAAGAGGTTTAAGGAGTATCGTGCAACAAATGGAATCAAATATTAAAAAATGATTCCACGAACACCGTAGCAGAACAGTGTGACTGAGCGCATTAACAGGACTATACTTGAGCGTGCCAGGAGTAAGAGGTTACATGCAGGGTTGCCCAAGACGTTTTGGGCAAATGCAATGAATACTGCCGCATATCTCATCAATAGAAGTCCCTCAGCAACATTGGATGGTGGGCTAATATAAGAAACATGGACTAGGAAAGAAGTAAACCTTTCACATATCAAAGTCTTCGATTACACTTCATATATTCACATTGATGCAGAGTATAGAAACAAATTGGATGCAAAGTTCAAGAGGTGCACGCTTATAGGCTACGGGCAGCATGATTTTCACTACCGTTTTTGAGATACATAAAACAGGAAAATTATCAGAAGCAAAGACGTAGTGTTCAATGAAAAGGTGATGTTCGACAGTTTCATGTTGGGAAATAATTTTAGGAGATGTCATGTAGACCACTGTTGCTATTTGAAGAAGTTTGATATGTCATACATCATCCTTCTTCTGTACGTTGAAGATATGCTTGTGGCCGGATCAAGCATGAAGGACATCTTAGATCTTAAAAGACAACTGTTTAGAGAATTTTTCATGATGGATTTAGGAGCTGCAAAATAAATCCTAGGTATGAGGATAAAGCGTGACAGGGAAAACAGGAAACTAGTTTTGTTACAGACAGAGTACATAGCCAAGGTACTTGATCGATTCAGTATGGAAGGTGCCAAGCCAGTTAGCACTCCATTATCCAACCACTTCAAGCTTTCTAATGAGCAAAGTGTAAAGACACAGGAGGAACGAGACTACATGGCCAAAGTCCCATATGCGTTAGCTATTGGGAGTCTCATGTATGCTATGGTGAGCACGAGGCCAGGCATTGCTCAAGTAGTTGGAGTTGTTAACAGGTTCATGAACAACCCCGGGAAGGAACGTTGGGAAGCTATGAAGTAGATCCTCAGATACCTGGTAGGTACTATGGATGTAGAGTTGTGTTATGGAGGATCGAAAATCAAGCTACAAGCCACGTAGATTCAGATTTGACAGGAGTTATCAACAGCAGAAGAAGAACTACAGGTTATGTCTTTAATCTGGGTAGTGCTGCAGTTAGTTGGGTTTCTCCATTACAGAAGATAGTATCTATCAGTACAATGGAAGCAAAATATGTTGCAGCTACAGAAGCGTTCAAAGAGATGGTGTGGATACAAGGTTTCATGGAAGAGTTAGGTAAGAAGCAAGCAGATTGCAAGCAGTACAGTGATAGTCAAAGTGTAATACACTTGGCTAAGAATTCAGTCTTTCATTCAAGAACCAAGCAAATTAACATCAGATATCACTTCATACGTTCGTTACTGGAAGATGAATTGATTGCTCTAGAGAAAATTCATACAAGTAAGAATCTTGCGGATATGCTGACCAAGGCGGTCACATGGGAGAAGTTGAAGCTCTGTTAAGCTTTGATTGGTCTTCAGGCTTAAAGACGGGGAGGTGGTGCACTCCAGATGTAGAAGACGAAGGTTTATGATGATGTGTCTCCAAGTGAAAAATTGTTGAGATGTGGAGCCACATCTGGACAGGGCTGCTTAACCAGTCGAGTACCCTGCTCGACCAGTCGAGTGGCCCACTCGACCGGTCGAGGGCTAGCTCGACTCAAAGTCCAGCGAGCAGTAGTTTTTTTAGGTCTGAGGTACTTGACCGGTCGAGGCCCGTGCTCGACTAGTCTAGGGTCCGCTCGACCAGTCGAGGAGCCTGCTCGACCAGTCAAGGTTACACAGATTTATTTTGCGGATTTGACACGGACTGTGGAATTTTGAGGCGGTTTCGCAAGGGTGCGAAAGGGAAGTTGCCTAAACTATAAATAAGGGTCCCTAGGGATATTCTAGGGTTAAGGTGAGATATTCTAAAGTGTAAGCAAAGGGTTTTCTCTATACATCCAAAGGGAAAAGGCTAGTATATTGCTTGTAATCTCATTTTCTTCATAGTGGAAGTTTGCACCCGTGGTTTTTTACCCTTGTTTGGGGCTTTTCCATGTATATTCTGTCTTGTGGCCTGTTTGGAATGCTTTGATTCTTCTTCTATATTATATATTTCTTATTGTTTATCGTTTGTGGGTGAGACCAGAGATTGGATCTCAGTTCACTAGCGTTGTTGACGTGCTGCGCAACATTCGACAGGTCGAGAACTCTGGTTGAGAGGTCGACCCGACCAATCGACACGTCTCGACCAGTTGAATCCCATTTTACCTTATATTTATTATTGTAATTTGGATTAAGGCGTGGCCTAGATGTGCTTAAGGGTTTGAGAGGGCTTTGGAGAGAGAAAACGCTAGGATTTTTTTCTCGAGACTTTGAATCAATAAAGTTTCATCTCTTGTACTTCGTTATTCATAGTACATCATTGCTTTGTGCCGTGGTTTTTCTCCGCAAGGTTTTTCCATGTAAATTCAGAGTGTTCTCTGTTTGATTTGCTTATGCAATTGTGATTACTTTATTTGATTCCTCTCTGTGTGCTTCTGCGAGTCCCAATAACAAGTTATTTCTAATGTATTCATTTGTAGGCTCATCTAATATAAATAAGCATACCTAATATATAAATAAATACTTATCATATAATATTTAATATATTAAAAACGTTTGTGTACTCCTCATTAGCCATCTCGTCCACCACTTGCATGAATGCCCTGATGGGGTTTTCTCCCCAGGCTCAACCGGTCGAGGGTGCTGGTCAACCAGTCGAGGACTGGCTCGACTCTAACTCCAGCGAGCCTGGTTGGATTTTTTCCGTGGTGCATGACAAGTTGAGGGAGGTGCTTGACCGGTCGAGTGGGCCGCTCGACCGGTCGAGTGGGCCACTCGACCGGTCGAGGACTCTGCTCGACCAGTCGAGCTTACGCAGATTCGTTCCGGATTTTGTGCGGACTGCATAAATTTGATGTGGTTTTCACATAGGTGCGGAAAGGGGTTTCCAAATTTATATATATGGGTACCTAGGGCTATTCTAAGTATTGTAAGAGGGTTTCTTAAAGCTTTACAAGGGTTTGTTAAAGGGTTTAGGGCTATTAAAGGTGTGAGAGAGAGAGAGAGAGAGAGAGAAAGAGAGAGAGGAAGCTTGTGGAAGTGAGGTTATGCTCATAGAGGTGATCTATTGTGCACTTGATATCTCAACGCTTATACATCCTTGTAATCGATGAGATCTCTCCGTTTTTCTTTATTCTCTTATTGTTTATCCACTCCGGCGTGAGTGAAGAAGGTTTGATCCAAGCGGTGTGTGCTTGTGATCGGTTGTAACGTTCTACTTCATAGTGGATTGTTGATTTGGACAAGGATCCATGGTTTTTACCTCTTTGAGGGCTTTTCACGTAAAAATCTCTTCTGTCGTGTGGTTTGTGCTTTGATTTATTTCATTGCTTTATTATCCCATAATTCTGGTGTTTTTGGTAGGCTATATCCTAAGGTTTTGTGCAACAGCCCCCAATAAAGTGGTATCAAAGCTAAGTTCATTGAACAGAGTGGGATCGGTTCTGAATTATGGAAAGTGGCTCATCAAGGATGATCAGTCTCAATGGTTCTAACTGGACCATATGGAAGGCTAAGATGGAGGACTTATTTTATTGCAAGGACTTGTATTCTCCAATTCAAGGCATATCAGCAAAGTCAAAGGATATGTCAGATGATGATTGGAAGAAGTTGGATCGGAAGGCAATGGGGTTTATTAGATAATGGTTAGATGATTCCGTATTCCACCATGTGTCTACGGAGACCTCAGCCGCTAGCCTCTGGCTGAAATTGCAAGGGTTGTATGAGAGGAAGACAGCCGGCAATAAAATTTTCTTGATAAGATGACTTGTGAATCTTAAGTTGGAAGATGGTGGTTCTATGGCTGACCACATGAATGAAGTCAACAATATATTGAACCAGCTCTCTGCCATGAAGATGGTCCTAGATGATGAATTACAGGCTTTACTATTGCTTAGCTCATTGTCAAATAGTTGGGAGACATTAGTGGTATCTCTAAGTAACTCCACGCCAGACAGAAAGGTGTCCATGGAACACGTAACTTTAATGAGGAGACAAGGAGGAAGTCTCAGGGGTCTACTCAGTAAGAGGCCCTTGTGACACAGGAACGAGGGAGAGGAAAGAACAGAAAAAGTAGGAAGGCCTGAGATAAATCAGGAGGCAAGTTGAGTACCAGGAAGGATGTTGAATGCTGGAATTGTGGCAAGAAGGGCCACTAAAAGTATGAATGTCGTAAGAATAAGAACGACAAGAAAAGAAAAGGAAAGGAGAATGAAGATGAATCAGATTCCACTGCGGTCGCTTCAGATGATGACGTTATATTTATTCTTTTTGCAGATCATGAAGTATGTCTCACAGCTATGAGTCAGGACACCAACTGGGTGATAGACTCGGGAGCCTCGTTTCATGCGACTCCACGCAGGGACTTCTTCACAAGCTATAAGTCAGGTAACTTTGGGACCGTGAAGATGAAAAATTCTGGCGTATCAAAGATCGTAGGAGTCGGTGATATTTATGTGAAGACCAATGTGGGATACACATTGGTTCTTAGGGATGTGAGGCATATCCCAAACCTTCCCCTCAACTTGATGTCGACAGGAAGTTTGGATGATGATGGCAATGAAAGCCAGTTTGCTGGTAGGAACTGGAATTTAAATCAAGGGTTCGTTGATCGTAGCCAGAGGAAAGAAGTGTTGCACCCTTTACAAGGCAAGTGTCACTCTGTGCAAGGGTGGGTTGAACGCAGCGAAAGATTCAGCTATTGACATGTGGCACAGGCGTCTAGGCCACATGAGTGAAAAAGGGCTTCAGTTACTAGCAAGGAAGCTGCTCCTTCTAGACGTGACAGGTATACCTGTATTGATTGTTTATCAGGGAAATAGCATAGAGTTTCATTTGTTAAATCTGCTTCTCATGTTAATAAAGTGTATGCATTAGATTTAGTTTATTCTGATGTTTGTGGTCATATGAGGACAAAAATCTTGGGTGGGGCATTGTATTTTGTCAGTTTTATAAATGATGCATCTAGGAGGGTTTGGGTTTATGCTTTGAAATCCAAGGACGAGGTCTTTGGTGTGTTTAAATTGTTTCATGCTATAGTCAAGAGAGAGACAGGTAGATCATTAAAGTACATCTGCACTGACAATGGTGGTGAATACATCGGTGACTTTCATGAGTATTGTAAGTTCCTGGGTATACGGCATTAACAGACGGTTCCCAAGTCCCCCCAGCATAGTGGTGTGGCTAAGTGAATGAATCGCACCATTATAGAGAGAATCAGATATATGTTATCCCATGCGAAGTTGCCCAAGACGTTCTGGGAGAAGCAATGCACACGACAGTGTGTTTGATAAATAGGTCTCCATCAGCCCCATTGAATGGAGAAGTGCTTGAGAAGGTGTGGACTGGACAAGATCCCTCGTACAGTCATCTCAGGGTGTTTGGATGTAAGACATCCATTCACGTACCAAATGACGAGAGGTCTAAGCTCGATATGAAGATCAGACAATGTGTGTTATTGGGGTACGGTGATGAAAAGTTCAGCTACAGATTGTGAGATCCGACTGAGAAAAAGCTTGTCAGGAGCAGATATGTGGTTTTCTTTGAAGATCAGTGTATAGAAGACATTAGTAAGTCAAATAAGAACCAGCGTAGTTCAAGTGAGCTAGAGGATATGGATCTGGTTATTACTCCCGTGGTGCCTGATGACGGGGGAGTACAACAAGGTGCAGAGGATGAGTGTAAGGCCAGTATCATAGTCTGCACCGCTCCTTAGGCTTCCGTGGTCCTCCTGGTCGAATTCTGGTACCCTCGACCTGTATCCGAAGTTTGCGCACGATACTAAGTCGGGTCCTACATATCGGAGTCAACTTGACTTGAAACTTATACCCTAGCGACCGCGCCGTCACCGCAGTTCTAACGCCGTGACTCACTCACCGATCCGATACCCGGGCCAGGAGATGTGGCCCTGTGTTCATTCCTAAGAAACACCGCGCGTTGCGAATTTTGAGAGAATCTCTACAACATGGCCCATCAATTAAGTCAAGTACACCCTCCATACCTCAATGCCACATCACCCTATCCCAAGTACAAGCACCCATTCCCTCTTTTCCCCAAGTTAACTCTCTCTCTCTCCCCACCCATTCCGCTTTTACACAATTTTCAACTAAACCCATACCTTCCCATCCTCATTCCTTACAACACCCATCCCACCATTCCTTATCAATCCATCATTCCTCTCTCTCTCTCTCTCTCTCTCTCTCTCTCTCTCTCTCTCTCTCATTCTCTAATAATTCTCTAACTCCCAAGAGCAAACACCCAACGTCCAAGCTCTCTCCTAAATCCAAGAGTGTGGCCCATTTTCCTATCCTCTCATCTCCCATCTCAACCATTCATTCATCATCAACCTCCATTAAAATTGAAGGCAAGGAGTATAAGAGTTCAAGGAGCAAAGGAAGAAGGCCGATAGGTGGGTGATCCACCATTAAATTTCAAATTTTTAGGCCCACTTGTTGTAGGACCCACTTGATGTATGCATTGTATAAGTGAGGGGCACATAGTGGTGGGGTACCTCCGTCTCTCTCTCTCTCTCTCTCTCTCTCTCTCTCTCTCTCTCTCTCTCTCTCTCTCTCTCTCTCTCTCTCTCTCTCTCCCCCCCCCCCCCCTTATCATGAAGTGGGCCCACCAATATGAGTTATATTTACTCCGTCCATCAGACGGCATAGCCCACCACGTTTCAAGAGAGAACCACACCGTCCACTGTTGGGACGGTGGGAAGTCCCATATGCTGGACCTGGTTCCATAATATTATATATTATATATGTTACGTATAATATAATATATTATATTACATAACATTAGGGTGGACCACCTCCACATGGCCCACCTTTAACCCATGTGAATCTGCACCGTCCAGATGGGTCTGGACGGTGGATCTCGGCAGCCTCCTGCCATGTTACATGTAATGTATTTTTACATAATATATAATATTATACAATATATTATATTATATTATATTAAAAATATATATGGTGTGGGCCACTCCCATGTGGGACCCATGTGGATCTGCACTGTCCAGATGGATCTGGACGGTGGATCTGGGCAGCCACTCTCCCTTATATATATATATATATATATATATATATATATATATATATAATGTTATATTATATAATATGATATATTATGATGGGCCTCACGTGGGACCCACCAGATGTATATATATATATATATATATATATATGTACGTTGCGGTGGGCCACATCCACGTGGGAGCCCACCTTGCTGCAAATATTCAAACCGTCCATCCCTTTTACGTGTTGGGCCATGTATATGGACCCCACAACGATGTATGTGTTACATTTGATCCGTCCATCCATTTGGCAAGCTTATAACAAGGCTTGAGAATAAAAATAAGACAGATCTAGTTATCAGGTGGACCACACTACAGCAAACAGTGGGTTTGAACTTCTACCATTGAAACCCCTTTTTAGGATTACAGAAGTCATGAATCAATATGATATTTGTTTTTCCTCTAAGATTAGGTCTTTGTGACCTTATGAATAGACTGGATGGGAAATAAATGTTATGGTGGGCCCGCTGTAAATTTTATTCTGGAAATTATTATCACCACTGCCAATTGTGGTATGGTCCAGATGATCTTTTGATCCGATTCATTGTTTAGATAATGCTCTAAAAATGATCTCTATAGATGGATGAATGGTGCAGCCCAAGTAGTGCGACCTACTTGTTGTATTTGAGAGGCCTAATATGGCATATTCGGGGCCCATGGGTTGAAGTCCATTGTGATGTATTTTGAGCCCATGGGTAGAGGCCCATAGTGATGTGTATTAGGCTCATTTGATTGGCCTAATTGATTCGGCCCAATTGATTCGGGTCATTTGTACCGGCCCAATTGATTCGGGCCATTTGTACCGGCCCATTTGATTTGGCCCATTTAATCGGCCTAATTGATTCGGCCCATTTGATGTAATTGAGCCTCATGATGATATATTAGGCCCTTGTATGAGGCCATTGGCCCATTATACGATTGGCCCTATGAGCATCATTCCTTGGGAGCAATGTTAGTTAAAGGTCTACATTGATGGGCAATGATGGTTGAACGTCCACATTGTGACCTTCCCTTAGGCCTTGTTAGGCACATTCTCATAATTCTCTAGTGGGTTAACCCGAATGCTTAGGCCCCATTGATTTTAATTGATCCATCATCGGCCGTCCAACTATGGACACCGCCTTGCATCGAGATTGATTATCGATGCCGATTATCGGTGCAGATTGCCGATGCCGGCTACCGTTGCCGATTATGAGTTTGTGACAGCATTGCATCATGATACATGCCAATACGCATCATCCATATGTTTGTTATGAGATGTGATTGGCCATTACATTTGCCCTGGTGCAGGCGGTTTATGGGACTCCCTGATAGGCAGAGTTATCCCACATGAGTGCACGATATAAGCAGGATTGATGCATGATTGGGCTGTGTGATTCATGCACTTTGCATTTGTATGTTTGTGATTATTGTATGCCCTACCGACATTAGAGCCGTTACCTCCACAGGCACATCGTGGATGGCTGGATTGGATACCGGAAATACTGTTTCTAGCATCGGGGCGCCATAGATGTCCCTGGGTGAAAATTCCTAAACCCGATAGTACCAGAGGATGACTCCAACGTCGAGACCGAGTGGATACATGAGCGTATGAGGGCCAAATACTAGGAGGCCGCGTCTCTCACTGTGTCATAGTCGGTTGGAAAGCGGTGTGGCCTTACCCGCCCGAGGGCAGGGGGCATTACTAGGCTGAGTTTGAACAGCTCGTGATTGAGTCCACTATCGACTTACCGGATGGGTATTGGCAGACTATTGGTCAAGCGGATAGTGAGGTTTCTTACGCTCACTTGGACTGCGCGCCTAGAAAAGGGGCAGTGTCATTTGGAGTATACTAAACCCCGGTGATTATCCATAATGAGAACCATACTGATATTTGATGCTCTAGTGATGAGCTGCACTGATATGTGGATTGACATGCTTGAGTTACATCTCTCATCGCATAGTCTTGATAAGACCAATAGCATTCATGTCTTGCACCGCATAGCCTTGGTGCGACTTATTGTATTTATGTACTCATCAGCATGATTTCACATTACTCTAACATTGCATTTTGAGCATGCTCATGTTGCGTACACACTTACACCGCCCTCTAAGCTTTCCATAAGCTTATGCACGATTGATGCATGCAGGTAACCCTAGGACGCCACAACATCGTTGAGATCGAGCGTGTAGCGGACTTTCGGAGCTTTTTGATTTTTGATATTGTATTTCTTTTTGCGCACTGTACCTATTGTAGCTTAAATTATTTTTTTATCATAGTGGATTTGTGATGATGTTGTTGGTTGTTATTTGTGGGTTATGCTTATGGTTATGCTTCTTACGAATCAAAATCATGTTAAAAATCCTCCTTGTAGTATCTCAGGATCGGAACCTGGTGTATGGGTATCGGGAGCTGAGAATGGGGTACTACAGAGGCTGTCGGCGCTAGATTCGGCGATCAAAAATTTTGTGAGCACGGTTTCCGAGTTTGGGGCGTGACAGTAGTTGGTATCAAAGCATAACTTGGGAACAACTCAAGACAACATCACATATCTAGTATGAGTTCAAGACAATTAGGTTCTGAGTGCGTAACCTTCCGATTTAGTCCCCTAACGTGCCTTCGAGAGTTCTTAAGGATTGATAGGCGCCTTTGTTGTTTTCTAGGACATGCCACTGAAAGTGCACCTACTTGTGCCCTAGTTTGTCAAGTTACGTGTGTGGTGAGTCAGACTGGCTACAGAGCTCAATAGGAAGAACAATTCAAGCGTCTGCCTCGACCGGAAGTGTGGAAGCTCGCAATAGGTAAATCATAGCCTCACATCCCATGTCCCAAAACACCAGGTGATTAAAACCCTTAAAACAAGATAGAAATCTTAGGATTTTTGTGGTGAGAAAACTTTTTACAAAATAGGAAAATCTCTAAGTTTTTCTCGCCTTGTCGATTCTATCGAAGCACCTTCGATATGATCGACTTATTCTGTCGATGTCCTCGATATCTTAACGATACTATCGATAAGAGGAACAAAATGTCCAGCAACTAAATATTCATCTGGACGGATTTATCGATGTATCGATAAACCTGTCGATATCATCGATAAAAGCACTAAATATGTCCAGCAATTGCACAATATATCTGGACGAATTATCGATGTATCGATACTCATATCGATATCATCGATATTCAAATCTCGAGACCATCGAGAGTGGCTCGATAATATCGACAGGCAGATTTTCGGCGCCCTTGTTTTTAATGAAAATCTCAAAATTCTTCGATATATCGATGACCTCTCGATATGATCTGAATTCAAATATCGATAAGATCGGAGGTCCATCGATGGTATCGATGGTGGGCACGCTCTTCTTACAGTAGATATTTCAGGATGTTCTTTAACTATGATCGGGGGCCCTTTGATTTAATCGATATTCGAATATCGATGATATCAACACCAGATCGATTGCATCGAACTAAGCCATAATCTGTCCAGCAAGTTCAAAGATAAATCTGCTGGAATTATCGATGCCTCGACTCTGATCTCGATATCATCGACATTCAAATTCCGATGACCTCGACGGTCCCCCCGATCATTCATGAAAACCTGAAATATTTTCAAAGTCAAGTCTCTCTCATTTTTCATGTGTCGAGGGATCGATCCATTCATCGATGGAATCAGAGTTTGAAATTCGATGACATCGACAACTGTTTCGATTCATCGACCTATTAGCAAGGAGTTTCAAAAGCGTATGACATCGAGTCCGAGTCATCGAGCAGACCATCGATGCTATCGAGAGTATACACTCGATGATATCGAACTCTGTCATAAATGTGACCATTTTATATCCATTGGAACTTCTTGCCTATATATAGAGGACTTGTTCTTTGTTGCTGTAAGAGAGAAAAGAGAGAGCTTTTGTGTGTTTCAACTTACATCTTATACCTAAAGTCTTTCTCTCTAAGGAGTTCATCCTCCAATCCACCCTTACCATTGATTTTAAATAGAGTGGATTGGGGAATGAACTTCCGCATTCAAAGATCCTTCAGGTACCACCTTAATGGCAAATCATTAAGCTGGGATGCCTTGAATGCATAAGAGAGGAACTACTCTATCTTCCTTATAAGAAAATCTTTAGAGAGTAGGATTCCATCTCACCCTTGACCCAACCCGAAGCCGAGCATCGGTATATCATCTTGCATTACGGATCAAGGGAACTGAAGACTCTTCGTCAACAAGGAGGAGGAGATCTTTGGCGTTGTGCTTAACGGGACTCATCAACTTATCTATAAGTATCTAGAGTCCAGAGGACACTTGTGATCATTCCTTTCTAGGCCTTGGTCCTAAGTGGTTCTCACCCTTTGAAGTCCTCAAGGAGGCCTCCGGCGGGAGTGTACGTAGTGGGTGCATAGTGTGGACCCTTGCTCTTATGTAGGGCATAAACTGTTAGGTCCTTATGTAGGTCCTTGACCTGTGTGGTCTAAAATCCGGGTGCGTTGTGTGGACCCTTACTCTATGGAGAGCATAAACATCTGGTTAGGAGTGAACCAGTAAAACTCTGGGTTTAAGGTGAACCGCGTAAAACCTCTGTAAAGGTTGAAGGTGAACCTGCTTTAAAACCTTATGTTAGAGGTGAACCCTGAGAAACCTCCTTAGTGAAATCCGGTACACTCAAGGGTTGAGTGCGGCAGCCAGGAGTGGAGTAGACTTATCGTCGAACCACTATAAAATGACTGTGTCTGTGATTGCATTTCTATATGTGTGATTCATGTCAATGCATTCATATTCGTATATTTGATCACATCTCACACACATACATAGTCATATCTAACATAGACTAAGTTGCATATTGTTATATCTTGATTAGTTTGTGATTGGATCCTCTATTTGGCTTGGAAGCCAGTAGAGTTACATTTGAGTAATCCTAAGAATTACTTACATCATAGGATTAGAGTGATAGGATTTTTAAATAAATCATAAATTTTTAAAAAGTCCTATTCAACCCCCTTCTAGGACGTATTGACATATTCCGACTTCAGCTCAAGCGGTCTTCACCGCTATTTCAGCCACCCAGGAGAGTGACCCGAGCGACTCCCACTCCACCACCTAAGATTCACGCTTTACCACCTATGACTCCCGCTTCACCCCTAGAGATCCCTGCTCCCCAACCTGAGGATGTTGTTCCTCCACCTGAGACTGGTGCGGATCCGACCGTACCTGTGAGTGCCTCTCAGTTACAACAGATGTTGCAGCATGTGACGGCTGCGCTTCAGGGCAGGCACCCTATTGTTTCACCAGCCCGAGCAGAGCAGGAGCGGGCGAGTGCCCTTCTTCCAGAGTTCAGATAGTTCGATCCTCCGCGTTTCCAGGGCGAGCCAGATTCGACAGCAGCCGAGAGGTGGCGCTCCGATGTGGAGAAGATTTTTTATACTATGACGTGTATGACCCAGCAGTGAGTCTGGTTGGCAGTATTTCTTCTCCAAGGTGAGGCCAAGCACTGGTGGCCCTTCGTTACTCGTGTTGCAGGGCCTGATTTTGTCTAGACATGGGAGGATTTTATAGACCGAATCAAGCAGCAGTACTTTTCAACCATATTCGTCTGTAGCGAGTGTTAGAATTTGAGACCTTAGTGCAGGGATACATGTCCGTGGCATAGTACGTGGCTCGTTTTGTGGCACTATCGAGGTTTACGCCATATTTTGTTGATGATGAGGGGCGGAAGGCCCGTCGTTTCGAGAACGGCTTGCGTTACGATCTTTGTGGCCGTGTTATTAGGCATAAGCTCCCGACCTTTCTGAGTGGACCAGCACGTAGAGCGGTCGAATCAGAGGAGGGGTCGGAAGAGGCAGGCCCCCTCCAGTAGCTCCCAGCAGCATCGACGGCCATAGAGGCATAAGAGTCACCTATCTGCTAAAGCACCAGCGGCACCTCCAACGCCACCCCAGCAGTCGTTTACAGGGACTTACTATGGATGTGGTGGGACAGGGGCACCGCGTGTATGAGTTCCCCTGCCCTCATCTACAGCATCTAAGAGGGTCACAGCAGCCTCCAGCATAGTAGCAACTGCAGTAGCAGCGACCCCATCAGCAGCGACCGTAGCTACCTCAGCCGCCGAGGCCCCGGCAGTAGCAGAGACAGCAGTATAGGCAACCGCTGAGGCAGCAGCAGTAGCAGGGACCTCAGAGGGGACAGGCACCTCCCCAGCCAGCTCAAGCTAGGTTCTACGCGGCTCACCAGGACCCGCATGCATCGCTTGAATTTTATTTGATTTCAGTGCCTCGCACTCATTTATGTCCGAGGGATTCTGTCGTTCGACTAGTTTGCCGACAGAGTCTGCTCGAGAGGGGTTAACCGTATCGATGCCCTTGAGGAAGACTACAGTGTTAGGTTACTTTTGTTCGTCTTGTCTCGTGTTGGTGGGAGAGATTTTCTTGCCCCCCGACTTGTATGTGCTGCCGATGTCAGATTTCAACGTTATCTTGGGCATGGATTTGCTTGCCGAGTACCATGCCATCTTGGACTATTCTGCGAGGATAGTCACGTTCTATATACTAGGCTTGCCGCAGTTTTAGTTCGTTGCAGAGCCCTGAGGAGAGCCGTTGTCTTGTTTGATGTCCTACGCCATTGAGGAGTCTATTGCCGCATGTATTGATCAGTTGTCGATTGTTTGTGATTTCCCTGATGTGTTCTAGGAGATTTTGGGATTGTCGCTTCATTGGCATATTGAGTTCTAGATTGATCTTGTGTCTGGTACTGCACCTATCTCGAAGGCCCCATACCGTATGGCACCAATGGAGTTGTCGGATCTGCAGCGGCAGTTGGACGAATTGGGATTCATTCGTCCAAACAATTCACCTTGGAGAGCGCCGGTACTCTTCGTCAGGAAGAAGGATGCCTGTTGAGGCTATACATGGATTATTACAAGCTCAACCGGGTCATGATCAAGAACAAGTATCAGCTCCCGAGGATAAATGATTTGTTTAATCAGCTGCAGGGTGCACAGTTCTTTTTGAAGATTGACCTGCGTTCCGGTTATCATCAGATTCAGGTCCGAGAGGGGGACATCCCGAAGACGGCTTTCAGGACAAGTTATGGTCATTTTGAGTTTCAGGTCATGTCCTACGAACTAACCAATGCGCCCGCAGTATTCATGCAGGTGATGAACGAGGTCTTCCATCCATATCTTGATCAGTTTGTTGTGGTGTTCATCGACGACATTCTGATATATTTGAGGACCCGTGAGGAGCATGCGTAGCATTTGGAGATTGCATTGCAGACCCTCGGTGCCCACCAGTTGTATGCGAAGCTGAAGAAGTGCGAGTTTTGGCAGGAGGAGGTGAAGTTCCTCGATCACGTGGTGATGAGGGACAGTGTCGCAGTGGACCCCTCGAAGGTTAAGGCAGTGCGTCAGTGGGGCAAGCCCACAACTATATCCGAGATCCGCAGTTTCCTTGGTTTGGCAGGCTATTATCGGCGTTTCATTGAGGGCTTCTCCCATATTGCAGCCCTGTTGACCAGGTTGACTAAAAAGGATGCAGATTTTGTTTGGATTGACGCATATGAGTAGGCATTCGTGGAGCTGAAGGACCGTCTGACGTCCACCCCTGTCCTCTCTCTTCCCTCTGGGAGTGATGGATTTGTTGTATTTACTGATGCTTCGTGTATTGGCTTGGGTGTTGTCCTGATGCAGCACGGGAGATGAGTGGCTTATGTGTCTCGCCAGCTCAAGGTCCATGAGCTGAATTACCCCACGCTTTGAAGCAGGTAGTAGTCATCCTCCCACTGAAGGTGTGGAGGCATTATCTCTATAGGGTCAGGTTCGAGCTCTTCTTCTACCACAAGAGCTTGAAATACCTATTCTCTCAGTCCGAGCTGAACATGAGGCAGAGGCGTTGGATGAAGCTCCTGAAGGACTATGATTTTGATCTCCAGTACCACCCGGGCATGGTGAATGTGGTGACAAATGCCCTCAACCGTCAGTCACAAGGCCTGGTGGCACATATGATGATTCAGGAGTGGAGGATGTTCGAAGATATAACAGAGTATGACTTCGATTTTGGTCTACAGTCTTATATCATTCAGCTATCGAGCCTGTCGATTCAACCCTCTCTTATCGTGAGGGTGATCGAGGCTCAGCAGACAGACGAGTCATTACAAGATTACCGAGCAGAGGTAGCATCTGAGAGTCAGTCAAATTGGCACATTGGTTTTGATGGTAGACTTCGCTTCAGAGGTCGATTATGTGTCCCGGATATTCCTGATTTGCGCAGAGATCTTATGGCCGAGGCACATCGATCGTGGTTTTCTATCCACCCTGTCTCGACGAAGATGTACCGTGATATGAGGTGTAACATCCCGAAAAATCGAGGGTCGAGTAGTAACTCAACTCTCGAGTTTCAGAACATCACTTATGCAACATAGATAATGATGATTAAATGTTGTCTGTGTTAGTACAATAAACATGAGTGAGATTCTACCAAAACAGTAATTCATACTCCAGATCCATGTATAAAACGTAAGTGGAAGACTGAAAGGTATATATAGATATATATAAAACAAAACATTCACGATCTCCAGAGTATGAACACTAACTGAGTCACCGTATATATACATGTTGGTTCTAAATCAAAATGTCAAAATAGTACAACTGAAATTATCAACCTTGTAGCCCTGTAGCACTGGATAGCCTATGCGAAGCCTCCAGCGAACTGCATGTAGGAGAACTCCTCCTGATCGTCATAGAAGTCGGGCTCAGTCTCCTGTGCTCCAATGATACCTGCATCTGATACAGGGTCTGGTGGGTGTTTTAAAACACCGTCCCGTAACGTGGGAATGAGTGGCCAACTCAGTGGAACAATAAAGCATAGGTTAACATGTTATCAATTCAGTTAAGCAGTAATGATAAAGCAGTATAATCAAACAATTCTAACTACTCTTATTTAATGCAAGTATGAAATGACATGATGTATGCCCTCACCACACACACCCTCGTGCAACACCATCTTACATTCGCGGCATGCTTTCTTCTCTCAGTGCTCCACATCTTCCAGGCACATGCAATGCTATGATGAGCATGATTACCGAGTTGTTATTAGTCCATTTCAAACAGCAGGATTGAGAAACTAAGGTACCTCCCTTATATCATTCTCAAACATGATCCATTCTAGGGTCGTCAGTCCTAGTTAATCTCATACGATGGTGTGTTTCTAAGTCGCTGCAAAGCTGTCAGGGCTGTTACGCACAATGGTTACATCACTCCCCCATCACCTTTTTAACGGTTCATCACTAAGCAGATACAGGCCTAGTTCATACTCTATACACTGCGGTAAAACTCGTCGCCTCACCGCAAATTCAGAGTATGCTCGAGGTCACTCCACTAACGTCCTACCAACTGGCAGTCTATTTTCAAAGCCCGACCAGTCCACTTATTGACAATGGGACCCGGATGCAACCCGACTGAGGACCACAGCCAGGCTATGCCAGTGTAGGCCGACAGCTCGAATATAGTGTCCCATACCACCATAATCGGTTCACGAGTCTGGTTGCTCAATGGTCACTACGGGGAGGTACATGGCCCCAGCGTAGGCCGACAGCTTGACCACGGTGTCCCATACCACCATGCCCGGCTCATGAGTCTTAGCGGATCAAGGTACCAAGGTTAACGGAATTCTACTGGTAAGTTTGGTACCCTAGGTTCAAGTAGAGGTATCCAAACATGGTGAACATACATTAGACAGATCGGGTTACTTGACGAGCTCGACTTGCACGAGCGCCCGTTGAGTTGTACGACATGAAGTGTATAAGCACTTCGTGTGGCCTAACCACTGCCGATAAGCAATGCACGACTCGGGGTTATCAAACACGTCTTACGTGGCGAATAGAAGCCAACCACGAGCTCAAATCTTTTACCGATTGCCTGGACTATACAATAGCCCCAATCACATTCAATTGCAGATAGTTAAAGCAGTAATGGATCAAGATTCAAATCATACAATCAAAGTCTGATACGGTCCGCTTAGGGCTGCCAGGGCTGTTGCTCGCACTCATTACACCACTCCCCATCACCCTTCACGACCTTAACATGAATTTAAACATATGTATGACATAGATAAAATCATAGATCAGTTGAGCATGTTATGAAGTACAATATAAGCATGAGTTTATACATATTCAATTTCTAATCACACAGATATCTAAAGAAATCATACACATAGTTAAAGGGATTAAGAATCATATCTCAACACCCTTATACATTACAATTTACTAACCACTATTCATTCAGACATTTCAACAAACACTTTAAACTACATACATCAACATACATCACATATGTTGATCACATAGGTATTATGTCAAATCCTTTCACTAGAGAGTTGCCCCAATTATAACACGCGTGCACCCACGACATATAGTCATGGCAGGCAGGAATCCAAGTTCCATAATCATTCAGTCATTTCCACAAACACTTGGACTACACATTTTAACGTATGTAGCTTATAATGGCCGTGGCGTGATTTAGGGCAAATTCTTTTGTCAAAGGGGGATCGCTAATACAACAATCATATATCCATGACAATTAGTCATGGCGAGCACGAATGAGAATTCTATACTCATTCAGTCATTTTCACAAACACTTAGAATACATTATTTTAACATACATAGTGTATATTAGCAAAAGCATGTATTAGGGCGAATCCTTTCGCCAAACAAGTATTTTATTCATATATAATATATCAATACAGCAAATAATCATGACAAACACATTTCCAAAATTTATACGTATACGGTACTTTCTACAAATACCTAGAGTATGTAAAATTCCATATTCTTCATCTTTAATCGAAACGGAAAACAGACAGCACTTTGTACATGTGCAATTGCATGCAGATCATGAATATATCATTATCTGACATTGAAAGCGTTGAAAACCATAACCTAAACACCTAAAGTCCGCACCTTTACGCCGTTGGAGCGTAAGAAACTCGATGGATTTGTCTAGCTTCCGTATACGGCAACTACGTAGCCTAGAGAATGAAATAGGTTAGCCATTTCATCACTTGAATAGAATCAAACCCTTAAACAGGTTAGGGTTAGGGTTTTCTTACCTAGAAAAGATGTTGAAATCGCTGGGAAAGCGATTAGATTGTAGTGGTGGAGCTCGTAGAGTGGCAGGGTAGAGCGGCCGGGAGATTCTCCCACTTCTCTCTCTCTTTTCTCTCTTCTCTCTCCTAGGTTTTCTCCCAAATTCGTATGGGCTGAATGAGAGAGGTTTTAAGGTCCTTATATAGGCTAAAAACTCATCGAAATAGACTCCAGGTCAAAGTATACTTAGGTTATAACCAAAGCGGGTCAGTTTCAGCTCAACGGAGCACTTCTAGCGGGCCCCCTTGAGCCAAAGGTCGGACTTAAGCTCACAGACACTGGATCCAGGTGGAGTTAAGTTTTCGTTTCAGTAGAATTTCCAGATCACGCGTAGCGGACCAGTTTCAATTCAACGGTTAGTGGATCTCGATCGGAGATTCCGAGTACATGGTTATGTTTGGGAAAATTTTTCTAATCTGAGGGTGTAATTTAGTCTGATTCTGACGGTCTGGTTGCTTAAAACTGATTCGCAAGTGAGAGGTGCCAGATTTATTTATTTTGTATTTAAATTAGAATTATTTTCACATTTCTCACACTCTTCACTCCGGGCTCAAGCGAATTGCACTCGGACACTATCTAGATTTGATTTCCGAGATGGTTGTCAAGCCCAGCAAGGTGGTCCTTAACTTCGTGTTAATCGGACTTCCGACGTACGGTCCAGATCTGATACGGTGTTTCGTGATGATCCCGAGAGCAGCCGGGTAATGAGATTGATCCTAGACTTTAGGGTAATGTAGCGTCAATGGTTCCACAAGTTTTGGGTCTTGCAGATCGTATTTAAAGCGATTGGTGCTAATTTCACAGGCACTCTAGTTTAACACTAGCTAAATCTCGCCTAATTTCTAAAGGATTTAGTCCTGAGTGATTTCGGTCTGAGGTGGTACTTAGACCTTTGTAGTAATGTTTAGTTTAAGTATTGTTCTTCATCACCTAAACTTTAAGATAGTGTCTAATGTGAAAGTACTTAGAAGGATTTAAAGAACGAGGTAGTGAAAGGTGAGATTTGTGAAGAAAATGGTTTGGAAAGGGATTTGAGGCTTTAAGTATTTGAGAAGTTAAATCGGTGTTAGGATTGACCCAACGCCTAAGGACGTCTAATTCCAGGTTGGGAAAAATCCGGGCTGTTACATGAGGCGACAGTATTTTTGGGCTGGGATGAAGCGCTAGATCACCAATTTTGTGGCCAAGTGTGACACATGTCAGCGTGTCAAGGCCGATCATCAGAGACCCCCTAGTCCATTGCAGCCATTGAGCGTCCAGACGTGGAAGTGGGAGCACGTGCCGACGGATTTCATTATGGGCTTGCCGAAGACTCAGCGCGGTAATGACGTCATCTAGGTTGTCGTGGATCACCTGACAAAGTCGGCACATTTTCTTACGATTCGTGCGACCTGGTCTTTGGACAGGCTTACGAAGTTATTCATCGAGGAAATTGTGAGACTGCATGGCATTGCAGTCTCGATCGTTTATGATAGAGACCCGAAGTTCACATCTCAGTTTTGGGGGAGCTTTCAGAGAGCGATGGGGACTGTATTGCAGCTCAGCACCGCGTACCATCCGCAGACAGATGGCCAGACAGAGAGGGTTAATTAGATCTTTGAGGATATGCTTTGGGCATGTGTGATTAACTTCCAGGGTAGTTGGGATGAGCATCTACAGTTGACTGAGTTCGCATATAACAACAGCTACCAGGCGACCATTAACATAGCTCCTTTTTAGGCGGTATATGACAGACTGTGCAGATCTCTGATTTGTTTGGCCGAGGTCGGAGAGCGTCGTCTCCTAGGTCCCGAGCTTATGCAGTAGACGTCAGAGGCTATCGATATTATCAGGCAGAGGATGCGCACAGCTCAAAGCCGGTAAAAGAGTTTTGCTGATCGTTAACGTCGTCCCATGGAGTTTGATGTTGGGGACAGAGTGTATCTCAAGGTCTCTCCCATGAAGGGCATGGTTCGATTCGGAACGAAGGGCAAGCTTGCCCCGAGATTCATAGGACCTTTTGAGATCACTGGGCGAGTTGGTGTCGTGGCCTATCGGCTTACCTTGCCATCTCAGTTGTCTGGCGTCCACAACATTTTTCATGTTTCTATGTTGAGGAAGTGTGGGTCAGACGTAATTCCTGTTATTGATTGGCAATCATTGGAGGTTCGTGAGGACACTTCTTACATTAAGCAGCCAGTTCGTATCCTTGATCGGAAGGATCAGGTCCTCCGGACCAGGGTCATCCCCTTGGTGAAGGTTCAGTGGTGTCACCATTATGTTGATGAGGCGTCTTGGGAGCGCGAGGACGAGATACAAGAGCTTTATCCCCTTCTCTTTAATGATTAATCATATATTGTATCTTGTATGTTGTCTCCAATTTTATATGACGATGCTTTGTTTCCTTTTCTATTATGAGTTATGTTTACTTGCAATGATAGTGTAAATTTTGAGGATAAAATTTTTTATTTGGAGGTAAGATTTGTAAGGCCCGTATCATATTATGTATCGTTCCTTAGGCTTCCACGGTCCTCCTATTTGAATTCAACCAACCCTCGACCTGTATCCAACGTTTGTACGCGATCTTAAGTCGGGTCCTACATATCGGAGTCAACTTGACTCGAAACTTATACCTTAGCGATGGCGGCGTCTCCGCGGTTCCAACGGCCCGACTCGCGCCCCAATCTAATAGGAGGACCGCGGAGATGTAGGCCCGCGTTCATTCCGAAGAAATGCCGCGCGTTACAAATTCTGAAAGAATCTATACAACATGTCCCATCAATCAAGTCACGTACACCCTCCATACCTCAATACCACCTCACCCCTATTCCAAGTACAAGCACCCATTCCCTCTTTTCCCTAAGTCAACTCTCTCTCTCCCCACCCATTCCTCTTTTACACAATTTTCAACTAAACTCATACCTTCCCGTCCCCATTCCTTACAACACCCATCCCACCATTCCTAATCAATCCATCATTCCTCTCTATCTCTCTCTCATTCTCTAACAATTCTCTAACTCCCAAGAGCAAACACCCAACGTCCAAGCTCTCTCCCAAATCCAAGAGTGTGGCCCATTTTCCTATCCTCTCATCTCCCATCTCAACCATTCATTCATCATCAACCTCCATTAAAATTGAAGGCAAGGAGTATAGGAGTTCAAGGAGCTAAGGAAGAAGGCCGATAGGTGGGTGATCCACCGTTAAATTTTAAATTTTTTGGTCCACTTGTTGTGGGACCCACTTGATGTATGCATTGTATAAGTGAGGGGCCCATAGTGGCGGGGTCCCTCTCTCTCTCTCTCTCTCTCTCTCTCTCTCTCTCTCTCCTCTCTCTCTCTCTCTCTCTCTCTCTATCTCTCTCTCTCTCTCTCTCTCTCTCTCTCTCTCTCTCTCTCATCTCTCTCTCTCATCTCTCTCCTCTCTCTCTCTCTCTCCTCCCCCCCTTATGATGGAGTGGGCCCACCAATGTGTTATATTTACTCCGTCCATCAGACGGTATAGCCCACCACGTTTCAGGAGAGATCCACACCGTCCACTGTTAGGACGGTGGGAAGTCCCTTACGCTGGACCTGGTTCCACAATATTATATATTATATATGTTACGTATAATATAATATATTATATTACATAACATTAGGGTGGGCCACTTCCACGTGGGACCCACCTTTAACCCATGTGAATCTGCACCGTCCAGATGGGTCTAGATGGTGGATCTCGGCAGCCTCCTGCCATGTTACATGTAATGTATTTTTACATAATATATAATATTAAACAATATATCATTTTATATTAAAAATATATGTTGTGTGGGCCATTCCCATGTGGGACCCATGTGGATCTGCACCGTCCAGATGGATATGGACGGTGGATCTGGGCACCAGTCAGCACTCTCTCTCTCTCTCTCTCTCTCTCTCTCTCTCTCTCTCTCTCTCTCTCTCTCTCTCTCATCTCTCTCTCTCATCTCTCTCTATATATATATATATATATATATATATAATATAATAATATGTTATATTATATTTAATTATATAATATATTATATTATATAAATGATATATTATGGTGGGCCCACGTGGGACCCACCAGATGTATATTTAATATACATATATATGTATGTTACGGTGGGGCCACATCCACGTGGGAGCCCACCTTGCTGCAAATATTCAAATCGTCCATCCCTTTTACGTGTTGGGCCATGTATATGGACCCCACACTGATGTATGTGTTACATCTGATCCGTCCATCCATTTGGCAAGCTCGTTTCAAGGCTTGAGACTAAAAATAAGACAGATCCAGTTATCAGGTGGACCACACTATAACAAATAGTGGGTTTGAACATCTACCATTGAAACCCCTTTTTAGGATTACAGAAGTCATGAATCAATATGATATTTGTTTTTCCTCTATGATCAGGTCTTTGTGACCTTATGAATAGACTGGATGGGAAATAAATGCTATGGTGGGCCCGCTGAAAATTTAATTGTGGAAATTATTATCACCACTGCCAATTGTGGTATGGTCCAGATGATCTTTTGATCCGATTCATTGTTTGGAAAATGCTCTAAAAATGATCTCTATATATGGCTGAATGGTGCAGCCCAAGTAGTGCGGCCTACTTGTTGTATTTGAGAGGCCTAATATGGCGTATTCAGGGCCCATGGGTTGAAGTCCATTGTGATGTATTTTGAGCCCATGGGTAGAGGCCCATAGTGATGTGTATTATGCCTATTTGATCAGCCCAATTCATTGGGGCCATTTGTAACAGCCCAATTGATTTGGCCCACTTGATTCGAGCCATTTGTACTAGCCCATTTGATTCGGCCCATTTAATCGGCCCAATTGATTCGAGCCATTTGTACCGGCCCATTTGATTCGGCCCATTTAATCAGCCCAATTGATTAGGCCCATTTCTACCGGCCCATTTGATTTGCCTCATTTGATCGGCCCATTTGATTCGGCCCATTTGATGTAATTGAGGCTCATGATGATGTATATTAGGCTCTCGTATGAGGTCGTGGGTCCATTATACGATTGGCCCTATGAGCGGCATTCCTTAAGAGCAATGTTGGTTAACGGTCCACATTGATGGGCAATGATGGTTGGACGTCCACATTGTGACTTTCCCTTAGGCCTTGTTAGGCCCATTCTCATCATTCTCTAGTGGGTTAACCCGAACGCTTGGGCCCTATTGATTTTAATTGATCCATCATCGGCCGTCCATCTATGGACCCCGCCTTGCGTCAAGATTAATTATTGATTTCGATTGCCGATGCCGGCTACCGTTGTCGATTATGAGTTTGTGACAGCATAGCATCATGATACATGCCCATACGCATCATCCGTATGTTTGTTATGAGATGTGATTGACCATTACATATGTCATAGTGCAGGTGGTTTATGGAACTCCCTAATAGGCAGAGTTATCCCACATGGGCGCACGGTATACGCATGATTGATGCATGATTGAGCTGTGTGATTCATGCACTTTGCATTTGTATGATTGTGATTACTGTATGCCCTACCAACATCAGAGTCGTTACCTCCACAGGCACTTCGTGGATGGCTGGATTGAATACCGAAAATATTGTTTCTAGCTCGGGACGCCATAGATGTCCCTGGGTGAAAATTCCTAAACCTGATGGTACCAAAGGATGACTCCAATGTCAAGACTGAGTGGATACATGAGCGCACGAGGGCCGAATACCAGGAGACCGGGTCTCCCACTAGGTCGTGGTCGGTTGGAAAGCGGTGTGGCCTTACCCGCCCGAGGGCAGGGAGCATTGCTAGGCTGAGTTTAACTATCTCATGAATGGGTCCGCTATCGACGTGCCAGATAGGTATTGACAGACTATTGGCCAGGCGAATAGTAAAGTTTCTTACGCTCACTTGGACTACACTCCTGGGAAAGGGGCAGTGTCATTTGGAGTGTACTAAACCCCGGTGATTACCCAGAATGAGAACCATACTGATATTTGATGCTCTAGTGATGAGCTACATTGATATGTGGATTGGCATGCTTGAGTTGCATCTCGCATCGCATGGTCATGATAAGAGCAATAACATTCATGTCTTGTACCGCATAGCCTTGGTACGGCTTATTATATTTATGTACTCATCAATATGATTACACATTACTCTGACATTACATTCTGAGCACACTCGTGTTGCACACACACTTACACCGCCCTCTAAGCTTTCCATAATCTTACGCACGATTGATGCGTGCAGGTGACGCTAGGACGCCACAACAGCGTTGAGATCGGAGTGTGCAGCGGACTTCCGGAGCTTCTTTATTTTTAATATTGTATTTCCTTTTACGCATTGTACCTATTGTATCTTAAAAGTTTTTTATCATAGTGGATTTGTGATGATGTTGTTGGTTGTTGTTTGTGGCTTATACAAATGGTTATGCTTATTACGAATCAAAATCATGTTTGAAATCCTCCTTGTAGAATCTCAGGATCGAAACCTGGTGTATGGGTGCCGGGAGCCGAGAATAGGGTATTACGGAGGCTATCACCGCCAGATTCGGCAATCAAAAATTTTGTGAGCCCAGTTTTCGTGTTTGTGGCGTGAAAACGAGGAAGTTCGTACAGAAGATGGACCAGGGGAGTAGCCCCCACTTGATCCACCTGTTGAGCCACAGGTGAGGAGGTCATTTAGGGACAGACAATCGTCCAAGAGGTACTCGCCACATGAGTATATTATGCCCATTAATGGGGGAGAGCCAGAAGATTATTCTGAGGCCCTAGCCGATGAGTATAAGGGGGAGTGGTTGAAAGCTATGTAAGAGGAAATATAATCCTTGCATAAGAACCACACTTGTAATATGGTGAAATTGCCTAAGGGCAAGAAAGCTTTGAGCAACAAGTGGGTGTTCAGAAATAAGGTTGAGCAGAAGAATTCGCAAACGAGGTTCAAGGCCAGACTTGTGGTGAAAGGGTTTGGTCAGAGGAAAGGTATAGACTTCAAGGAGATATTCTCACCAGTGGTGAAGATGACATCCATACAGGTGTTGCTTGGGTTGGCGGCTAGCATGGATCTAGAGATAAAGCAGTTAGATGTTAAAACTGTCTTTCTCCATGATGACCTAAAAGAATAAATCTACATGCACTAACCAGAGGGGTTTGAAGTCAAGGGCAAAGAACATATGGTGTGTAAGCTAAGGAAGAGCTTGTATGGGCTGAAACAAGTTCCACGACAATGGTACAAAAGGTTTGACTCGTTCACGTTAAAGTATGGATATGACAGAACGGAGTCGAACCATTGTGTGTTCACGTGCAAATTCTCATATGGTGATTTCTTAGTTCTGCTGTTATACATTGATGACATGCTCGTTATGGGAAAAGACATCAAGAAGATTGAAAGGCTGAAACAGGAGTTGGGCAAGTCGTTAGCGATGAAAGACTTGAGCCTAGTTAAGTAAATCTTAGGAATGGAGATAACCCGTGACAGAAGCAATAGGAAGCTTTGGCTATCACAAAAGCGGTATATTGAGAAAGTTCTAAAGTGGTTCAATATGAATGCAGCGAAGCCAGTCAGTACTCCACTGGATGGTCACTTCAGATTGAGCAACAAGCAATGTCCCAAGACGAAGGCAAAGGTGAATGAGATACAGAAGATACCCTACACATCAGTGGTAGGAAATTTGATGTATGTCATAGTATGTACGCGCCCAGACATGGCATATGTGGTTGGTGTTGTCAGCTGGTATCGTGTCAATCCTGGCAAAGAGCATTGAGCAGCGGTGAAATGGATACTGCGGTATCTAAGAGGCTCATCCAGGTTGAGTCTATGCTATGGTGACCAAAAACCTATATTAGAGGCCTACACAGATGCAGATATGGCAGGTGATATAGACTCCAGGAAGTCTGCATCGGAGTTCATGTTCACTTTTGCAGGGGGAGCGGTCTCTTAACAAAGAAAACTACAGAAGGTCGTAGAATTTTTTACGACAGAGGCCAAGTACATTGTTGTCACAAAGGCATGTAAGGAGATGCTTTGGATGAAGAGATTCCTATAGGAACTTAACCTGAAGCAGGAAGAGCACGTGGTCTATTACAACAATCAAAGTGTTATACACGTGACCAAGAATCCAATTCAGCATTCCAAGTTGAAGCTCATAGAGATTCGGTATCACTAGATCAGGGATACTTTTGAACAGAATGTGTTAAAGCTTGAGAAGGTCCATACGGAGGATAATGGGTCAGACATGATGACTAAGGCATTGCTCAAGGGCAAGTTTAAGGTTTGTAAAAACCTGTCTAGCTTGAAGAAGGCGGATCTTTCCTGAGTCGAAAATGGGGAGATTTGATGGGGTTTTCTCCCCAGGCTCGACCAGTCGAGAGCCTCACTCGACCTGTCAAGGGTGCTGGTCGACTAATCGAGGACTGCCTAGACTCTAACTCCAGTGAGCCTGGTTGGATTTTTTCCGTGGTGCTCGACTAATCAAGGGAGGTGCTCGACCGATCGAGTGTGCCGCTCGACCGGTCAAGGACCCTTCTCGACCAGTCAAGCTTACGCAAATTCGTTCCAAATTTTGTACAGATTGTGTAAATTTAATGCGGTTTCACATAAGTGTGGAAATGGGTTTTCATATATATATATATATATATATACATATACATATATATATATATATATGTATATATATATATATGTATATATATATATATATGTATATATATATATATATATATATATATATATATATATATATATATATGGGCTGTTTTTTAGGTAATGCAAGAGAGTTTCTAAAGCTTTACAAGGGTTTGTTAAAGGGTTTAGGAATATCAAAGGTGTGTGTGTGTGAGAGAGAGAGAGAGAGAGAGAGAGAAAGAGAGAGAAAGCCTGTGAAAGTGAGGTTATGCTCATAGAGGTGATCTATTGTGCACTTGATATCTCAGCGCTTATACATCCTCATAGTCGGTGAGATCTCTCCGTTTTTCTTTATTCTTTTATTGTTCATCAACTCCTGCGCGAGTAAAGAAGGTTTGATCCGAGTGGTGTGTGCTTGTGATCGGTTGTAATGTTCTACTTCATAATGGATTGTTGATCTGGATGAGGTCCCGTGGTTTTTACCTCTTTCAGGTTTTCCACCTAAAAATCTCGTGTCATGTAGTTTGTGCTTTGATTTATTTCATTGCTTTACTATCCCATAATTTTGGTGTTTTTGGGAGGCTAGATCATAAGGTTTTGTACAACGCCCCCAACATGCCTACAAGTATGAATTCCCAAATTCCACATTCAATATAATACGAAGGCATTCGACGCATTCACCTACCTGCTTTATGGAAATAGGCTCAAGCAAAAATGCTCAATATTACCATCTAGACCTTTGTACATCCCACAGGTCAAAATGACCGACAAGTGTATAGGTCCAATCTAACCGTCCAAATAGAAGACATGTCCATTGGATAGTCTTTAAACCCCATTATGTATAGATTCGAAAGTATAAATGCTAATTTAACCATCCAAATACAAGATCGCTCTTTTATGTATAGATCCCCTAAACATTAATGCTCTATCGTCCAATCCAAAATACAAGATGGTGTCTTTGCACATCTCACTAGACACAAGTGTAAAAAACGTTGGATCTCACCATCCAAGTACAATAAATGTCCAACGGATAAAGATTTATTCCATTCCTTAGGCCCTTATATATTTATAAGCATAGATGCCGAATCTAACCATCCAAGTACAAGGTGGCTGTTGGCCATCCCACTATCCTCCGGGTAGAAAGATCCATAACCACACATCCCAATCTAATCATCCAAATATACAATGCAGCCGTTGGACAACTTGGCTATCTCTTGAGCAAATCCATTAATATAAATACCTGTTGTGATGTCCACATCATATTTATGGACCTGACATATCAAAATCGGCCACGGACGAGTGGAATTGACCTCTCTCTCTTATGCTTGATCCAATCATAGAAGTAGCTGCATTAGTTATATTCAAACTAGGGAATTTTTCAATTGATAATCACAGGTGTTTCTTTAACTAACGGGTCCCACCGGGTCCGTAATGAATTAATGGTGGGAGATATTGGCTACACCATTTATCACGTCCCCATTGTCACCTACCACTTATTTCCCTTTTCTATTGCCTTATTAATAAATTTTCAGCTGTAGTCAGAAGTGAAAGGGACCAAATTGTAGGTTTGTGAATGCCATTTATTTGGTCTCTTTACTTCCAAACTGTCAACTTCAAGCATTCCTCTGGAGGAGTTATTCATTTTTACACGGAATAACAGGGAGAGATGCTACCTAAAGTTTAGAAAATGTAACTTTGTATATGTATACACCGTCCATACACAGCTACATGGGAGCACACGTGCAAATATATAATAGTTGTGTGAGATTTGAGCTTTCCATGATGTTGGAAATAACTATTAGATCTTCTACCTAAAGAATAAGATAATTTCATTATTTGGGTGGACCACAAAGTTAATTTTTACTTTCTAGCCATTCATTTGTTTTAATATGCTATTACCAAATGAGGTATGAAATGGCATGATATTTTCACCTGAAGATCTATATAGTATATCACACGTGACGGAAAGCTCACGTCTTAATGGTCATACATGAGCACTCGTGTGAATGTGTACGGCTCCCTCATTCGTGTGAAACTAGCAAACCTCTTAAAATGGAACCCTCTGTAGGTGCAGGACATGAAGTGCGAAATATTAGTACGCTGTTTTATGATTTTTTCAGTCGGTGGTGCCGCCAAAAGTGGGGCCGTACACTTGTACAGGATTTTTAGTGGGGTCCACTAAGAGGCTCAGACTGTGAATGGATATCCATCAAAATTACGGTAATCAATCGATCCTAACCATCCTACCAAATGGATGTGCGGTAGATTTGTTAGTGATCCAAACCTGTAATGTGTAAAGTCAGATTATTAATATTAATAACTTCTCTGTCATCTTTTATTAGCGGCTATGCTATTCTTTTTCTTAGCTATGCTCCGTTCACAATTGGGTCAGCCATAATTAGGACGATCTTGATTGACGTGAGACCCTGCCATGTGTGCATGTGAAGAGTGACCACCATCCTTTTATGGGAGGTAAAACTAGCCTTGGAGTCTTCCGCAAGCAACGCCTAGGTGGAGCTTTGGAGTCTTGTGCAAGTATATTCTGACCACAATCATTCAAGCATAATCCTCTGTAACCCCTATTTTGTTTTATGCATGTGTACAGCAATATAGCTACACCAGCTTACCAAGTTTCTTGTGTGACATTCATTACGTTCACGGTGCGTTACGCGATGCTTAGGGTTAAAATCAGCAATATCTACAGCTCATGTTGGCGCAGGGATGTACGTGATGAGGATAACTGCTCCAAATTCACAGATCTTTTCTGGACTCCTCACAAAGACTTCTCGAATCCACGAGGAAAGAAAACAGAAAATATAAATAAATTCTAAGAAATTTGAAATTGATTAATTGATTACTAAAAACGAGTTCACAACCTTTTAAATAGGGGTACCAAGTAATGGGAAAAATTAGAATCAAACTACAACTAAAACTCCTAGAAATCGCGACTTACTACGACGGTCGTGATGTCTACTAGTGCGCAAGGTTTTCGGCCAAAAATAGTAAGTGTCCTATTTGTCTTCACCAAACCATTCTTCTAATTATTCTAAGCTCTTTTCACGTTGGACACAACTCCTAAAGCCTGACGGATGAAGAGTTATAATCAAACTAAAACTTACTATTTATAGTAAAAATGAAATTAAAACAGGGAAACGACTGTCGATCCAGGGGTTTTTAGCAATTTCGGGCTGATCAACCCGGCATAGCTGGGTTGGTTGGCTAAAGTAGCTTGTTCTATCCCAAAATCATATATTTTACGTTAGGTAACTCATTCCGGATTGCGAGATACGCCCGATCTAAGGTCCGACGGTCCGGATCACTTCTGTCGTCGACTAGGCCTTTTCTGATCCATCTTGGCCATGAAATTGTCCGCGACCCGCTCTACATCACATGTGTGCTACATTGGGGGTGCAACAAGTCTTAATACAACTTATTCAATGCGAAAGTAACATCAAACAGAATCATACAATGCAATAGGAAAAGAAAATTTCAAGCAATCATGGCGAACATATGAATTTTACGTGAAAAAATTCATTGTAGGAAAAAAAATCACGGCACCAAGTGACAAATAATTCACTATAAACAGAAAATTATAAGAGATTCAATAACTTACCGATATGAAATCCCTAGCTTTCTCTCTCTCAAAACTCTTGGATCATAGACTCTTATTTTGCTCTCTCACATTAACCATAATCTCATATTAACATGGTTTACATAACCCCCTATAGAATTAGAAATAAAATTGCACACTTATGCAAAAGTTGTGCAAGCCGTCGATCAAATTGGCTCAAATCGATGACCCATTGATCAAATCAACACCCATTGTCGATCGAATTGAAACTCTCCAAAAGTATCGAAAGACTAAACTTGTATTTTTTAGATTTTTTTCGATTGAATCGACTAGACTGTTGATCAAATCGAAAATCCTATATTTATAACAAATTGAAGGCACTCAATCAGCAATCTCCATTGTGGCTTGTCTTGTATCTCCATTGTTCCAAGTTACAATCATCGTCTCTAAATTTCTTTATAGTAGAACCATCGTCATCAATTCTCGTGTACACCTTATCTTCATTCATCATTTTCCAAGTCCAAAGAAGTCGAACAAAACCTGAAACCATCATCTTTACAAGAACCGCCTTTATAAGCATGGCAGCCAGATTTACACCGGTGTAAATATTCTCAAGAGTAACACCGCATTCTTCTAGCATTTGTCGGATAAAATGATGACGAATATCAATGTGTTTAGTATAAGAATGGTACACCGAGTTATTTGCCAAATTGATCACACTTTCGCTCTCACAATGCACATGCACGACTTCCAGCTGAAGCCCCAGATCATTCATCATCCTTTTTAACTAAAAAACTTCATTAAATGCTTCCATTACTAACATATATTCCACTTCAATTGTAAAAAGAACAACCGTAGACCTAAGCTACGACATCCAATTGATCACTCCACCCCTTAATACAAATGAATAACGGGAAATCGACCTTTTATTATCCACATTACCAACGTAATATGAATCCACATAATCTACTAGTCTCTCTTCCAATTTTCGAATGTCAAGACATAGTTTATCATACCTTGTATGTAATGAAGTAACAATTTCACTGCCTCCCGATGTTGCTTGTCGGGATTTAACATGTATCTTCACAACACCCACTACATGTGAAATATTTAGTCTCGTGCAGACCATGAAGTACATAAGAGTGTTGATCGCACTCGATTAGCGCACATGAGACATACTGTTTTTTTTCATCTGACGTAGGACATTACTCTGAAGAAAGCTAGAAGTAAGCAACATGGTGTGTGCTAACCAATTTAGCCTTTCAAGTCCAAACTTGAGCAAGACCTTCTCAAGATACTCTTCTTGAGACGACCATAGCCCGCTCCTTTCTCTATCTCTATGTAATTCGATGCCGAGAGTCCTTTTTGCAGCCCCCAGATCTTTCGTCTCGAATGTCTTGGATAATTGAGCCTTTAGTATGTTGATTTTAGACATGTTATGGCTGACGATAAGCATATCATCAATATACCTAACTAGAATAATGAATTCTCCATCACTTAGTGATCTGAAGTATACACAATGATCGAACTTACTCCTGATAAACAGTTGGCTCAAAATGAAAGAATCAAACTTTTTATACCACTGCCTAGGCGACTGTTTCAGGTCATACAATGACCTTTTTAACCTATAAATCTTATTCTTTGTTCCCTACACTTTATACCACTCCCTTCCGGTTGCTTTATGTATATCTGCTCTTCTAGTTTCACGTAAAGAAATGCAGTATTCACATCTAACTATTCTAATTCTAAATTGTATTAAGCAACCAACACCAATATGAATATGATAAATACTTGCTTAACCGCATGCATGAATATCTCATTGAAATCAACGCCTTAATTCTAAGCACAACCCTTCGTAACTAGTCTCACCATGTACTTATCTTGTTTCTTACAGAAAATCCACTTGAACTCAATCGCTTTCCACCTAACAAGTAGCTCCACTAGCTCCCACATTTAATTCTTGTACAGAAAATTCATCTCATCATGCATCACCACCATCCACTCCTCAACATCTGTGTCATTTAATGCTTCCTGAAAGGTAAACGAATCTACATCATTTGTAATGAGAGAAAACGTAACATTTGATTTATCCTTGTATCTTAACGGTACTATGCAATTTCTCGATGGATTTTTCCTAACAGGTGGTGCCACCACCTCTACGTATACCTCTTTTTGCAACTCAACTTCTTCAAGTGTTTCAACTTCAACAATTGATTTTTCATTTTCTTGTGCTCCTCCTTGCAGAACAAAGAACCCTAATCAAACTTGACGTCCCAACTAAATATGATATTATGTGAAACTTGATCATACAGTCCATATTTTTTCACGCCATCACCATAACTGATAAAAGTACAATTGTTAGCCCTTTGGTGTAACTTATCTCTCTCAACTGGCGGTACATGAGAGCAAGCATTACAACAAAAAATTAGCAGCCTCGAGTAGTCAACTTCTCATACGTCCTTTGGAATTTTACATTCAATCAGTATAGACGAAGATCGATTCAATAAATAGAAAGTCGTGTTAACGGCCTCAGCCCATAGCTTCTTGCCTAACCTAGCATTACTCAACATATTTCGGATTCTTTCCAATAGTGTCTTGTATTTTTCCTCCTAGAAATGAAGTAAAGGTTTTCTTTTAAAAAAATGTATGATTCATACATTTAGCCACACCATTCTACTATGAAGTATGCCTTATGAGCCTCTCATTATTGCAATACCGATTAAATTCCTTAGAATTAAACTCTATGTCGTTATCGGTCCTAAGAATTTTTAACTTTTGTCATGTCTGTTTTTTTACCATTACATTTCATACCTTGAGGGTAGCGAAAATATTGAATTTATTTTCATTAAATAAGCCCACACATTTCTAGAGAAGTCGTCAATGAATGTAACAAAGAATGATAACCCTCCTCTAGAAACAGCAGGCGATGGCCCCATATATCCAAGTGCACATAATTATGCTGGTATTTACTAACATATTTTTCATTTTTAAAAGATAACATTGATTATTCTCCATATATGCAATGCTCACATATATCTAAATTAAAAATTTTAAAACTATGAATCAAATAATGATCAAAAAGTACCTTCATATAGCGCTCGCTCATGTGGCCTATGTGTGCATGCCACACGTGTTAGTGTGAATTCTATTGTAAACGTTGTAACTCCACCCAATACAATATTCCTGATCAACCTACAGAGGTTTTGTAAGGCCCGTATCCTAGACCGTACTGTTCCGTAGGCTTCCACGGTCTTCCCGGTCGAATTCCCGCAACCTGCAACCTGTAATCGAACGTTTGTACGTGACCCTAAGTCGTATCCTATATATCTATGTCGACACGATTCGAAACTTATATCCTAGCGACCGCGCCGTTGCTGCCGTTCTAACGCCGCATCTTGCGCACCGATGCGATACCCAGGCTAGGAGTTTTGGGCCCGCGTATCTTTTAAAGAAACGCCACATGTTGTGAATTCCGAGAGAATCTCTACAACCCATCACATCAATCAATCAATCACAAGTCAAGTACACAACCCATCTCTCTCTTAAACAAGCCATACCCAAAGTCAACTCTCTCTCTCCACCCATCCCTCTCTCACCCAAAATTCAACCAAGCCTATACCCTTTCTTACAACATCCATCCCACCTATCCCATCTCTCTTACAGCACCCTCTTGTCTCTCATTCTCTCCACCATTTCCCAAGTTTCTATGAGAGAAAATCCTAAGGAGAGAAAATAGCCAAGATAGGACCCATCTTCCTACCCCCCTCATCTCACCATCCAACCCTTCAATTCTCATCTTCCACCATTAAAGAAGAAGCCAAGGAGCTAAGAAAGCCAAGGGACCAAGAAGATTAGCAATCGATGGGTGTTTATAGTACTAGATTTTAACTTTTTGATTTAGGGCCCACATGTATTGGGACCCACTTAATGTATGTTTTGTAAGGGAGGGCTCATAGTGGCGGAACCCTCCATCGCATGCCTTTTTTTCTCCCTCTCTCTTTTTTTGTGTGATGGCGTGCGGCCCACTTAATCCAAACTGTCCGTTCATGAGGCCCACCTTGCTGCCTGTCCGTTGGGACAGGCCCGAATGAAGAGGGAAAACAAATATCAACTTTATCCTAACTGGTGGGTCCCACGCGTGTGGACCCACCTCAATGCATATATACATCCAGTTGTCCATCTGCTGGACGCTGGGGCAGTAGCCCAGTAGTCCAGCAGCTGGTAACCGCTGTGGGGCTCTACCGTGATGTATCTGTTGATCCAGTTGTTCATCTGACGATGGACCCACCTTGTATATATGTGTTATACATACACGCCGTCCATCCAGGGAGATGAAGCATATTCAAATTTCAAAGTGTAGTAAATCGTCCACCTATGTGGACCCCACCTGATGGACGTGCTTCATCGGACCGTCCATATGGTGGGGCTTGGACGAAGAAACACAAACATCATCTTTGTCCAGCACGTGTGGGCCACCCACGTGGGACCACCATGACTCATGTATTTCATTCACACCGTCCACTGTCTGGATGGTAGCACACCCCTGGTACATGTGGTGTCCACACCGTCCAGCAGATGGGTCGATGGGACCCACCGCATATGTGTTTCATCCTCATCATCCAGATGGACGGTGGGGCCCCTCGTGATATATGTGTTTTATCTATGTCGTCCATCTGTAGGTCCCACCCTGCACGTGTGAAAATTCCACACCGTCCATCCTATATCCATCAGAGGAAGATCCCAAGGCTCAGATGGATCGCACCATAGTAGACAATGAGGATTGATGTCCACCATTGAAATCTTGGGACCACCAAGTTGCGTGTATTGTCCACATCGTCCCACACGTGTGGACGCTCGTTGATGCATGTACTGGATCCACGTCGTCCAGATCCTGGACAGTGGGTCCCACGCAGCCTCGCAGCTGCTGGATCATGAGGTATGCGTTATATCCTACCATCCATCCTTAGGGCCACCCTGCACGTGCTGAACGTGCAGGGCATGGGGCCTACACAGGTGTATGTATTATCCCAGCCATCCGTCTAGCTAGGACGTGGACCCCACCTTTTATGTATGTGCCCTGTATCCACGTCGTCCACGTAGGGCCACGTTGATATTGTGGTCCATCCACACCATCCGTCCGTGCCCCCCCCCCCCCCCCCCCCCAATGATGTATGTATTTCAACCACGCCGTCCATCTCATGACATGGCCCACCTTGATGTAGGTGCTCTATATCAGCACCGTCCATCCCTGGACGGTGCTGCCTGGGGCGACAGTGATGTATGTATTCCTCCACATCATCCATATGATTTCTGGACGGGTGGGGCCCACCTTGATGGCATGTGTATATCCACACCATCCATACCTTTGACAGTGGTGGGGACCACCATGATGTATTTGTTTTATCCCTACTATTTTTCCATGGGATGCACCATGATATATCTGTTTTATCACCATCGTTTGTCCCTTGGACATGAGGCCCACCCTGTGATGTGTTGTGTATTCACATCGTCCATTCATGTGGCCCCCATGTGATGTATGTGTTTGATCCTAGTTGTCCATTTGGCGAGGGCCCATTTGAAATGCGTAGGGCCCGCCCCCATTATGATGTATTTGCATCCCATTTGATGTATATGAGGCCCACTGGTGCAGCCCGTTGATGCGGCCCACTTGATGTATATGAGGCCCATTGGTGTGGCTCATTAATACGGCCCACTTGATGTATATGAGGCCCATTGATGCGGCCCACTTGATGTGTATGAAGCCCATTGGTGTGGCCCATTGTTGCGGCTCACTTGATGTATATGAGGCCCATTGGTGCAGCCCGTTGATGCAGCCCACTTGATGTATATGAGGCCCATTGGTGCGGCCCATTGATATGGCCCACTTGTGTATATGAGGTCCATTGCGATGTGTGATTCCACCATGATGTATGTAATGATGTTTATGACAGGCCATGCCTTATGAGCAATGTTGGTTTGATGTCCACATTGTAAGAGCAATGATGGTTACATGTCCACATTGTAACTCTCCCTAGGGCCCATTATTAGGCTCATAGTTGTTATGTGTAGGGCATCTAGGCCCATCTTCGTTATAAATAGAGTTCATCACTATATAACGTGCTTAGTATAGCTCCATGATTCATGCTCATATGCATCATATGTATGCTTGATATGAGGAGTGACTGATCATAGCATATGCCTTCGGGCAGATTGCTTATGGGGCTCCCTGATAGGCGGAGTTGCCCCACATGAGCGCGCGGTACGCACAGGATTGCTGCATGACTGATAGTGTCATTCATGCACCTCACATTTTGTATGACATGATTACTGTACACCCTAGTGACATAAGGGCTATGGCCTCCACAAGCATATCATGGATGGTAGGATCGGATACCGAAAATACTATTACAAGCATCGGGGCGCCATAGATGTCCCTGGGTGAAAATCCCTAAACCCAATGGTCTAGATGATGACGCCAACGTCGAGACCAAGTGGATACATGAGCGCCCGAGGGCCGTATACCAGTAGGCCACGTCTTCTACTGTGTCGTGGTCAGTTAGAAAGGGGTGTGACCTTACCCGCCTGAGTGATAGGGCAATACCTAGGTTGAGTTTGACTAACTTGAAGAATGGGTCCGCTATTGGCGATTCGGGCCCGATATTGGCAGACGGATAGTGATGTCTCTTCCACTTATCCAATTGTGCGCTTAGATAGGGGCGACAAGCTGAAGTAGAGTGTACTAGACCCCAGTGACTATCCAGAGTAAGAACTGCACTAATATTTGATGCTCTAGTGATGAGCTGCAATGATATGTGGGCCTGGATGAGGACTGGTATGCTTGAGCTACATCTCGCATCGCATGGCCTTAGTATGGCCAACATCATTCACACCTTGCATTGGATGGCCTTGATATGGCCGATAGCATTCATGCCTTACATCGTATAGCCTTGGTACGGCTGATAGTTCTCATGGATTCACCAGCATATTTCGCATTACTCTGATATTGCATTTTTAACACGCTTATATTGCTCACACATTTCACCACCCCCTAAGCTTTCTATAAGCTTATGCACGATTAATGCGTGCAGGTGACGCTAGGACGCCGCAGCACCATTAAAATTGGAGTGTGCAGAGAACTTCTGGAGCTTCCGATTCTGTTATTGTATTTCCTTTTATACGCATTGTACCTTAAAGTTTTTTATCATAGTGGATTTTGTGATGGTGTCTTGGTTATTGTTCGTGGGTTATGCTTATGGTTATGCTTATTACGAATCAAATTTATGTTAAAAATTATCCTTGTAGGATCCCATGATCAGAACCTGGTATATGGGTGCCGGGAGCCGAGAATGGGGTACTACAGAGGCTGTCGGCGCTGGATTCGGCGATTGGGAATTTAATTTGTGAGCCCGATTTTTTAGTTTGGGGCGTGACAGGTTTCCTCTCCTTTATGCCTTCATAACAATGAGTATTGCTTTTGAAACTTGCTGGACACCTTCGTAATCGGTGAATTAACATTCGAGTACCTCAAGAGCTCTCAGAGGTATCAAATTCTTCTTTAAATTCAGAATATGCCTCACATCGATTAGAATACACTCCACCCCATCATGCATTCTAATGCGAATCGAACCAATTTTGATCATCTTACAGGCGTGATTATTTGTCATAAGAATCAGGCCACCATCATACTCGGTGTACGTAGTGAATCAACTCCGATGAGGACACATGTGGTATGATGCCCCCATATCCAAAATCCATTCATTACACAAGTGTCCGACCTTAAACACAGAAAATATGTCACAACCACTCGTCCCCTCACTGGATTCCGCTGAATTGGTCACCTTCGGTAAATTATCTAATTTCTCATCCTTCGGGGTTTTGAGATTTGTACAGTCCTTCATATGTCCTGTCTTGCCACAATTATAACATTGCAACTTTCATTTTTCCTTCGATTTTGACCTTGATCATGACTTCCCATTCTCTCGCCCAAATGATCTTCCCCTGGCAAATAGTGCACTCATCAAAGTGCATTCCCCACAATTATTTCTTCCTAACTACTTCGACTAAAGGGATGAGATAATGGTATTAAGATCCAAGGTATCCCTAACATGGCATAGAGTATCCACCAAATACTCGCAGAAATCCAAAAGAAACATCAACAAAATTAGGACTTTGTCTTCTTCATCGATCTTCGCCTCCATACTTGTCAGTTTGCGAATTAGTTTGTTGAAGGCATTGATGTCCTTAGAGAGATCTTACCCTTCCGTCATCTTCATATTGTATAATTGTCTATTCAAATATAGACTATTAAAGAAGGACTTCGTCATTTAGATGCTCTCCAACTTCACCCATAGATCCGTGGTAGTCGTCTCATTAACGACATTATAAAGGACTTCATTGGTCAAGCACAATTGAATTACACTAAACACCCTCTTTTCAAGTTCATCCCAATCCTCTTTCATTGATTCAGAGCATTTCACTTTGCCAATGAATGCTTGTTGCATCTCTTGTGGAATTAGGATAGCTTTCATCTTCAATCTTCACAATTCAGAATTGATTTTTTTTCCATGAATTTTTGTTTTGAACTTCATATTCGATCCCCTTAATACTATGTCTTAAATTCTATCTGAATCCCAACATTCGCTTTGATCCCAATTATCGAGGACGCAACAAGCCCTAACACTTGTCCATCACGTAAGCAATCCCAAACAGAATTACACAATGCAATAGGCCAGGAAAGAAAAATTCAAGCAATCACAGAGAACACACAAATTTTAGTTGAAAAAACTATTAAAGGAAAAAACCATGACACCAAACGACAAACAATCCACCATAAACAGAAAGTTACAAGAGATGGAACAACTTACAGATGTGAAAACCCTAGCTTTCTCCCTCTCAAAACCCTGAGATCACAAGCTCTCATGTTTTGCTCTCTCATGTTAACCCTGCTCTTGTATTAACATGGTTTATATAACCCCCGTATAGAATTAAAAACAAATTCACGCACTTACACAGAAGTTGTGCAAATAGTGTTGATCAAATTGACTCCAATCGATGACCCATTGATCGAATTGACACCCACTGTTGATCGAATCGAAAGTGTCTAAAAATATCTAGAGAAAAAACTATTTTTCAAAATTTCTCAATCGAATAAAAAACCTTGTATTTGCAATAGATTGAAGGCATTCAATCAACAGACCATACCATTGGAAACAATGGAATAAGGCGCCAACCATATGTTTTAAAAATAGAAAACTCAGTCTCATCCAAAATCAAGTGTGCCACACATGGACTTGGAGGTTTTAGGCACAAATTACATTGTTTCCATTGATGTAGCATATACACACATAGGAAAAGAAAAGAAGAAGAAGAAGAAGAAGAAGAAAAGAACGATGAGGTGGATCTTCATGGGCATGATGTGTATCCGACATCAACACTATCAATGAGATGCACCCTTTCATGATGGTCGTCCATGGGCATAAAACTCATGCTAACTCTTGAATTAGGCAGGCTACATTATTGATAATAGTTGAGAGTAGATGATTATTTATATTGCCCACTAAAATGTGGTTCAGACATCCAGCTCATCGATTGTGTCTCACTTGGATGGGAGGTCCGACTAAATATGAGGTCGTTCCAAAACTCAGGCAGGGCCACCAAACGCTTTTCGATAGTTTTGATAGAATTTCAGATGATTTCAGGTGGTATGGTTCAAATATAGCTGGTTTTTTTGATATTTCATGATCCGGAGGCACCCACCAAATGCAGTATCGGATGTCCCACACACGTGTGTGTAGCGGGCCTCGCTGAGCTTCATGTCTTACATTTTTCTTATCCAGCCAACGAAACTTTTTAATCGCAGACTATCCCTGCGTGATCCATCGTATCAACGGTGTGGATCACTCTGTCGTGGCTCCATCTGTACATATCCATATATTCCTCCTGGTCCATTTATTTTCCCTATTATGATGTTGCCATGTTTGCTGACAGTTGGCGGCTGGGTTCCTATATGGAATACTATACCTGCAGACATTTTACGTGAAGGGCTTACATCATTCATGGTACAGAGGTTAACATACATTCAGGTGGACAATTGGAGCTTATGCATCCCGTTGGACAGAACCAAATTGTATGAAACTCATGATCATCATGGGTCAACTAGTCTTGGAGTGCTAATTTCACAACCTCAAAATCCACATGGATGCTATCCTACCTTTCACAACAATCTTTGGAGAACCACATCTTTCCTGGTTCAGCACTCGTTTGGATGCTCAATCGAATTGGATTGCAATTCAATTCCACAAAATGGAAATAAACAAATGGGGGTGACACTATTCAAGTTCACAATCACGGAGCCCGAATTGCCATTCTATGCGTTTCAAGTTGGACTGACATCGATCATCATGGTGTTTTTTAGGTTAGTTCCCTTTCTCACGGACGGGGTAGGGCGAGCCCTCATTGTTCATTTCCTTTTTAATAATCCTGATATTGTGATTCAGTTCAATTGAGCATCCAAACACACGAAAAATAGAAAATCTCATGCAACCAAACAACAAATCTAAACACACCCTTAAGCTGCTCATTGATCCAATACGGACATCTTCGTTGCCACCCTCTGGGGCCCGCATGCTAAGTACAATGATCGGGACCATCCATGTTATTCGACATGGGGTCACCCACTAAGCTTATGCTGAATGGATGATCGTGATCACAATCACTATCTTCAGATGAATTTCAAACCGTGAAGGAAATTTTTGAATGGTTCGCTATTAACTCTAAAGATCAAAGGAGAGGATCATCGTTGAAATGTCATTATCGGATAATAAGTTATTTATATATGGTAGTAGGAGAAAGTGGATGGTTCAAATCATCAGTCCATCCCAGCATGTGGGCCTCAGTGCGCGGCCACACAAGCTCAGTCCTAAGTGTGAAGGAGGCAAAATCAACTCATGGGCAATTATGACAACGATTTATCACTTGCTGTCTGTTTGATTCTTATTTACAGGTAAATGAGTCATTATTACAGGTTACAGTTATTTAAATTTACAAGAAAAGATTTCTTAAAAAATGGTGTGAAATTTAATAAAATTGCTTATGTTTTTATAGGTGCAAAATTTGTGGGGGCCACTGTGATGAATATATCGTATTCATACCATACATTCATTCCACAAGACCTTTTGGGAGTAATTCCTTCCTCATAATTTCGTTTGACCGATTGTCTTACTTGATATTTCAGTCAATAAAATCTTTTATTTGATCGAATTGGCCTTATACATTTCTCACAAAGGTGCTGATAATTTAAAATTATTGCATCCGGATGTGCTTCAGTCTAATTGACTGTAGGCTTAAGCTTCATATTCATTTTTTCATCTTTTCGTTCCTTGACTTTATTCATTTGGATTTTTGAAAAAAAAAATTTTATCACAGCTGAACCAACTTTTGATGATTAATGGTAGTCATATTGATCTCCATATTGGACGGAAACAAATTAGTATTGATTAGCATCGCTTTTTTTTTTTTTTTTTTTTTTTTTAGGAAACTTTAGCAACCCTTTATTGATGTTGTCTTGAATAACATTCCTTAAAATAACATATTTATTAGTGGAATGTTACTGAGTTTCATGCCATTTATAATAATTAATTTTCTTCAGTTATTCAGCTGTCGAAATCTTATGGTTAACAGAAATTTTAATAAATTTATCAGCCAACATGATATCAAAAATGTTGTCAGTGCAAGTAATATTAAAGGTGTACATTCTTTGAACTTTTTTTTATTAGGAAATGTAGTGGCCTCTTCTTTAACTAATGTCGAACATATGATTGGTTGTTTGACCACTACTTCAGCCATTGTACTTCATAATTAGAGTTTTAATAATATGTTCCCGATGACGAATTCTTTTGTCGCATTGACTCCTAAAACAGGGCCTCATAACGAGACACATTTCTGGTAAAATCATAAAGATCTATGAATTCTATCCCGATATGAAATCATAAAGATCTATGAATTCTATCCCGATAAATTTCTTTTTGAAGCTTGAATTCTAACTCCTCTTGAGTTAAATGGACAAATTCTACTTTGATTGTAACTACCTTGCATCAACTTTTTACTCTCTTAAACTGAGCAATATAATTTTTGACCAATTCTCCTGGTAATTAGCAAAAATGAGTAAGATCAGCCATAGAAATTTCTTTATCCGCATAGAAGAACCGAGTATGAAACTTTTCTTCCATCTCTTGCCAATTCTGTATGGAATTTGGTAGTAAATTAGAATACCAAATGAAATATACCACAATGAGTGAATGACCAAATAGTTGTAATTTAATCAAGTCGATAATTCTCTAGCAATGAATATTGCTAGTCGATCCAGTCAGAATATGCCTTATGATAAATTGGAGTAGTAATTCGGTTGAGAACTTAGTCTGCTATTTCCTGAACTAATCGAATAATTTGATTATGCTCCCAGTATTGCTATGCATCAACTGGAGGTATTTCTGGACCAGCCTAATATTTTTTTCATTAAACGGTTGATTTATAGGCAATAATTGTCCACCAAGTATCCCTTGATTCCTAGTTCCAGGGATCAAGTTCATATTCTCACATTCAGAATACCTGAAATCTACTGGTGGTAATAAATTTTGCACATCCTGGACATGAATACGTTCAGGACATTTAAAATCTACCGATATCGGTGAATTTTGCACATCCTAGATTGGACCGGGGATAGGAATAGGTGGTGTATTTTAATGTAAAAGAAATGTCTATGGCATTAGCTGGGCTGGTGGTACAAGTGCAAAATTCTCAATAAAACTAGTATCGACCTATTCTTGAGGTGCAACATGTGATCTTTTAACAAATAAAGCCATCAACCGATTCATGCTCTCGGTATGACCGACCATCCATCTGTTAAAGGCTTCAATCTGAGCTCGTGAGTGTTCAGTCTAAGCTCATGATAATTCTGCGATGTGTTGAATCCCCATTTGTATATCGATTATATATCCATGCTTGAATAATTGCAATAGGTTCAATACGAGATGTCGATGGTCTATCTGGCTTTGGTGGAATAGGCTCCGGATTAGGTCGTTGATTTTCTTACTGAGGCACCTATTGAATTTAAAACTCCTCCTCATTAACAAGAGGCTCATTGGCTACAATAGCATTAGTAGCGATTGTTGAAGTATTACGACCACTACTTCGACTCATGATTCTGAGAAATTACTACACTGATAAGTATACTTGCATATCATAATATTTTTTTTTTTCGCATAGTCAGTGCAAAATGAATATTTATAACAACTAAGTAGTTTTTTTAGTCCCACCGAGTATGCTAAAAATGTTGGTGTTTGGTTTGTTTCCTGTCACATGT
The DNA here is from genome assembly GCA_021015155.1 of Magnolia officinalis. Classification (NCBI taxonomy): domain Eukaryota; kingdom Viridiplantae; phylum Streptophyta; class Magnoliopsida; order Magnoliales; family Magnoliaceae; genus Magnolia; species Magnolia officinalis. The sequence continues at coordinate 31,776,601 of JAJHSJ010000004.1, read as the reverse complement.
AATGTATGTGGGTGTGCCAAAATCGATAAAGCGACTCGATCCAAACTGATCAACTTCGATCCCAAGAGCCAAAATAAGCAGATACATCTAATACAAATGTATATAACTAGATTCTGAGAAAATCGATCGCTTATTTAATCACTTGCAGAATCTTATAACAATCAAGCGATAATCAGAGGACGAGGTTCTTCTTCCGAAGATAGGTTGCTTTGTGCCTTCCACAAGAATGGACTTTCATAATACTAGTGCAATCAAACAAAAGGAAAAACTCACAATCGGTCAGTAGAATCGATGGCAAGAATGCGTCTCTTAAAAGAACTGCTTAATATTGGATAGAGAACAAATCCAACATATGAGCGTAGATTTGGATTACAACTAAATACTATAGGTAAGGATTACCATTACTAGGGTATGCTAAGATAAAGTAAATTGGTAGATTTGGTTTGATTTAATTTGTAAATGATTGGTTATGATACTCGATTGGATTCATTTGCTATTTATAGAGTTTTGTTGTAGTTTGTTCTTCCAGATCTTTCATCCATTACCGCAAGAATTATAGTAATTGAAAAGTCTTTCTCTATATCCTTTTTTTTTTGTTACGTTTTCCCGCCGTGATTGTTTCTCTTTTGTCAGCCAAATTTTGTGTTCCTCTCAGTCGCCTTTTATATCTTGAATTTCTTGATTGTGTTTCTCTTCTCAATCATTAAACTTTTGGACAACTCATCATATCATTCCATCAACCATCCAATGAAGTGTAAAATTATATTTATGTCAACTAAGACTACAAAAAACACAGGTAACTCGAAGATCGTTTCATCCATCTCTTAATTTGCATGCAATGTTACATGTTCCACTCCTATTGACTTTTTCCCTTTAAAAATCAAAAAATTAGATGGCCATGAAAGAGTCCGAACCCAATTCACGTGTGAAGGACTCGGTTTGCCCAGTGCAGCAGGGAAATCAATACTTGTGCTACTGGAAAAGCTATAGCCTCACCGTGATGATTGTTTTTATCTACTCGGTCGATCCATTTTGACACCTCACTTTAGGGCATGAGTCTAAAAAATGATACAGATCCAGATCTCAGGTCAACCGCACGATAGGAAATAGTGATGCCGGGGCTAGCTGATATGTGGCTTCCCCCTCTTCCAAGGCTGTGTAACCCAATCAACCGATTGGATGGCAAATAAATATTATAGCAAGCCTGAGGAAGTTTTCAACGGTGGGCCTTCCACCTGACATTTGAATCTGCCTAGTTTTTTGGCCCACAGCTTTTCCAGTAGCACAGTACCCACGTCCTGCTGTGCTCTACACCACGCAATCCGGGTCCGTTGATGAGTGTACTAACCTGAATTTTGGTAATAGCACGTTGACAGTATGTCCTGAGGATGAATGACCCAGATCGAACACATGGGTACCATCGGAGGGTTGGACACATGCCCCGCATGGTACCGGTAAGGCGGGCCCTTTCCATCAAACCACCCTGCCTCCAGTATGTATGGACGCATGGAGCCACCAAGATGGAGACATGGCCTTATGATCAAAACCGTCCATCATCTTATCCGTTTTATTGCCAATGGGCCACAGCCCACTGTACACTAATCTTGCTGTAACGCCCTGAAAATCGGAGGTCGAGCATAAACTCAACTCCCGAGTTCCAGAACATCACTTATGCAACAAAATGAATGATGATTGGATGTTGATTGAATTTGTACATTGAACATGAGTGAGATTAAGCCAAAACAGGATATCATACTCCAGAGACAGTTAAATTTGCAAGCGGAAGACTGTGATAGATAGATAAAATATATAACTTATGATGAGTCTCCAGAGTGTGATAACATTACCAGGTTAAATAAATACAAGTGCAGTTCTAAAATTTACCAAATTTGAGGAAGTGTAATGCCTTCTATCCCAAGAACCATAACCCCGTCAATACAATACCAGGTCTTCATTGGCCTGTCAGAAAGTTACATGTAGGAGAACTCCTCCTCCACATCATAGAAGTCCGGCTCTGCTTCATAAGCATCGCCATCACCTGAAACTCGACAAATCTGGTGGGTGTTCGAACACCGTCCCGTAACGTGGGAGTGAGTGATCAACTCAGTGGAACAGTAAAGCATAGGTTAACATGTTATCAAATCAATCAAGCAGTAATGATAAAGCAGTACAAATCAAACATTTCTAACTACTCTTGTTAAGTGCAAAAATGATATGACATGATGCTGTATGCCCTTGCCAAACCACCCTCAAGCGACATCATCTTACGTTCGCGAATGCTAACTCCCTCAGTGCGCCACATCTACAAAGCACATGCGGTGCGATGATGCTCATGATTACCAAGTTTTTATTAGTCCATTTCAAACAACAGTATTGGGAAACTAAGGTACCTCCCTTATATCATTCCCAAACATGATCCATTCTAGGGTCGTCAATCCTAGTTATTCTCATACGATGTTATGGTTTGAGAAACGTAGTGAAGGCATCGCAAAGGGCTCATCACCCGTCAGCGCGGATACAGATCTCACCGTATGCGGCTCAATTGCTGGCCGTCAGCTCGAGTACAGGTCTCACCGTACTCGGCTCAATCACTAGCCGTCAGCTCAAGTACAGGTCTCACCGTACTCGGCTCAACTCACACTCTAGTTGCTGTGAAAGACTCGTGGCCAATCACAGACCCTTGGAGTGTACTCGATGATACCACGGAGGACTCGTCGCCCGTCAGCACGAGCACAGATCTCACCGTACTCGGCTCTCGCCGAAGTATCGACAGCTCGAATACAGTGTCCCATACCACCATATTCGGCTCACGAGTTGATTGCGCAATGGTCACTACGGGGAGGCACATGGCCCCAGCGTAGGCCGACAGCTCGACCACGGTGTCCCATACCACCATGCCCGGCTCATGCGTCTTAGCGGATCGAGGTACCATGGTTAAAAGGGGGTTTCACTGGTAAGTTTGGTACCCTAGGTTCAAACAGTAGCGTCCAAACAGGGTGAACATGCATAAGACAGATCGGGTTACTTGACGAGCTCGACTAGCACGATCGCCCGTTGAGCTGCACGACATGAAGTGCATAAACAACTTCGTGTGGCCTAGCCACTGCCGACAGGCAACGCACGACTCGAGTTCGTCGAACACATCCCACGTGGCAAATGAATCTCAGCCACGAGTTCAATCCCGTTACCGATTGCCTGGACTATAATCATAGCCCCAAACACAATCAATTACAGAGATATAAAGCAGTAATAGATCAGGATTCAAATCATACAATCAGTCTGGTATTATCCGTTTAGGGCTGCCAGGGCTGTTGCACGCACTCGTTGCTCCGCTCCCCCATCACCCATGACGGATCATACAACGTAGATATAAATTTAAGCATATACATTACATAGTTAAAATCATAAAGCAGTTGAGCATGTTATGAATCACAACACAAGCATGAGTTTGTACATGTTCAATTCCTAATCACACAACTATCAAAGGAGATCATACACATAGTTAAAAGAGGTTGAGAATCATATCTCAACACCCTTATACTTTACAATTTGCTAACTACTACTCATTCAGACATTTCAAGAAACACTTAAACAAACATACATCAACATACACGACATATGTCGATCACATAGGCATTAGGCCAAATCCTTTCACTAGGGAGTTGCCCCAATCATAACACGCGTACACCCACGACGGATAGTCATGGCAGCAGGAATCCGAGTTCCATATTCATTCAGTCATTTCCACAAACACTTGAGCCACACATTTTAGCATATATAGTGTATTTTGGCCGTGGCGTGACTTAGGGCAAATCCTTTCGTCAAAGGGGGGTATCGCCAATACATCAATCATGAATCCATGACAATTAGTCATGGCGAGCACGAATGAGAATTCTATACTCATTCAGCCATTTCCACAAACACTTAGAATACACTATTACAACATACATGGTGTATGTTAGTAAAACATGTATTAGGGTTATCCTTTAGCCAAGCTAGTATTTTATCCATGTATAATATATTACTACAGCAAATAATCATGATACATACATCTCCAAAATTTATACGTATACAGTATTTCTAGAATACACAATTTCAACATACGTAGCATTTACAAGTGAACATGTATTACGGCGATTCCTTTCGCCAAACTAGTATTTTATCCATATATAGTATAATCATACATTAAATAAACATGTCAAACACTTCTCCAAAAAAAATACGTATACGGTATTTCTACGTATATCTAGAGTATGTGAAATTCCATATTCGACAATGTTAATCGAAACAGGAAACGGAAAGCACTTTGTACATGTGCAATTGCATGCAGATCATGAATCTATCATTATCTGACATTGAAAGCGTTGAAAAACGTAACCTATACACCTAAAGTCCGCACCTTTTGTCGTAGAATCGTAACGGAGTTGATAGGTTCGCTAAGCTTCCGTATACGGGAGTTTGGCAACCTAGAGAACGAAATAGGTTAGCTATTTCATAACCTACAACCTATACAACCCTAAAACAGATTAGGGTTAGGGTTTCTTACCTAGAAACGGGGCTGGAATCGCCGGGAAAGCGACGAGAAAGGGATGGTGCAGCCCGTGTGGTGGCAGGGAACGACGGCAGGGAGATTCTCCCACTTCTCCCTCACTTCCTCTCTCTTTTCCCTCTCTCAAATCCAAATTCGTACGGCTGGAATGGGAGAGGGTTTAAGGTCCTTATATAGCCTAAAACTTCACCGAAATAGACTCCTGTTCAAGGGTTACTGCTAATATAGGATATTCGCCACTTTTCCAGCTCAAAAGAGGTGTTCTGGTGGCCCTCTTTGAGCCAAACGTCAGACTTAAGCTCACCCTCTGCGGATCTACGTGGGATTACGTTTTCGGCTCGATCGGATTCCCAGATCGCACGTGGCGGACCACTTTCAGTTCAACGGTCCGTGGGCCACGATCAGAATTTCTGAGTACATGTAAATGTTCCTGAAATTTTTCCTGATCCGAGGGTGTAATTTGGTCTGATTTTGACGGTCAGGTTGCTTAATACTGATGCGCAAGCGAAAGGTGCCAGATCACTATTCCAGATATTTTCTTTTCAAAAGGAATAGTGTTTTTCACACACCCTTGCTCCGGATCGAAATAAATGGCCGTCGGACATCGGAATCATCTGATTTTTGAGATGATTGTCAAGCCCAGTGGGGCGGTCCTGGTTCCTTAGCTTCGTGTTAATCGGACTTCCGATGTGCGATCAAGACCTCATACGAAGTTTCGTTTCAGTCCCGAGAGCAGACGGGTAATGAGTTTGGCTCTAGACTTTAGGGAAACCTAGAGTCACTGATTTTGCAAGTTTTGGGTCTTACAGATCGTATTTAAAGCGATCCCAATGGATTTCATGGCTAATCGAGTTTGCACTTAGTTAACTTTGTTACATTTCTAAAGGATTTAATCCTAATTGTTTTCTGGTTGAGATGGTACTTAGGCCATTGTAGTTTGTATATAAAGTGATCCAAGTTTTACTACTTAGCTAGTTTAAGATAGTGTCTAGGGCGAAAATGCTTTGAAAAATTGAAAGCACAAGGTAGTGAAGGGTGGGATTTGTGAAGAAAATGGTTTAAGACGGGATTTGAGGCTTTAATTGAGCGTTTGGGAAGTTAAACCTGTGTTAGGATTGACCCATCGCCTAAGGACGTCTAATTCCAAGTTGGCGAAAATCCGGGATGTTACACTTGCTGAACACCGATTCTGATTACGCGAATACGCACTGAAAAATAAAAACGGATTCCGTGATCCACATACAGCCATATAAGTCATTGGCTGATCATCTGATCTGATCTTCATGTGGCCATTTGCAAATCAGATCGGTTTGATATCCTACCGTCCGTTTTACATGTAATTTCCACATACAATTGTATACGAAACGGCCACATTTCCAGATTACTACCCTCCCTTTGGTTAAACGAGCAGACACCTTTCTCAACGTTGTAAATTCAATCAATCAAAAAGAGGTACTTTCACTTACATAGCATTGTAGCAAGAGGTATATTTTACTACTCTGGCAGTGTGATGGATGATGCGCAGGCACTTGCATTTGTACACGTGGCACATATATAACTCAAATTAGACCATCCAAATCAAGAAACCATCGTCCACAGCTTGTTAAACTAAAATAACACTGATTGGATTACTGATATCCAAATTATTTTGTTGGACTTGAACTATTGATTATTTTCATCTTGACGGTCCATTAGATATCATCAACTAATCGACGAGTTAAAGGCATCATTCCAGTCTGAAGTTGGTTTCCCAAGTCTTCTGAAGTTGGGACCACCATCTGGACGGGTTGCTTTAATTTAAACTTATGCCACGTGTGCAATTCCTGAATGGTTGCACATCATTTATCACGCTGATAGAGTATCAACGTTTTTCTCTCCGTAGAAAAAGAAAATTCACCGGTCGAACTCATCTAAATTTTGACCTCTGAATCGAATCGACGGATTGGGTGGTGACCCATCATGTGGTGTTGGGCGCTGTGGGCCCACGGTGATATATGTTTTATATCCATGCCATTCACCTATTTTGCAGACTCATTTTTAGGCATGATCTAAAAAATTAAACAGATTTGAAGCTGAAATGGACCACACCAAAGGAATAAGTGGGGACAATGACACCCACGGATGAAAACACAAGTATAAGATTGATCAAAACTTTTATGACTCTAAGAAGTTTTTAACGGTGGATGTTTAATCACCAGTTTTTCCTGTGGCCTGGTCCACTTGAGGTTCTGATATGCTGTAGTTTTGGGCTCTATGTCCTAAAATGAACTGAAACGGATGGATGGAACGAATAAAACACATATCACAGTGGGCCCCACATCATCATCACCACCTAGTTGAGTGGGGTTGGGTCACCCTCAGCCGGCTTCTCACATCCTCATCATGGAGGACACGAATGGCATGATCACCTGATGTGGCAGGATTTGATTACCATGCCACGTTAGAAATGAGGTCACGGCAAGCTGGTTGAAAGTTGTTGGGTACTGTGTGAGGTCTTAGCTGTCAAATTCTCTCCTAATTAAGTTGTTAGGTACTTTGTCAGGTCATATTTGACAGCTGCAAGTGGCCCAATTAAATCTCTTCCAGTCCGAGGACGGTGGGAGAGGATGTGACTATGCTGCATCCTTGTTTGCGGATCACAATTATATATGTGCCTTGCATCATTTTTTAAAACTTATTTTAAGATAAAATCCTAAAAACTAAGAAGATCCAAATTTCAAGTGGACCAAAGAAAAATATATAAAGTCTTGATTGAAAACTTTTGTGGCTCACGAGAAGCTTTTAATAATCAATCACCACTATTTCCTGTGATGTGGTCCACCTGAGATTTCCATTTGTTTCGTTTTAGAGATCGTATTTTAAAATGAGCTTTCAAAACCGACAGCTGGCGTAGATGTAAAGCAGATACATTACAGTGGCCCCACAGGCAGGGACCAACTGAAAGACACGATTCAATCACCACTGTCTTTTACGATGTGATCCACCTCAGATTTCTATCTGCTTCATCTTTTGGCTGGTGCTATAAAATGAGTTGGAAAAACGGATGGACAGCAGGGATTTACAAGAAATACATCAACGTGGGCCCCATGATCATGGCGTCATCAATGTCCATGTTTCTCCGGCCTCACCGAATCTGCTCTTGTCGTAGTTTAATCCGCGTCCGATCCCCTTAGGCCATGTACATCAATCATGCATGCTTTAGTGCACATTTAATTGCAAATGCATGCTTTAGTGGATGAGTGGCATTTCTTTTATCAAAAACGCTTGACGTGGATGGAGGACTTCATAAGGGTGAGATCCATCCCGTTCATCAGGTGTATCACCTTGTATTTGGATTATGGCCCAAAACGTAGGCCAATTCAAGACACAAATTGGCTACGCCATGGGAATGGTTGGGGCGGCAAGTTCCACTGTTGAAATCTTCCAAATTATGTTTGGGGTAGACCGTAGTGTTGATATTCCATCCATTCCACTCATCTGAAGATAAACACCAGACCGAATGGATTACTTGGAATCAGGAGCATTCGAAGACTCATGTAGGCCACACCACATGAATTTAGAGATTTAAGTCATGATTTTAAATCATCTACTATGACGAGGCTGATTAAGTCTTGGATTAGATTATTTTTAGGATCTATGGTGAAAATATAGAACCGCACCAGCTGATGGACAGGGTGGATCTAATGCATATTCTCCCGCACTTGGTTAGTTGGTAGGCACACTGCATCACTGCATATGATAGGCAGTCCTTTCATTAGCCGCCTACTTTTCACGCGAATTTATCTACCACTTGCAACAACATTGGCCTACAGCGGCAGACCATAACGGCGGCCACTATCAGCTGGTGTACTCATTAGTTTCTTATTGCAATGGATATGCACCAATAATGAGCAATCAGAAATTTTTTATTTGTAATATGATTGAGCCACATTATTATATATAGACTGCATTTAATGCAACCATGTTAATAGACGAGAACCAATCCCAATCAGGAAAACAAAAAATGCCTGTTCGTGGCAAGCATAGGATTCGGATTAGCCAATGATACAACGGTGGTCTATATTTTCCGCCGCTAAATGTCATGACCATCAACAGCGAATATGTATATCGTGTTCCCGCCAATGTCACCATTCCCACCATATATATTTGATAGTATTTGACACATATGGAAGTGTACAAAACAATCCGCCACTACATGTTGTCTCTAAGTAATGGTAGATAATTATATCAGCTGTTGTAATCCTTGTTCTTGCAACCGCCACCATTCCTGTCATTTATATTGACCATTTTAGTGGTGGATATTATACATCCGCCTTTATATATTGTAATTAGCGATAGATCAATATATCATCTCCAGCCTTTCGAGCTTCGATTTTTGGCCGTATTAAAGAATATAGCGGCAAAATTTTTGTTCCACTCTATAAAGTTCACCTTTATAAAAGAAATTCTTTTCGTAATTCCCTATCTCACTGTTCGATCTGCATCTCCTTCCTTCCTCCCTCTAGTAATCTACTTCTGTAATCCCCTTCCTTGTTCCCATGTGCCTCTCCTTCTACACCTCCAATTCCTCTCTCTCTCTCTCTCTCTCTCTCTCTCTCTCTCTCTCTCAACTAAAAAGGCCAATGCGTAGAAAATTCTCTCCTTCATATCAGCACGTAGAAAATCCCTCTCTCCTTCATATCAACACGCAGAAAATCCCCCCCCCCCCCCCCCCCCTTCAGAGCTGTAGAAAATCCTCTCCTTCCTCGATCCAGTATTTTTTAAACACTTTTTCTTTTTCTTTTTTCTTTTACTTTTATTATTAAATTCTAATAAATCTCTCTTTCTCTCAGATTTTATAAAGGTGGTGTTGAAGATCTAGATTTTATAAAAGTAACTATTTCTAATTAATCACAATTAATTTCTAATGGGACTCGATCTGTATGGATTTCGAATTAATTCTAATACTTTACTTTCTTTTTGTTTTGTTATTTATCTTCTTTTTTATTCAAATAATTGTTGAATTGGTGTGCATTTGGAAGCATATTTGTGCTTAATTATTGTAAAATAGTAACCCTAATTAGAGTGTGTTTTGATGCATTTGGATGCATATTATTTTATAAAGGTTGATTGGTGTTATGTTTAACACTTGTAGAACACTACTCATTAAAATTACCGTTGGAAAAACTTCAAATAGGGCATTGTTGCACTAGAAAAAAATTGTTACATTTTCTTTTTGTATTCAATTTTTTATTTTCTAGAATCAAATCTTTCATATGTCGTGTCAACTTTGAAGGATAGTCCACCTTCCTCATTGTGCATTGAATGCAACTACCTCATTGCAATTAGATCAGCCAACAGGGTTTCTTCCCCTCTGCATTTGCATCATCATTTTAATAAAGTGATTGACTTAACTACGTATGCTATGGTGATGAAACTCTCACATGGGCAATGATGTAACCTTTAAAAAATGATGTTACATTTGGTGAGGTAGTTTGCAGTACTGTAGGACAGGAAATCTTATCCAAAATCTTTCCTTCCATTTAACAAGCTTTATTTTTAACAATAGAAAATAGATTTTTTGTTTTATAAATAGAGAATACAAACATGTGTCTACTCCACACTTCTTCAGGAATTTTATAGTATATTGCCGTAGATGGGGACTGATTCACGAGATAACAGACTGTATTCACAGCCTCAATTCAAAGCTCCATGCCCAATCTAACATTACACAACATGCTTCAAGTTCTCTCCAAAAGAGTCTAATTCATCTGTTTTGGCACACCATTCTACTCAGGTGTATGTCTTACTATATTATATTTTACAATCCCCTTATTTTTATAAAACTGGTTGAATTTCTTTAAAGTGAATTCACTTCCATTGTCTGTCCATAAAATTTTTTGTTTCTAATATGTTTGTTTCTCAATCATCACCTTTTACACCTTGAATGTGGCGAATATATCATATTTATTTTTAATGAAATAAACTCACGCTTTTCTGAAATATTCATTTATGAATGAGACAAAAATAATGATCCCCAGTAGAAACAACAGGCAACAAGTCCCATACATCTGGACTGCACTCCATAATACCCTTACATACATGCTTCACAGTCTTAAAAGTTAGATGTGATTGTTTACCATATATGTAGTGTTCATATAAATTAAAATCAACAATTTTATAAGTCAGAATCAAAGAACAATCAGAAAGTACCTCCATACCTCGGTCACTCATGTGACCAAGGCGTGCATGCCACAATCATGCCAACGTGGACTCCACTATAGACATCACAAGTTCACCAAATATTGTATTCTTGATCAACTTTTAAAGGTTTTTATTTTGTTGTGTTTTCGTCACTACGAGTGCCCCCTTTAGAAACTTTAAGAACCCGATCAAAACCAGTTAACTTGCACCTAAGTACCTCTAATACTTCAAGAGAGATCAAATTCTTTCTGAGGTCAGGAACATGTCTCATATCCCTCAGGATACGCTCCACCTCATCGAACATCCCGATGCACACCGAACCGATACCAATCACCTTACAAGCAATATCATTGCCCATAAAAACATGTTCATCATTATATTCATAAGAAGCAGTGAACCAATCCCTATAAGAAGTCATGTGGTACAAAGCTCCTGAATTTAAAATTCAGTCTTTACTAAGATAACTAGATTTGGATGTGGTAAAGACATCGCCACTGTGGCTAATAGTGAAGTGTGAACTGACAGAGTTGTGTAGTAACAAGCTAACAAACAGAAAAAAAAAAAAAAAAAAAAAAAAAAAAAAAAAAAAGACATTGCCACTATCTACCTCGCTAGATTCCACTTTATTGGCCTCCTTCGACGTATTATAAAATTTCTCTTCCTTTTCTGTTGTAGGATTCCAACTATCCTTCTTCATGTGTCATTTTATCCCACAATTCCATAACTTCATCTCGCTATTCCCTTTCAATTTAGATCTCGATCAATAATTTCCCTTCTTCATTTAGAATTCTTCCCCCTAACTACTAACGCATCAATAGAAGACCCCTCGCCATTATCTTTTTTTCTCAATTGCTTCACATGAAGGGTTGACATGACAATTTCAATGTTTATGGTCTATCTGCCATGTCACATAGTGTCTTTGAGATTCTCGTAAGATGGTGGAAGAGAATTCAACATAATTAGGGCTTGATCTTCACCTCCATATTCATTAGTTTGTAAAGAAATTCACTGAATGTACTAATGTGTTCATTGATATCAGACCCCTATCAAGTTTCATCCATACCCCTACGGTGGTCTTTAGATTTAGGACATTATAGAGAACATTGTCCATTAGACACAATTGGATCGAAGTTGTAGTCATCTCATCAAGTTCATCCCACTCCTCATTGCTCATAGACGCAGGACACTTCGCCTTGCCAAGGAGAGTGTATTATAATCCTTGTTGAACTAGAAGGCCTCTCATCTTAACCTTTCCTAGTTTAAAGTTATTCCTTCTTGTGAACTTATTCGTTTCATACTTTATGTTAGATCTATTAGAAGATATGTCTTTTTTTTTTTTCTTTTTTTTTTTTAAAAAAAAAAAAATTGAAACTTGAAACCCAAACATTAGCTCTAATACCACTTATTGGGGATAGCATGGAAGCAATCCCAAGTTCGAATCAAATAGCAAGAGATCAAATGTAACTAGAGTTGTACACGAACTGAGTTAGCTCGGTTAACTCACTCGACTAAACTTGGCTCAAAACTGGGTTTAAGCCAAGTTGAACTGATTTTTTGAGCTTGAAAAAATTTCAAGCCGAGTTCGAGCTAGACCGAGCTGGACTCAACTCGGCTCGAAACTTGACTCGGTTTGAATCGATTCGACTCGAATGGGGTTCACTTAATATAAATATTCTGTAAATATTTATATATTTAGATAAATTATATATTATATATATTAAATATCTTAAAAGTTAAACTCGAACTTAGCTCGTAGGCTTGAACTCGAAGGCAGCTCAAAAGATCGAGCTCAAGGTCACCTTGAACTTGGATTGAATTGGCTCACGCCGCTGACTGAGCAGACCCAAGCTAGTCAATCAGGCTCAAAGATCAAACTGAGCCAAGTTCGAGCTGAGGTAGCCTGCTAGCTGAGCCGAGCTGAGCTGGGCCAAGCTCGACTTAGTTTGGATCGTGTACAACTCTAAACGTAACCAAGCACACAAAGAACAAACGAGATTTACATGAAAAACTCTCACGGGAAAAAACCACGGCACAAAGTAACAAATAATCTACTATGAAAGCAATATAGAAGAGATGAAGAAACTTACAATGACGAGAATCCCTTCAAATCTCCCAAAAACTTAGCTTTTCCGTTCTAGAACCCTTAAACGTGCTTAGCATTACCCTAATCTCTATTACACCCGATAAATATGCTATTACAACCGAAATAGGAAACATAATGTACGCTTTCGTAGATTTGCGCACGCCTTCAATCTAAGGATCCATCCATCAATCAAGCCCCCATTGATTGATCGAGCATGTACCAGTTCGAGCAATCGAACTATGTCAAAAACGTCTAGAGAGTTTTGAGATATTTTTTTAATATTGACAGTCAATCAATCAGCTAGTTCAATAAATCTAACATTGTACAAATTGTCCAATGATCAATCTATTTAATTTTGGAAAGGTGTGACCAATCGAGTAAGGCTCTCAGTAGCTGAAAATCCCTAATTTCATTTATTTCAGTGGCATTAAAGACATCCCCAACGTGGCTATATACGGAGATGATTTTTTAGGGACGGGCATGCGCATCCAACGTACGGAGTCGTATGCGCGAACCCAAGACAACCTTTTCAAGGAAATGATATCAGGGACTGGAATCCTGTGTAACATGTGCCTTAACCAACGGCTACAGCATTCCCACTCCGTTGGGCCCAACGTGTTCCAAGTATGAATACGCTCCGTCCATCAGGTGGGTCTCTCCATTATAAGCCTGGGACCAAAAAGCATCCCTGAATGCAACTGATGTGGGACACGTCATGGGAAAAACCGGATTGGAGCGCACACGTTGGAAAATTTTCAGAAACCGTGTGGAGCCCACCATAAAGTGTATGTGCCATCTAACTCATTTATCAGTGGGAATCACTACGGTAAAGAGATGTTATAAAATCAGTCTCATCTTATATTCATTTGAGCAATGCGGCGCTGATTTAGAGGTTGTAGCTATCATTTGTATATTATTCCCACTTGTGTGGTCCACCTAAGCTTTTTGATCAGTCTGATATTTGATATTTACGGAGATCATGTGGAGTCTCAAACAATGGACGGAGTAGATTTTATACATACAACAAGGCGGTTCCCACAGATCTCGGATCATTAGTCGCTAGCTACAACATCAGTAGCAGTTCCAGATGAAAGGTGGATGTTAGAGGGAGAGGTAGAAGTTAGAGAAGCTTCCGAACATTGATATGTTGGAACTTGTAAGCGTGAACGTCACCACAAGCACAAACGTGTCGACGAGTGGAAATCACGAGCTTGAATCTAGACCCTCCATTTTCATTTGATCAACTGTATATAGGACCAAAAATATTGAGCCATTTTGAATTTCTATTTGTGGAGACATTTCTTTTGTTTAATTGAGACCGTTGAGAGTTCCACATCAACCATTCGTTGGAATGACAGCAATTAAACAGGTCAGACTATTCGTTCAGTGCGAATGTTAGTCTGTGAGTGATGCCGATGGGACCCGTTATTTTGACGTTTTGTGTTGACGTACGTATATGCCACGTGTGCAATTATGGATTACATGCTCTGCGAGCGTATCAAATAATTCCCGTGACTGACGGATGGGAGTGGGTCGGCTGTTACCCGGATATAACACCTTGGGTCCTACGTTGATGATGCGTTGCATATTCACGCTGTCCATCCGTTTCTCCAGCCCATTTTAAGACGTGGTCTCAAAACTTAAGCAGATCTAAATCTCAGATGGACCATACCACAGGAAACAGGGATTATTAAGTGTTTTACCATTAAAATTTCCAAAAGGCCTAGGGTAAGGTTTTCCTAATATTTATTTTCCATCCAACCTCTTGATAATGTCAAGAATACCTGAGTGGATGAAGAGAAAATACAAATATCAGCTTGATTTAAAAAACTTTTGTAACACATAAAAAGTTATTAATGTTCATTCATCACTATTTCTAGTGGTATGATCCACTTGGGATTTGGATCTTCCTAAGTTTTGGGATGACATTCTAAAATGAGATTAAAAAAAAACCCGGATGGACAGCATAGATATGCTATAAATTCATCTAAGGTGGGTCATATCAAGTTAAAATAATACTCATTAAAGTGTTTCCTGGGTTCTGCTCCCTGGACTGATAGTGCTTAATATTTTATTTGGGGATTTGGACCAAAGTAGCCTTGTGGTACTGTACAATGCTCAAAAATCAAAAGGTTTAAATAAATACTCCAGTTAGCCCATGATATTTAATAAATAAATAAATTTAGGATGCTACCGCTTGGAGGCTAGTGCCTGGACCTTTTTCTTTTTGTTGTTTTTCTAGGACTTTTTTTTTTTTTTTTTCTTCTTTTTTCTTTTTTCTTTTTCAAGCATGTCATTCGGGAACCCACCACTACCCCTTTTTGATTGCATTTTCCAGTGTACGGTCATCACTATCAACTTCTCTGGCATATGGGCACTACCAACAACTTCTAAAACTCCAAAAACGAATGTTGTTTTTGCTCCGATGACTACATTTCTTAGAAATGGAAGCCACTGGTAAGTGGAAGACATTTTGAATGAACTTTTTTTATTTTTTTATTTTTTTTTGCAGAATAACATTTTCTTAGAAATAGAAACCACTTTTGGTTGTGAATAGAAAAGATGACATGGTTGTTGTTATGGGGAGAAGTGATTGTCGGAAGGAATTAGAGGTGGAGATTGACGGTTGTGGTTGTCATGTGGAAGACATTGAAGGAGATAGAATTTGAAATTTATAATGTATTGTCTTGGAAGACTATAAACATATATTATTTGTTAAGGAGATCGAGGTTGTGTGTTAAGGGTCTGAGTTGTGGTTGTCATAAGTTAAGGGTCCAAGTTATCATGTGTTAAGGGTCTAGGTCGAGGTTGTCATATGTTAAAGGTCTAGGTTGTCATTAATCTGTTAAGGGTTGTGGGGCCCACCTTGGGATATATGTCGAATCCACTTTGTCCATTGGATTCAAAATTTAATTTTCATAGATTAAATATAATGAGTTTAATCAAAAAATTATATGCCCCCCAAGAAGTTTCCAATGGTAGGTTTTCAATCTCACTACATTTT
The DNA here is from genome assembly GCA_021015155.1 of Magnolia officinalis. Taxonomy (NCBI): domain Eukaryota; kingdom Viridiplantae; phylum Streptophyta; class Magnoliopsida; order Magnoliales; family Magnoliaceae; genus Magnolia; species Magnolia officinalis. The sequence goes on along the minus strand of JAJHSJ010000004.1, from coordinate 31,760,782 downwards.
ATGATGTGGTCCACTTGAGCCTTTGATATTCCTCATTTTTAGGCTCATGCCCTAAAATGATCTTTCAAAATTGATGGATAGTGTGGATAAAATGCATACATCATAGTGGGCCCCATAGGAACATCCATTTCTATCTAGGTCCGGCTACCCAATCCGTGTCATGTCCCACCAAGTTGCCACGGATTTCAAGCAAAAACCTTTTGCAGGAAGTTTTTGGCACCAGAAGTTATGTTGGGCTCATCGTGATGTTTGTGAGAAATCCACTCCATCCATCCATTTTGGAAGATCATGTTAAGAAATGAGATTAAAAAGTAGACAGATATGAAACTCAACTGGGCCACACGACTGGAAATAGTGGAAAGGGGTTGAATACCATTCAAACCTTTTTAGGCTCCACCGTGATGTTTATATGCAATCCAAACTAGTCATAAATGCCCATAAGATCCTTACCAAGGGGATGAACTGAAAGAATAAAAATATTAGCATGATCTAAAGTTTCAGCAACCCCCATAAATGTTTCAATCGTGGGTGTGTGATCTCCACTATTTTGTTTTATGTTGTGTGGCCTACTTGAGCTTTGGATCTACCTCATTTTTAGGTTCATGTCATAAAATGATTTGGAAAAATATGTGAACAATGTAGATTTCTCACAAATACTAGTGGGCCCCACAGTGTTTACTCTATCTGAATCCCTCTCGCCATCACACGTTGCACTCAATGCAAAAGGTGGTTAGGGGCAATTTCATCCCAAACTTTATTAAAAAAAAAAAAAAAAGTGTAAGGGGACTAGTTCGGGCATTTATTTAAACCTTCCAATTTTTAGGCGTTTGGCAATACCGTAAGGTTACTTTGGTCAAAATCCCTTTGATTGGGCCGGTGGCTCTTTAAATAACGCCAGGCAATGCATGTTCTAAATTGCTCGGATTAAGTGGTGACCCAACACCACCAGCTAGCTTGTGAAAAAGCTTTTGTAGGGTCCACCATGATTAATTCATTTTATCCATGTCGCCCATCCATTTTGCTAGATCCTTTTAAGGCATGAGACAAAAAAAAATAAAATGAGGCAGATCCAAAGCTCAAGTGGACCACACCATAAGAAACAATGGAGATTGAATGCATGTCGTTGAAAACTTCTTGAGGGCCCACTACAATGTTTATTTGTCATCCAAGTTGTTCATAAAGTCATGTGACCCTAAATGAAGGGAAAACACCAATATCGACTTGATTGAAAATTTTTGTAGCCCTCAAGAAGTAATTGTCGACTTCGGATTTGAAACTGTCTCTTCTTGGGAACACATTGAAAATGTGGCTAGTGGCGTAATGGGATTACCATTGCTGCCCTTTGCGGAAGCATGGCAGGGCTAAGGAATGAAAACTAAGTCCTAGAGGGGGGGTGATTATGACCTATTAAAAAAATTATCCCCTTTTAAAAACAAATTGCCTAATTTAAACTAATTTTCAATTAAACTAAGTAATGCAATATAACTCTAAGGTTTCCAAGCCAATAGAGAGTCGAATCACATAGACTACAAAGGATATGCAAATAAGAAACTAGTCTATCAAGATAATGTATACGTGTGTGGGGGATGTGCTACCTATCAATCACTAAGCATTCATCTAATCATACATGTATAATTTAAACATTCAAGCACATATGCATAATTAAACAAGTGTGCAAATGACAATCCCAAACACGGTCATATATAGTAGTTCGACTACTTGCCTACTCTACTCCCGGCAGACGCACTCAACCAATGAGTGTATCGGATTTCATTATCGGAAGTTTTAAATCAGGTTTACATATAACCTTTACAACCCTACACAAGAACTCTAAACTTTATGTCCTACACAAGAGCAATGGTCCTACTCCCAAACTCGACAATTTAGGCTTTACTCCTGAGCCAAGATCCTACACAAGAATCTGACAATTTAGGCTCTACTCCCGGGCCAAAGTCTTACACAATAACCCGATACGTATTCTCCCGCCGGAGGCTCTCGTAAGACACTTAAGTTGGTTTTTCCTTAAGCTAACCAACAATCTTGGTCCTACGCAAGATCAAAGGATTTAGGCTTTATAAAAATGCCAAGGTATTACACAAAAACCTGGTCGATTTTGGGTTTATAAACTCTTAGCTTCAATCCTACATAAGAAAAGAGACTAAAACATAGACTCCTAAAATAACAACTTACTTGTCAGATTGAGCTCCTTTTGTAGCGTCTCTTTAGGTTGTTTGATCTCCGCTCTCCCGTGCTTCAATCAGCTTCCCGATGCTCCCCCGATCATGATGTCGCTGATTTTCCAAGACTTCAACTATATGATCAACCACCTTGCATATGATGTTTCTCCGAGATGACCAAGGTGATGGGAGGTTGGTTAAATCTCCTACAACTAGTGGGAAGTTGTTTTTTCCTAGAGGATTCACCTAGATGAGTCTCCTAGATGATTTGGACAATGGTTTACCAAAATTTCTTAAGTCCAATCTCTAGGAAATGGAAGGGTTCAAGCGCATCTTCAATATAGAGGTTGGAATCCTCATATGAGTGAAAATCTCAAGGAAGATTACTTAGAACACTATGGAATAGAGGCTAGGGATGAGGGATATGAATGTGGAATCACCCTACCTTCTATTGCTTCAAAAACTCATCATCAAGCTCGACAACCGAATGCCCTTTATAAACAGTTTGAGCTCCAACAGTTAAAATAAAAAATAAAAAAATAAAAAATAAAAAAGGCAAAAAGAAGCTCTACCGATGTCATTAAAGGTCCTTTGATGTCATTAAAGATACATTCAATGTCATCGAATGGTTCCTCGATGACATTGAACAATCTAGACTAAATGTGGTATTTTTCTTGTTGGACATAACTGGACCATTACCAATGTCATCGACTGACCTTCGATGTCATTGAACATCAAGTTTTAATGTCATCGAAAGGGCTTCGATGCCATCAAGAATGTTAGAGGAAAATTCAAAAAACTTGTTGGACAATTCTGACTCTCAATTGATGTCTTCGAAGAGACTTTGATGTCATCAAAACATAAGTTTCGATCGTGTCATTGAAGGGACCTCGATGTCATCGAGAATTTCAGACAAAAATACAGTTTGGTTGTTGGACATCTTTGACTCTCGATCGATGTCATCGGCCAGGCCTTTGATGTCATCAAAGGTTGTTCGATGGCAGCTCGATGACATCGAACATTACTTGAAATCTATTATTTTGGACTATCTTTTACACATCAGATTCGTACCTCTTCAAGCCTTATTTATTATATATATTTTTTTCTCCTAAGGCTAAGGGATGATCAATTAGGTATTCCTATTAGGTCAAGATCATCTAGTAGTCTATGGGTTATTTTGGATCAAGAGTTGGGGTCACCAAGACACCTCATTTACCTGTTGTTGCTTCCTTGATGCTTCAACTTCGCTTGTGTCTTCGGTCTTCACTTTCCCAATATTCTACCGACTACATGACACAACAACTCACGTGATCGACAAACCGGGTGAAAAAATAAGTGTATTAACACACATGCCCTAAAATGAGCTTGTAAAATGGATGGATAGTGTGGATAAAACACATACATCATGGTGGAGCTAGCCAATAGAGCTTTTCCACCAGCTAGCTGGGGTGGTGTTGGGTCGCTACCCAATCGGAGTCTGTTCAAAAGCAATTCAATCAAGGAGAGTAGTGGATCCCAAATCCAAGAAGGACAATGGATCCTTGACCATGGGGCCCATTGTCATGTTTGTGTTTTATATCCACATTGTTTATTCGTTTTGCCTAATCATTTAAGTGTATGAGCTCAAAAATATAGCAAATCCAAATTTTTAGTAGACAACACCACAAGAAATAGTGGTGATTGAACACCAATCATTAAAAACTTGGCCACCAGAATATTTATTTGCCAAGTAACATGGAAATAAGGTTTTATCACAAGACCTGGAGAGGTTTCTAATGATCGGTCACCACTATTTCTTGGTGACTGACCAGGAAATATCAGCTTGATCAAAACTTTTGTGGCCCTGAGAAGTTTTTAATTAAGGGTCATTCACCACTTCTTCCTATAAAGTATTTGACTTGAGATTTGGATCTAGCCAATCCAAAGGTAAATAACACCACAAGAAATAATGGTGATTGAACATCCACCATTAAAAACTTCTTTGGGGCCACAGGAAAGTTTACTTGCCATCCAACATGTTGATAAGGCCCTAAAGACCGGAATGAAAGGACTGCATAAATATCAGTTTGATTTAAAATCTTTGTAGTCCCTTGGAAGTTTTTAATGCTGAACCACCATTTCATGTGGTGACCACTTGAGATTTAGATTTACCACATTTTTTTGGATTCATATCTTAAAATGATTTGACGAAACAGATGGGCGACATGGATATAAGACAAATATTCATGGTGGCCCCTACAGCCCGGGTCCACTGACACTAATAGATGCAGCTTCAACGGATCCATGGCTGTGGAGTCCATCATGATGTATATGTTTTATATCCATGCAATCCATCCGTTTCTAATTATTTTAGGATGTGAACTTAAGATATAGGAAATCCAAAAATCTCAAGTGGACCACACCACAAGCGATAGTAATGATTGGATGCTCACCATTAAAAGCTTCTTGGAAGCCACTGGAATGTTTATCTGCCATCCAAAGGTCATAAAGACCTGGATGAAGTGACCACACATACATCAACTTGATTCATAAAATTGTGGCCCACGATAAGTTCTTAATGGGCCATCACCACTTTTTTTCCCATGCGGTTCACCTGAGATTTGGATGTGTGATATAAGACAAATACATCATGGTGGATACCCCATAGCCAGGAATCCACAGCAGACTAATCGAATATCGCTGTATCAGACCTCACCCCACTCGGTGTTCCTAGCTGTATCCATTTCCAAGTTTAAGATGCAGCCGTCAGGCACTATAGGAAATCACGGGTTTTATTTATGCTTTTGGATAGTCTAGGAGAGTGTGATAGATGATACACAGGCACATGTAAATTCGTTAGAACTTGCATTCTAGGCATAATTGTAATTCAAATTGAACCGTCCAAATATGTATACCAGTTTATATGGATGGTGAACTAATAATTAAAGTTATTTGATTATCTGCTGTTGATGCAGTTTTCCAGTAGACCCTTCTTGGTTAACCCTTCGGGATCTGCACAAATGAAAATAATAGACAAAGGAGAACCTGGCTTGTACAAGGGACCCTCCGATGCCTAAGTCAGGACCTTGGGTCTTTTGTAGGGTAGGATATCTTAAGGAAAAGAGTCATCAGTCGAGTATTGGGATATGTATGCGTACCTTTCGTTGGCTGGGGGTACTTCTATTTATAGAGGAAGGAAGATAATGCCGTAAAAAGTTTCTCCTGATACACTGGAGATTTCATTCCGCATAGGTATCCAGATTTGTCCAGGATTCTCTTGAGCTTATCATCGTCCGAGGTTCTCGGGATCTGATTTGATCCCCTGAAGATCTTGGGAAAGATCTTCAAGCCGTTGGAGATATTCCTGTACTGTTGATCAGAGAGAAGATCGTGTCAGATATAGTAGACGCAAGCAATATTGAGCTTTCCGTTAAACCGGCTTTTGCCTTGTTTTAGAGGCTATCCCACACTATGATTGAGATAACGGTCGAGCTATAGTTGAGCTATGGCCGACTTATAGCCGATCTATGGTCGAGTTATGGCCGAGTTATGGGTTAGGCCGGCAATTAGCCATTTGAGTGGACTTGCAGTTGCACCTTCTTTTAGTGTCCTTACAGTTGCTTCGACCTCCTTGAAGGTCGACCTATCTTTGGACGTAGAAGCCCCTTAAGGCTCATATCTCATTGGGTCCATGCTGGTTTGTAGAGTAGGTCCATTCTATAAGTCGACCTATCGACTCATCTATTTTTCCCCCAACACCTGCCTATCAATTTATTTGACATCTATTCAATGGTTAAAAATGAAAAGTATCCAAAAGTCTTATTTAATAAATAAGTGTTAATGAATTAGAGGCCGGGGTTTGTTCATCTAAAGCTGATTTTTGTATTGTAAGTTGGGACAGTAGGTTACACTTTACCCAATTTAATTTTAGTTAATGACTCCATGTTTACAATTTCATAATTCTTGTATGTTAAGTTCATAGAAACAGTCCTCAACCTTGATTCTTGACACTCGAATGTAAAAATAAGACATTTGGGGAGATTTCATTTTTAACCATCCAATAAATGACTACCAATCTCGCGGTGGGATAATCAAATAAGTGGGGTTTTTTTGTTAGCTATACAGCTAAACTGAGCCAATAATTTGGACAGTTTAATTTGAATTAGGTGTATGGTAAGTATGAAATTTCTAAACTCTTGCCAATCATCCATCACACCTAGGCGTAGATTGGTACGGACACGGATTGCGTCCTACCCCCGCCCAAACGATAATCCATCCGGGAAAGTCTCTGTGGGGCCCACTGTGATGTAAGTGTTTTATCCACACCGTTCATCAATTTTCTTAGATCATTTTAAAGTATTACCCTAAAAAAGAAGCAGGTCCACAGCTCCAATGGACCACACCAAAGGAAGCTGCAGTGATAATGACACCCACCGTTGAAACCTTTCTAAGGGCCACGGTGATTTTTTTTTTTACCATCCAACCTATTCATAAGGTCATGTAGATGTGGATGAATGGAAAACACAAATATCGGCTTGATCCGAAACTTCTCCAGCTCCCGAGAAAATTTGTAATGGTGGACATTCAATCCCCACTTTGTGGTCCAGTCAAGACCTAGACCTGCCTCAATTTTTGGATCATACCAATGATCTGAGAAAAATGATAAACGGCATGGATAAAACATTTACATCACTGTGGGCCCCACAGAGCCCTGCAATCCGCATCTAGATTGGTACTACCTAGGGGTGCACATTTAACCGGTAAAACCGTGGAACCGGACCGGAACCGTTGGATCGGTCCGGTTTGGTCCAGTTCTAAACAGCACTGGTTCCGGTTCCGGTTCCAAAATTGCAAGAACCGTTAGATACGGTTCGGTTTTGGTTGAGGGGCATGTAGAACCGAACCGAACCGTTAACCGAACTGTGGACCGGAACCGTGGAACCGATCCATTGAACCGTGGCCCAAAACCTTGGATCTAAACCTTGGATCCGAACCGTTGATCCCAACCAGATACACGTGTGCAAAATCTGAGCCAATCAGGTGTTCCCCACTATTTGGCCACATTTTCTCGAAATAAAAAATAAAAATAAAAATTTGTAACAATCTTGTGTACCTCGCGTGCACAATAAATATGGATAATTGGCCAATCTCATCCCAACCACCCATTTGTTTCGTGACAGGTGGGTCCCACATGATAGCCAGATGTTCATGGCTTTTCAGACAAAACAACTACAGATTGGAGCGTCTCGTGAATGAATCTGATCAATCATGTGTGCCTCATTTCCACACGTGAGTTTCTCGAGTGCACCTAGTATGCGTGTGAGTTTAAAGTTCCAATAAAGGCCTTTCAAAATTCAAACCACGGACCCAATTACGCAGGGAGGGAACTCAAAATTAAACAGAGAAGATGTAAAGTAACCGTCAGATCTCTCACATGTTTTCTATGTTAGCATGTGCGTGAGCATTCAAATAGCAAAAGTACGCCCAAGCGGGTGCATTTCTTGGATCAGCAGGTCCAATCTCAAATTCCCCAAGTTATTTTTCCTCTCTAGCAATTTCAGTACAAGAGACCTGATCGGCGTGCCATGGGTTAGCAACTACACTTGATTTCACCGTCAGCGCATGTGTGGTTGAAATAACCATATTGAATCAGTTTGGAACCGTGGAACTGATCCAGAACCGAACCGGTTTTCACGGTCCGGTTCTAGTTCGGTTCTAGTGTGCTAACGGTCCGATTCCGGTTCCGAAAATCCCAGAACCGTTAGAAACGGTTTGGTTCCGGTTTTACCTCAGAACCGGACCGAACCGACCCGTGTGCACCCCTAGTACTACCCCCCACTAGGACCTAGCTAGAGATGGATGGTCCTGTTAGGTGATCCATGGAGTCCACTATGATATATGTGGTTTTACCCAAACCATCCATCCATTTTGAAAGGTCATTTTAATGTATGAACCCAAAAAGTAGCAAAACAAGGCCTGAGTTGACCACACTATAGAAAGTAGTGATGACCATAACCTCCACCATTGAAACCTTCCTAAGGCTCACCCAGATGTTTACTTGTCATCCAACTTGTTCATAAGGTTACATAGACTTGGATGAAGGGAAATCATAAATATCAGCTTCATAATAATAATAAAAATTATAGCCCCGCGAGGTTTTTCAGTGGTAGGCATTCAATCCCCGCTTTTTCAAGTGGTGTGGTTTACTCAACCCTTCACCTCATTTTTGGATAATGCCTTAAAATAATCTTTCAAAGTGGATAAAATACATATAGCAGCGTGAGTCTCATAGAGCTCTTGACATGACCATCTATCTCTAGCAAAGAACTGGTGTGGATAGTAGCCAATCCCACCTGGATGAAAAAGCCGGACGAAGGTAAAATAAAAAAAATTAAAAAAATAAATATCAGCTTGATCCAAAACTTTTGTAGCCCATCAATGATCAATCACCACTGTTTTCCATGGTTTGGTCCACCTAATAATTAGATATAATTCATTTTTTAGATAATGTCCTAAAATGATATGGAAGAACGGATGAACAGGTGGATACATAATACACAAAGGTGGGCTTCACGTTAAGGGCATCCGCTCCCCATCACACCCTACCTATATTAGAATAAAAGATTCTTGGGGAGGTTTGCTAACCCTGCACGCACCATCACATGCAACACAAAAGTCGTGAAATTTTTGATGCATGCATTAGATGGCCCCACCTGATGATGGTGACCATCTTCTGCACCACTCAGATGTCCAAGGAACTTAATAGGCTGGCACCTGACTTGTAGACAAGGTCTCTCTTATCCACTTATAATTTGCTTATGTGTCACAACCACTGATCATATGATGAGTGGACCAGCTTAGTTGCCAGAGAAATCAGAGGGTGGGGAGTGGGTACTACCCGGCCGACCGACCAAGCCAGAGATGGACGGTCCCACCGTGATGTATGTAATTTATCCAGCCATCTATCCATTATGAAAAATCATTTTAGGTGATGAAACTAAAATTGAGGTAGATCGAATTATCAAATGAATCACAACATAGGAAATAGAAAAGCTCCCAGGGACTATAAAAGTTTTGGATCAAGTTGATATTTATGTTTTCCCTCCATCTAGTTTTATGTTGCCTAGTTTTATGCTTAATGAACAAGTAGGATGGCAAATAAACATCGTGATGAGCCCCATAAAAGTTTTAACCGTGGAGGTCATTGTCATCACTGCTGCATGTAGTGTAATCTACTTGAACCTTGGATCCGTCTATTTATGGGCTCATGTCCTAAAATGATTTTTTTCAAAATGGATGGACAGCTTGGATAAAGTTCATCTATCATTGTGGCCCCACAAAGCCCCTAATAGGACCGTCCGTCATGGTCAATCCCCGCTCGAAGCCCACACAAACAGGTGCAGGAAGCTGATCGCTTACTGAGTAAACTCTGTGGGGCCACCGTTATTCATGCATTTTGATCCACTCCGTCCATCCATTTTACCAGATAATTTTATAGATTTCTCCCAAAAATTAAGCATATCAAAAGCTAAAGTGGACCATGCCACTGGAAATAGTTTTAATTGAACCTCTACCATTAAAAAGTTCTTGGGGGCACAAGTTTTAGATCAAGCTGATATTTGTGTTTGCCCTTTATCCATGTCATTTTTATCTTATTTAACATGTTAGATGGTGAATAAGCATCACTGTAGGCCTTAGAAAGGTTTCAACAGTGGAAATCAATACTTGCACTGTTTTCTATGTTATAGTCCACTTGAGCCTGTGATATGCTTTAATTTTGGTTCAACTCCTAAAATGATCCGTAAAAAAAGGATGGACAGTATGGATAAACTACGTGCATTCCCGGTGGGCCCAATAGAGTTTACTCGGTACGATAGGAGCTACTCAGTAATATAAGAGCAGTAACTGAGTATGCCATCCGATTTCGCAGGATTTCGCAGGTCTGCTCATTCCGAACAGTTCGAGTAAAACTCATACGTTAACTCAGATCCCCGCAAGGACCCAGCTCCGGACTGGCCAGGGTACCACTCAATCCCCTTCAGCCTGGAGCGGATGGTCAGGCTCCCACTCATCAACGTCGTTCAGCAAGATGAGGGGACGGCTTTGGTGGATCCCTGACTGTGGAGCGCACCTTGATACAATTTATTTTTTTTTATTATCCAGGCTGTCCATTTATTTTGCCAGATCATTTTAGTGCAGGAGTCCAAAATTACAGCATATCCAAATCTCAAGTGGACCACACCATAGGAAACATGAACGCTCGCCATTATAATGTTTATTTTCCATCCAACCTGTTGAGAAAAGACCTAGTTGAAAGGACTACATGTATATCACCTTGATCTAAAACTTTTGCAGCCCACGAGAAGTTTTAAATGGTCAATCACCATTGTTTCCTGTGGTGTGTTCCACTGAGATTTGGATCTGCTGCATTTTTGGGCTTGTACCCCAAAATGAGCTCGTAAAATTAATGTACAGCATGATACAAGTACATCATGGTGGGCTCTACAGGGAACCACCGAAGGGATTTCCTGTGCCCCTTGTTGCGGGAAGCTCTGTGGGGTCCACAGATATTCTCGTGAAAAATCCACTCCGTCCATAAGATTTGAAAGAAAATAATAGGATAGGAGTAAAAAAATTAGGCATATCCAAAACTCATGTGGGCCATACCACAAGAAATAGCGTGGATTGAACGCCCACCATGAAACTTTGTGAGGGATACATAAGTTTTGTATCAGGATGGTATTTATGGCCACAGTTATCTTAGTGTAAATAACCCTCTGAAACGGATTAGATGGCATATAAACATAGTGGTCAGCTCCAGGAACGTTTCAATGGTGGACGTTTCCGTTCCCATTGTCTCGTTTGGTGTGGCCCACCTGAGTTTTCGATCTTCCTAATTTTTATAATCTAGTACAATATTGTTCTTTCAAAACAGATAGAAAGAGTGGATTTGTAACCAGCATCTCTTTGGGGCCCACACAGCTTCTGACAACAAAGGCAATTGCTAATAACTGAGGGAATTGATATTGACACCGACCTGACCGACTGAAAAATGCACACTTTCCTTTCAACTTGCAGTAAGACAAATGGTACAAGTTGGTGCCGTCGATTTCCGAAAGTAGAAAGGGTGGGTGCATTAATCAGCCAAAGTGGGTCTAAATATTGGTCGGTAGAGTGGAGTCGAGGTGGGACAAGCTCGGCTTGACTCACCCATGTTATACTCGAGTTCGAGCTCAATCTCGCCCCGAGCTCAACATTGAAGCTTGGCTTCTTTGCCAAAGCTTTCGAGTCGAGCTAGTGGTTCGAGTCGAGCTGAGTCGAGTCGAGTTTACCTCAATAGGGGAAAGGAAAGAAAAAAAAGGGAATGGGGACAGGTATGGTCGGGTAGAGTTTTTTTTAATAAAAAATTTTAAGTTTTAACTTCTTTTTTTTAAAAAAAAAACTTAAATATATATTATATATATTTAATATTAATATAATATATATAATATATATAATATATATTATTAAAATATATTACTCAAGCCGAGTCAAGCTCAAGCTCGAGCTTCAAGTCGAGTTGAGTTGAAATACACCATGGTCGAACTTGGCTTGAACTCAACTTAAGCTTTAGTAAACAAGCTTGACTCGCCTTGAATCGGCCTTTCAAGCCGAGTCAATCCGAGCTGAGTCAAGCCGAGTCGAGCGAGCTTTTCGATCTAGCTTGACTCGTGTACAGCCCTAGTCGGTACCAAGATCCCTACGCATGCACCTTTATATGCTACTAGCTGGCACATGCCTCAAACATCTAGCCCATGAAATAAGTTGGACCTCCTCTAGCGATGATTCGCTGCTAAATCACGTTGGACCCACTCATCAGCCGGGCCACCCTGTATTAAAAATCGGATAAGGATTACCTACGGACGTTGCCAGTAACGAGGTGGCTTCTAGTCGATGCTATGTGGGCCCCACCATAATGCATGCATTTTATCCACGCCGTCCATTTTAAGGCATGAGCCAAAAAATGAGACATACAAATCTCAGGTGGACCACATCATAGGAAAAATATAGTGATTGAATGCCACCATTTAAAAATTCCTAGGGCCCATGGTAATGCTTATTTGCCGTCTAACCTGTTGGTTAGGTCACACATAGACAAACACTCCAGCTTGGTCATTTCTTTTGCACCGCATATTGCATTGCATCCTCAACACATAGAATTTGTTTTACTATGCTTCTGTATTGTATAGCCTGAATAAGGTTGATGGTATTATGGACTCGCCAGGATCTGCATATCGCATTACATTTGCGGCATATGGTATTTGGGTTACTATGTTTCTGCATTTATATGGCCTAGATGAGGCTAATGGTATTCGTGGTTCGTCAGGAATTGCAATTGTATTGCATCTTCAGCATCTGATATTTAGCTCACTATGACTCTGCATTGCATAGCCGATCTGTATTGCATACTTTGATATCGTATGACTTATAGACTTGTCAGTATTCCGCTTACGTTGATATTATATGCTTGGCACATGCTTTACGCACACACGTACACCACCCTCTAAGCTTCGTAGTAAGCTTATGCACAACTGTTAGCTGCAGGTGACGTTAGGTCGTAGCAGCATTGAGACAAGAGAAGCTGCTAGAACTTTGGAGTTTTGTTTCATGTATATGTAATTTCCCTTTTTACCATTGTACTCAAATGATTTTATTAGTGGATATGTGGTGATGATGTTGTTGTGACTTGGTTATGCTTGTGGTAATGTTCTTTTACAAAAAAAAAAAAATCATACTGAAAATCCTCCTTATAGGAATCAAGATCAGAATCTGGCGTATGGACGCTGGGAGCTGAGAATGGGATACTATGGAGGCTGTCAGCACCAGATTCGGCGATCAAGAATTTTGTGAGCTCAGTTCTCGAGTTCGGGGTGTGACATGGATCCTACTAAACCAACGATACAAAAGAAAAGAAAAAAAAAATCTCAAGTCTCACCTCAAGAATGAAGTCAGGGCCTGAGCACCGTTTTTGGGGTGTGATAATCATTATTGAAAGTTCTTTAGAATTTAACTCTAAAATGAGAGAGAGAGAGAGAGAGAGAGAGAGAGAGAGAGATGAGCGGAGTGTTACAGAGATCAAAATCTTTAAAATAGGGTTACTATGGATGGTAATAAATAATCAAAACCCTAGAAAAATGTTAACTAAAAAAAAAAAAAAAACATTTTCACTTCTAAGAAAAAATTCTATTATGCAAATCCTAACAAGCAAATATGTGAAGTGAGAATAGTTGGAGAGAGAGAGAGAGAGAGAGAGAGAGAGAGAGAGAGAGAAGAGAAGTAGGTTGGAGGTGAGGGAGAGAGAGAGAGAGAGAGAGAGAGAGAGAGAGAGAGAGAGAGAGTAGAAGAGAAGTAGGTTGGAGGTGAGAGAGAGAGAGATTGGAGTAAGTAAGAAGTGAGAGAGAGGGGGAAGAAGTGAGAAAGAGAAATGCATTAAGACTAGTGAAAGAGAAGCACTACGAATAATGAATTTTACATTTTAGAAAAGTGGAAAAGATGGTGTATTATTTTGAGAGGAAGGTTTTCGAAAAAGCAGAGCTATGATTTAAATTTAAATTTTTTGAAAAAGCTAAGGGCCTGTTTGGCCGGGCGGATTAAGAGGGATTAGGAGGGATATATGGGATGGATTTTAAGGTAAAGATGGTGGTGTCAGTGGATTGGTTTAAAGATCCATGGAATTGCTATATCCCGGGACAAGTTCACCGAGTCTATTTAGCACGCCCGACATATCCCGGGATTTTACCTTCCAAATACCCCTTCCAATCCGTCCAACTAAACACGCCCCAGGCACGATTGAATGGGATTAGGAGGGATGGGATCAATTTTAAGGTAATGATGGTGATGTCAGTCGATTGGTTTAAGATCCATGGGTTTACTATATCCTGGGACAAGTTCATCAGGTCTGTTTGGCTTGTTTGGCATATCCCAGGATTTTACCATCCCAACCCCCCTAATCCCATGGGATCCGTCCGGCCAAACATGCCCTAATAGTTTATGTTGAGCTAAATAACTTTTGGATAACTAAGTTAAAGCCCAGCTTGCTTCATAAATAAACTTGAGTTTTAAGCCCGAACCTGTCCCTCTGACCTGATACTCCAGCCTAAGCCCTACCCAAGGCAGCTAGGCCCAGAAGCCCATCGGGCCAACTCAGCCCATTGCACTACCAAAAAAAGGGGTAAAGGATACAGACCACGTTAGTTTTTTGCTACGGATATAAACCTTAGCTATATTGCTACAGACTTAATCCGTAGCTAAAACCTAATTATCTGTAGCTAAAACCTACCTCCTCACCATAACCTTATTAGATATTGATGGTGATTAAGGGGTTCCATGGGGCCATTGGAATATATATGTTTGATCTAAACCGCCCATCAATTTTGATATATAATTTCAATGGATGAGCCAAAAAATTATGTAGATTAAAGGTCTAAGTGAACCACACCATAAGAAATAATAAAAAATAATTTTCTATCGTTAATATGTTATGTAGTCCGCTTACAGCTTCGATCTGACTCCTTTTTTGGATCAACTGTTAAAATGATCCGTTAAAATGAATGGATGGAGTGGATAAATAACATACATCACGGTAGGCTCCATGAGTGCTAAAACTAGGCACTTAAAGTGTCGTCTGTCACCCCCAAAACGAAATCCCGTCTGCCCTTATCTCCCGCACGCACAAAATCCATCTCTCTCTCTCTCTCTCTCTCTCTCTCTCTCTCTCTCTTTCTCTCTCTCTCGTGACCTAAATCCTCTCTCCCTCTCACACTCAACCTCTCCCTTTCCCTTGCCCTCTCTTGATCTCCCATGCTCCCTCACCCTCACCTTCTCTCTCTCTCTCTCTCTCTCTCTCTCTCTCTCTCTCTCTCTCTCTCTCTCTCTCTCTCTCTCTCTCTCTCTCTCTCTCTCGTACTCAGCCTCTCCCTTTCCCTCTCCCTCTCTCGATCTTCAGCGCTCCCTCACCCTCTCTCTGTCTATTGGCCCCATTCTCGTCTCTCTGTTTCCCAACCTCTCTCTCTCTCTCTCTCTCTCTCTCTCTCTCTCTCTCTCTTGCTACAGTTTTCAAAACCCCCTTTCGCCGCAAACCCACCATTGATCTATGAGCACACCCTATGCTAGGGTTTTTGAAACCCCTTTCATCCAACCCTCGTCACCGTCTCGGCTCATCCACCAACCGCAGCCTTCGTCCGATTGCAATTTCTTCTCTCAGGTGCATGATGATAGATCTATTTATTGTTTGTTTGAAATAAGTTGACAGGAATCATAATTTGTAAGCCTTAAAACTAGGATTCGGTAACCTTGCAATCAATAGATTGATTGGTTGGTCTACATATGATTCAGTAGCCTTATAATCAGTAGATTGGTTGGTTGGTCTACATATTGCATTTAAATGCTTTTGTTCTTTGTGTTCATGAAATCAAGTGATGCCCATGTACTCAAGTATACATGTTCATATTGCATTTTCTTCTAATATTATACCAACAGTTTTATGTGTTTAATATATTCTGACACTCTCATTGTATTGGTAATTTGAGGTTGTTTAGCAATAAACACTTCAGTGTGTTAGTACAATTCCTTGTAGTGGTTTGAGGCCGCCAAGTGAAAAAACACTCCAGTGTGATAGGAACCATCCCTCATGGCAATCTGAGAGGTTTGCACTCCAGTGTGCTCACATTCTCTTTTATACCCTCAATACATGCCTCAAAGTTTCGAATTCAGGTGTGATGCAGGTAGAGGAGATTGGGATGTGGGCTGACCTTTATGGACATAATGGAGTGTTGTAGATTAAAGTATAGAAAAAGGAGAGTGCCAATATCTAGAAAATGGTCTGGTTTAGGTCTCAGAAGAAATCTCCACTGTCTATTCTGTTGTGGTGGTGATTGGAACTTTTCAAGAGTTGGGTGGGCACACTGGATGGGCCACGGGCTAAAGACTGCACTGATGAATCCTGTCTGATTGATGGTGTGATGTTTGTTTAGATTCATTGAATGATTAGGACGACCAGTGTGTTTTTGTTTCATTTTGCTGACGACACTAGTGACAGAGAGCCCCAAACATTTTGCACTGCTCCTGCTAGTGAAAATGCCCGTGCTGACAACACTGGTGACAGAGAGCCCCAAATATACTACCCTGCACCTGCTCGTGAAAATGTCCATGCTGACAACACTGGTGTTAGAGAGCCCCAAACATACCACCCTGCTCCTGCTTGTGAAATTGCCCTTGCTGACCAAAGTGATGATAGCGAGCCACCCACATACAACAATGCTCTTGCTCAGGGAAATGCCACTGCTATGGAAACCACTACGACTGTTGCTGCCTCATGTGAATACGTAATCAACAGCTCATCTGTTGAGGTACAGGACGTCGACCAACCCGTTTGAGGACCTGCCTTCCTTCCCAGCCCTTGCATCCTTCATCGTCCCTCTTGGAGTCTTCTCCTCTTCAAATTGAGATGCCGACAGTTCCCCCTGATCCAATAGAGGACCAGCTCTCCTCGCCTCCTGTAATCACTGACGGTCAACATCACTCTCAGGTGCGCATATCCAACAGGTCCCATCTCTTTACTGCAGAAAAAATTATGTGCGATACGGTTCTAAGACTATGGGATCGGCTGGAACACTTACGGCTCCCATCCACTTCCACTGTTTGTTCTCCTTTCAGGCCGCCCTCTCCCAGGCAGATCACCTGTCACTCTAAGGCCACCCTGTCCCCTGTTGTCACCCTATTACCTATTTCAGATACTGGCCTTATCCCAAATAAGGGATTATCTGATGGCTGCATATCCGTATACAGGCAGCTAGACCTTACTGTTGATCTGTCTCCTTACAAGATTTCGCGATGTAAGTCACCTCTAACCTCAGATTTGCGGGCATGCTCGGATAGGGGATTAACCAAAGTTAACCTTCGGAATAGCAAGGTCGGCCACTCAGGCAATGTGTCTGATGGATAGTGTCCTTTTCTGGAACGCTCGTGGTCTAGCTAATGTAGCCACGATTCGGACTACCAAAAGGCTTATTCGGGCATTCAAGCCTTCCATCGTTGCAATCTTTGAGCCTATGGCTAGGGACAGTCGGAGAGTGGGTATTGGCCTCAAGCTTGGCTTCCACTCCATCTCCAACGCCTCGGCTGGTGGTAAAATCTGGGTCTTTCATAGAAATGACATCAATATTTCTGTTATCGATGCTACTAATCAGCTGATTTCTCTTGAGATTTTTCTGTCAGACCAAATTATCTCCCCCAAGATCACGTTCATGTACACTAAGTGCTCGAGATTCGAGAGGAGAACCCTTTGGGCCTCTCTGGAGTCTCTTGCTTCATCCTCCCCCGGCCCGTGGGCTGTGTGCGGGGACTTTAACGCGGTTCTTGCCTCTTCTGAAAGGATAGGCAATAGGTAGATTGACCTAGAGAGCTCAAGGGAATTTCGAGACGCCACAGATAAAGCTGGGTTAATTGATGCAGGCTTCGTCGAAAATCGGTTTACATTGTGTAATAACCGCGCGGCAAGCGCTCGGGTTTGGGCTCGCCTGGACCGTCTTCTTTGCAAAGACTCTTGGTTGCGCTCCTTCTCTGGCTTCTTGATTAAACACCTTCCCAGGAGTAGCTCCGATCATGCACCGCTTTTGTTGTCCTTCCCCAGAGCGGCCCCCTCGGCCCCTAAGCCCTTCCGATTTCAGCGTATGTGGTTGCTTGATGAATCCTTCCCCAAAGCTGTTGCTGATGCTTGGGCAATGGATCTCTCCCCCTGCCGATTAACAACCTTCTGTTGAAGTTGAGGAAAGTTAAGCTCCGGCTAAAGGTGTGGAACCGGGATGTTTTTGGCAACGTCTTTCAAAATGTCTCAACTGCCGAACAAGAGCTTTCCCGCCTAGAAGTCAGTGCCCAATGTGATCTGGACATTTTAGCAGCTGCTCTTGCAAGGACTAAGAATAGGCTGTCCAAAATGGAGTTGGCTGAAGAGATCTTTTGGAAGCAGAAGTCTCGTCTATCATGGTTAAAAGAAGGTGATAGAAATACGAAATTCTTCCATCTGTCGGCGACTGAGAAGGCTCGCAAACTGGGTATCTCGGAGATCCTCTTGGATGATTATACGTGTATTTCTGACCAGCCTTTCATCCAGAGGGAGGCTGTTACCTTCTTCCAGTCCCTGCTCTCTGCCGACCCAGTCCAGTCCCCTCCTTCAGAAATGGATGGCCTGCTGGCGCACATCCCACTCTTGATTTCTGCTGAGGACAATTCCGCACTTATCTGTAGCCCTTCGCTTGAGGAAGTCCGATTAGCGACCTTCAAAATGCCAAGGGACGGTGCCCCTGGGCCCGATGGCTTCTCCGCAGCTTTCTTTACTAGCTGCTGGTCTATCATTGGCAGCGATATTCATGCTACAGTGGTGGAGTTCTTCCGTACCAGGGTGCTGCCTCGGTCTTTCTCTGCAACTTTGATATGCTTAGTGCCTAAGAAGCCTGGGGCCCGCTCCTTTGCGGACTACAGACCTATCAGTTTGTGTAACGTAGTCTACAAGATTTTCGCCAATGTTCTTGCCTCCAAGCTGAATGCCCTCCTCCCGAAGTTAATCTCTTTGGAGCAAGGGGCCTTTGTTAAAGGCCGTTATATCGCTAAGAGCATTGCTTTAGGGCAAGAAATGTACAGGGACATTGATAGGAAGGTCCGTGGAGGCGACATAGTATTGAAGTTGGACTTGGAAAAAGCGTATGATAGAGTATACTAGAATTTTCTAAACAAAGTCCTGCTGAAATTTGGCTTTGATTCAAGTTGGGTTCACTTACTTGAAGCCTGTTGGAATGATAATTGGTTTTCGGTGCTTGTGAATGGGGCTAGCTGCGGTTTTTTCCACTCGACTCGAGGCCTTCGTCAAGGAGACCCCCTTTCTCCGAGCCTTTTCATCCTCTCTTCCGAAGTCCTTAGCCGGAGAATCTCTCATCTAACCTCAAGCGGTCTGTGCACCCCTTTTAAAGTGAAGCAAGGTTGTAGACTGATTTCCCACCTCCTCTATGCGGAGTATACTGTTCTGTTCCTCAACGGATCCAAGAAGTCCCTGCAAGTGGTCAATAGTTTCCTCTCTTGTTTTCAGACCGTCTCTGGCCAAAGAATCAACCTGCGCAAGAGCGCCTTTTATTGCTCCCCGAAGCTATCCTCTTCCAGGATCAGATGCATTGAAAGGACTCTTGGGATTGCCAAGGCTACTGGTAGCTTAACCTATCTGGGTGTTCCTATCTTCAAAGGGAAGAGTAGAAGCAGTTTCTTCTCCCCACTGCTCGACAAGCTAGCTGCTAAAATCAACGGTTGGAGAGCAAGTATCCTATCTCGGGCCGGTCGGCTCACTCTGATCTCTCATGTGCTTAGCGGGATTCTCATCCACACTCTAGCAGCCACTGTGGTCCCTAAGCAAGTCCTCCAGGTGGCGAAGAGGCTCCTCGCGAATTTTTTATGGGGTAGTAAAGATGGCCAGTTGAAGCTTCATTGACATAAGTGGAATTGTATTTCCAAGCCAAAATCTGAGGGAGGGCTCAGTATCAGGAATCTGGTGGATATTATGCATTCCCTCCACCTTAAGCTGGCTTGGAATGTTAAGCAGGAGCGAGCATACAGCCTTTGGGGATCCTTCATGCGCTTTAAGTACTTGTTGAGAGGTCCTCTTGCTGCTTCTCCTGCTGCCCTACTTCTGGCTTCCCCTCTTTGGAAATCTCTAGTGTGCCTCCTCCCTGTCCTTGATCGGCATTCTCAGGTGCTGATTGGGCGTGGGGAATGCAGTATGTGGCACACCAACTGGTCTGGATTAGGCCCCTTGGACTCCCTTCCTTCTCTCGATATCCCTGACTCAGCCAGAAACTGTCGGGTGGCTGATTTCCTTGATGTTAGAGGCCTTTTGCAGAATCTTCCTTCGTCGATCCCGGCGTGGCTCTCTCATCACATTCAGCATGGGGGTTTCTGCATTTTTGATAAAGATGACCGCCTCTATGGCCTCTCGACCCCTCGGGTAGATTCACGGTTCAGACCGGTTGGAACCTAATCAGACCTCGTCATCAAACGCGTCGTTGGTCCAAGATCGTCTGACATTCTTTACTTCCTCCTAAGATATCTTTGTTCATTTGGAAATTGCTGAGAAATGCGCTGCCCGTCGATTCTCTCATCCAAACAAGAGGTGTTCAGTTGGTGTCAATGTGTAGCTGTTGTTCTAATGGCTCCTCCTCCGGCCCGAACATTGAATCCCCCTCGCACCTGTTTTTGAATGATGTGCTGGCCAGCTACCTGTCGAGGAAAGTTACTGCTATGTTCAAGATTCCTCTGTTCCATCACTCCTCTATTCTCCAGAGGATTCATTGGTGGTGGTTCCGGCCCTTACCCCGCAATCTCAGTGCTTTGTGCTTTCGGCTTACCCCTGTTTTCCTTCTTTGGGAGATCTGGAAAGCCAGGAATGAGGCCAAGTTTGATAACAAGGCGACCTCTGCGGCGGTGATTTTATCTAAGATCAGATGGTGGCTGAACTTGCTCTTTCCCCGCTTTCTGTGTGAAGCAGTCTCTCCTTCTCCGGTCCTTCCTGTGGTCTCCGGCCATAGCCGTGCCTCTCAGCCCTCTCGCCAATTCATTTTAGTCAAGTGGATCAGGCCGAGAGAAGGTTTTCTCAAGCTGAACGTTGACGGTTCCGCCTTGTCCAACCCCGACCCTGTTGGTGGAGGTGGGATTTGCCTCAACCACTTAGGAAACTTCATTTTCGCCTTTGCCATCGGATATGGGGACAACTCTAATAACTATGCTGAATTGCAAGCCATTCATGACAGAATAAAGTACTGTTTAGATCTTGGTCTTCATCAAATCATCCTAGAATATGATTCTGCATGGGCGGTCCAGTGTCTACAGTAGAATTCGCCCCCCTCCTGGAAATGGACATACTGGCTATCCAGGATTAGATCTCTTATCGATAGGGGCTCCTTCTCTATATCCCACATCCTTCGAGAAGCTAATGGGCCAGCGGATAGCCGTGCAAAAATTAGCAGTGAACTGCAGTCTTCCAGCTTCTTCTTGGCTATCTCCTCCCTTCCTCGTCGCATCAGAGGCCAGGTCCTTCTGGACAAAACCGGGCTTGGTGTCCTCCGTGACCACAACTCCCCTCTTCAGGCTTGACGCTGGCCCTTCCTGTCTCCGTCCTTGTTTTTTTTTCTTCTTCCTGTATAGTTTACGATAGGTAGGGTAGTCTTTTTTTCTCTATTCCCTGCCCGAATGGGCTGTCATGTAATTTCTGTCCTCTTTGAATGGAAATTTTCAGTTCTCAAAAAAAAAAAAAAAAAAAAAAAAAAGGTGTAGCTTTGAAAGAAGTTTCTTTTAAATATTTTTCTTTAAAAACTGTTGTTACTTTGGCTAATGGCATGAGAACTATTTATTTTTTCCAGCCAGAACAAATCATAAAAACACATCTATTTTTGTTTCATTTTGTTGTAATTCTAGGTGTAGCTTTGAAAGAGGTTTCTTTTACATCTTTTTCTTTTAAAAAAATGTTGTTACTTTGGCTAATGGCTTAAGAACTAATTCTTTTATTTCAGCCAGATGAAAAAAATGTTGTTTCATCTGCACTTTTCTTTTTCTTTTGGAATCTCTACGAATGTCAATACGAGTTCATACTTCTATGCAAGTTTGATTTACCATTCCTTTTTTTGGTTGAAACTAATGGACAACCTTGATGCTATGGAAAAGCAGGTCTTTGAAACCAAGTTTACCAAAATTGGAAAGAGATTTGCTAATTTCACACGCGTGTGAGCCCTGCCATCCACGTGCATTCCAAGTTTAGACAATTTAACTTAATTACTTGCATTCCAGGTATGTAATTTTTTTTAGCAATTTTTAAGTGTCTGCCTTTCATCCATCAATTCTGCCGGATTACTAACTTTTTTTCTCTTGTCTGAATGTATAAATGAAAGGCAGTCCACTGCTAAATACACCCAAAGCACAAACCGAATGGTTAAGCTATGTTTTTTCATTGACAAAAAAAAAATGTAAAGTGGACCCACATGTCAATGTAGATGTCTTATGGGCCACAGATTTTGGGGACGTTGTTATATTAACGTAAGGCGTGTTTGGATGCAAGGCATGCTCAGTTGAATTGAACTAAAGGAAATAAAGAAAAATGGGAAAAAAAAATGATCTTGAATCAGGTATCATTATTCTAATTTGAATGAGGTTGGCAATGCATATCATGTATTTTAATTCAAACTCAAAATCATCTGAATTTGCAGTTTCGGTCTTTTTTTTTTTTTTTTCAATTCCTCTCTGTTAAGCTCTAATTCTTGTGATTCAATTCAAATATCATTCTACATACTATTCAAATTCAAATTCAATTATCAATCAGAGCAAACTTGGATGTGTGGGATTAATATGATAAATTAGGCTTTTTTTTCTTTCTTTCAGAGAGAAGATGATGAAAGGAGAAGCAAGAACTGTTGATTGTTTAAGGGGAAGATTGCTTGCAGAGAGAGTGACTTCAAAGGCTGCAAAAGAATATGCATAAATCATGGGTAAAAAGGTCTTTTTTTCCTTTCTTCTTCTTCATTTCCTTTTGCTACTGTCTTTTTTTTTTTTTTTTTTTTTTTTTTATTTATTTATTTTAAAGACTACTGTCATTTCTGTTATATTCTTCTTCATTTCCATAGTTTTGGTTTCAAACATGTAGTTTTGAAACTTTGCAACAATCACAGTTTTCTTTAACTGCATTTTTCAGATTCAAGCATATGTTGTTGTCATACATGCAGAACAATTCTTCTATGTTTGTGATTTTCATTCTTAAAAAAAAAAAAAAAAAAAAACAAAAGCCACGAAGATTTCATTACTCTTGAAAATTTACAGCCTTTCAGGAGGGTCCCAACAAAAAGGATTATTCAATGCAAACTCATCTAAGAAAATTAATTTTCCATTAGTGATTGTTCTTAATTGTTACAAGTTCTCGTTCTATCAGGACCCAATCAGATCCAAGAAAAAGTTCCTAACCATACAATCCTTGTCCTTTTTCGTAGGCTTGTTACTGTATTTTTTTCCTTAACTGTTTACTCGTAGGCCATTGATCGAAGGATTAGGAACTTCCAATCTGGGACATTCTCTGTCCAAATTGAGACCCATCAGAGCTATAGTCTAGAATATCACCAGCTGGGCCGGATTGTAACAGGCTCATGACTTGTTTTAGTATAAATAGTAGAACATTGTTTTTTAAGTTTTAACCAGAGATCTGATTTGCGGTCTTTCTTTTGTAGTAGAAGTTACTTGGCATGTGTGAGGCAAATGGATGTGACATAGTGAATGGTCACTAATGGAAGTTCATTTATGAATGGTATGAGATGTTTGGATGATATTTTCAAATTATAGCATGACGATGTCTACATCTTTTCCTACCAATCTTCTATACTTCAATATGACTTCTGTAATGTTTGATCATAATATTTCATGAAACTTGGATCAGTTCACATTCAATGAATTGCAATTCATTTGGATTGAGCATCCAAAAGCACTCAAGTTTTGTTATTCCACTTAGGATTGGGAAATCCACTACAGTGAAACACCAAAATGGACAGAAAATTCTGTTTTAAAAAAAGTTAAAAAAATTAAAAAAAGCAGATTTCGTTAAGGAAAAAAGAACACTAATATTTTATACTTCATAATTTCATACATGTATATGCATGTATGAATTCACAGTGGACAGAATTTTTTTTATTTTTTATTTTTCTCCTGACATTGCTTGTGTCTTCTACAACCATTGAGCATGATGAGCTGTTTGTTTAGCTGTTCTTGAACTGCATCTCTTTAGATTTGCTTGTGGGTACCCCATTTTTGATGGTGTAACAGAGTGTAATAGATGATATGCAGGCACTTACAAATTGCATAAATTGTATGTAAGCCATACAAGTCAAATTAAACTGTTTAATTAATGGTTCTCAGTTTAGATATATCAGGAACCAAAAGTTACACTATCTGATTGTCTGACTATCAAAATAGTGAACATTTATTGGATGATTAAAAATGTTCAATTAATGGTTTATTGGCGAATGTTACCATCTGATCATCCTGCTCTATGTCAGAATGTGACCATTTGGATGATTTGGTTTCTGAATTTTCTTTTATCAGTGGCACTTTTTGAGCCTTTCTTTGATATCTTATTTGAACTTCAAACTTACAATCCAATTACATGATTTGGAGCAGGTTATTGACTATTTTAACAAGGCATTGGAGGGCTCAAGTATAGATCTGTCATAAGCCAGTATCTCTGTGTAGATTGATCTTAGGAAACAAGCAATTACATGACTACAATACCAACATTTCATGGATTCTTTCACTGCTAAGGTAATTTTTTCTTATTCCCAAGTTTTAAGCTATTTTTAGTTTTTACACTGCAATACCAACATTTCATGGATTCTTTAACATCCGTTCGGGTGGGATATGACCTTTTTTATAAGAGTTGTCCATGCCAGTTTTTGAGAATTGGGTGCAGCAAGTGGGTCCCATGCATTAATCTTAAAACTAGTGAAGATCTCAAAGTTGTCAATCTATACTCTTGGGAATTGAGTAGTAGGTGGGCTCATCAATCTTAAAATTGCTTAATTCCAAGACCCAAATCTGTTAATCTCAGCTTTTGGGAATAGGGGGTAGAAGGTAGGCCCATCAATGTTGGAATTGGTCACTACTTGAAGGCTCCAAAGTTGCCCTCAATCTTGGAATTTGACCAATCTTTGAAGAGCCCGAGTCAGTTCATATTCCTAGATTGGCTAAATAATGAAATAATCCAAATGCATGTAATCATGCAGCAAGGTGATGCATTCAGGTTCATTCATTGCAGGGAAGATAATTCATGTGTTTAGCCTAAGTAGGAAGGGGCCAACTAATTGGGTATTTTCTACTAGCAATAGAAAATAGTATAAAGTACAAACAATTTTAATGTTGGTGAGGAGGCATTTTGGAGAATAGATACATGTTAGTGTGATCTTATGAACTGGTTGGATGATAAATACTTCTTTGTTCCTCAATGCTGTAAATAGTACTTCACAATTCATGACTTCTTTAATACTTTCCACAAAACAGAGGGTACTTTTATCTTGAAATGGTAAAGTTTTTAACTATTTATTTTATCTTTGAAATGGTTATTTTTTCACTCAGATGTACTTAAATTTTAGCTCTTTATTTATATTTTCAGATACACAATTTTCTGGTTGTTGGTTTTGTGTTGCAAATTGGCATTTAGCTTTTACATCCAAGAAAATTTTTGCTTTATTGGTGTTGTTTATTAATCTGTCTTGCTAGTGCAGATAAAACCTTTGGTGAAGCCAACCAAAGACATAATGAAAGTTTGTAGCATTAAATATGCTTGGCAAGATTGTTTTCTTGAGGGTACTCATCTTCCTCTTAGTCCATGATATCCTGGGTTTTTGTCATTTCATTCATATAATTTTTTTGTTTTGTCAATGCAGCTAGGTACAACATTGGTGCAGTTATCTTGCTCTTGGCACCTGTAGTCTTGGAATGTCTCATTGTCCTTCAATAATTTAATATATCGAGATTTCTTTCCCATCATCATTTACATTTTTCTTCTTAATCGATATTTGGAAGTTAATATAATCATTTACTCTGTTTTACAATCTTTAAAATCTTTATATGTAAATCTGTGCCCATATGCATAGTCGGAGAAACTAAAAAACTTACTCATTCTCAGATTGTGTTGTGAAATATGCATCCATTATTCAAAGAAAGGGCGATATTCCAAGCACTCACACTTTCTCTCCTTCCTAGCTAAATTGGTGAGTCTTCTTTCCTTCATACTATATGATTCATTGATGAAGTGGCCTGACCATTTGGATAGGCCCATGTTTATATAGTATCTCGAAATTGATGAAGTAGATCCGGATGTGCGTCGGAGCTATCCGGATGTTGAACGGGGTCCCTGGAAGGTGGGAACCGCTGTTATGACCATGATGAAGCTATCCATTTCCTATGGACAATAATATGTGTGGCCTAGCCATTTGGACAGGCCCGTATTTATGTATTATCTCGAAATTGATGAAGCAGATCCGGATGTGTGTCGGAGCTATCCGGATGTTGAGCGGGGGTCCCTGGAAGGTGGGAACCGCTGTTATGACCATGATGAAGCTGTTCATTTCCTATGGACAACAATATGGGTGGCCTGGCCATTTGGACAGGCCCGTGTTTATGTATTATCTCGAAATTGATGAAGCAGATCCGGATATGCGTCTGAGCTATCGGGATGTTGAACGGGGGTCTCTGGAAGGTGGGAACCACTGTTATGATCATGATGAAGCTGTCCATTTCTTATGGACAACATTGGAGGGGCCTGACCATTTGGACAGGCCGTGTTTATATTTGTATTTGAAGGGACCACACCCTTAACCTAAACCATACCCTAAACCTATAACCTAAACCTAAACCTTAACCTATAACCTAAACTTTAACTTATAACCTATAACCTAAACCTAAACCTATAACCTATAACCTAACCTAAACCTAAACCTATAACCTATAACCTAACTTAAACCTAAACCTATAACCTATAACCTAAACCCGATCCCGAACCTGAACCCGATTTCCTAAACCTAAACCTTAACCTATTCTCAATTCCCTAAAGCTCTAACCTATAACCTATAACCTATAAACTAAACCTAAACCTAAACCTAACCTAAACCTATAACCTAAACCTAAAACCTAAACCTAAACCAAAACCAAAACCTATAACCCCAACCTAAACCAAAACCTATAACCTAAACCTTAACATATAACCTATAACTTATAACCTATAAACTAAACTTATAACCTATAACCTAAACCTAAAACCTAAACCTAAACCTATAAACTAAAACCTAAACCTAAACCTAAAACCTAAATGTATTCTCAAATCCCTAAACCTAAACCTACACCTAATCCTAATCTCAACTCCTTAACCTAAACCTAAACTTGAAAACCCAAACTAAACTCGATCTCAAACCCGAACATGATTTCCTAAACCTAAACCTAAACCTATTCTCAATTCCCTAAAGCTATAACCTATAACCTATAACCTACACCTAAACCTAACCTAAACGTATAACCTTAACCTAAACCTAAAACCTAAATCTATTCTCAAATCCTTAAATCTAAACCTACACCTAATCATAATCTCAACTCTTTAACCTAAACCTAAACTTGAAGACCCAAACTAAACCCGCCTAAACTTGAAAACCCAAACTAAACCCGATCTCAAACCCGAACCCAATTTCCTATACCTAAACCTTAACCAATTCTCAATTCCTTAAAGCTTTAACCTATAACCTATAACCTATAACCTAAACCTAAACCTAAACCTTAACCTAAACCTATAACCTAAACCTAAAGCTTAACCTAAACCTAAACCTATAACCTTAACCTAAACCAAAACCTATAAACTAAACCTTAACTTATAACCTAACATCTATAACCTAAACTTATAACCTATAACCTAACCTTAACCTAAACCTAAAACCTAAACCTAAACCTAAGCCTATAACCTAAAACCTAAAACCTAAATGTATTCTCAAATCTCTAAACCTAAACCTACACCTAATCTTAATCTCAACTCCCTAACCTAAACCTAAACCTAAACTTGAAAACCCAAACCTAAACCTGATCCTGAACCCGAACCTGATTTCCTAAACCTAAACCTTAACCTATTCTCAATTCCCTAAAGCTATAACCTATAACCTATAACCTATAACCTACACCTAAACCTAACCTAAACCTAAAACCTAAATGTATTCTCAAATCCTTAAACCTAAACCTACACCTAATCCTAATCTCAACTCCTTAACCTAAACCTAAACTTGAAAACCCAAATTAAACCCGATCCCGAACCCGAACCCGATTTCCTAAACCTAAACCTTAACCAATTCTCAATTCCCTAAAGCTTTAACCTATAACCTATAACCTATAACCTATAACCTAAACCTAAACCTTAACCTAAACCAAAACCAAAACCTATAAACTAAACCTTAACCTATAACCTATAACCTATAACCTATAACCTAAACTTATAACCAATAAGCTAACCTTAACCTAAACCTAAAACCTAAAACCTAAACCTAAACCTATAACCTATAACCTATAACCTAAATGTATTCTCAAATCCCTAAACCGAAACCTACACATAATCCTAATCTCAACTCCCTAACTTAAACCTAAACCTAAACTAAACTTGAAAACCCAAACCTAAACCCGATCCCGAACCCGTACCTGATTTCCTAAACCTAAACCTTAACCTATTCTCAATTTTGACAACCTTACTTTTAATGGAGAAAGGGGATTAAGGGTACAACTACTATTCTGATTGTTTAAGGTACTGGGAACTGCTATTGCCATTGCTAGCAATGGTCATTGTTGTGGGGAAATCCAACTCAACGAGTTAAGTCCGCTACCTATCTCGGAGCTCAGAGGGGAGACCTCGAAAATGTATGAAGGACATGCGGGGCCGAGTCCTATCTCGGCCCGTCTCGGCTCCTAGCCGCTATCCTCATTTAATAACTCGACAAAAAGGTTAATTTGTGCACTAGTTATGGTCCGAGGCTTGGAGTCAAGGCCACCCTAGTTCGAGATCCAAAGCCAAGGCAAAGGGAATTCTACTAGTCTCGAATACTAGTACTCAGTCCCGAGCCGGGAGAAGTCGAGGCTAAGGCTAGATGCAGATATCCCAAGTACCGAACCAGGAAACTACCTTATGCTTATATGACTGAATATCTCGCCCATGGATACGCTCCTCTAAGACACGATACACTACACAATCCCCGGATTACGGACGAAATCTCCACGATCACAGTATCCCACTGATTGAGTGAATCGTGTCGAGATTAACAGATGAAGATTATCCAACACGCAGGTATAAATACAAGGGGAACCCATTGCTACAGGTATGCGATATCTCCCACCCTCTCTCTATATTCAACTTAGACCCAGATTCCCTAGCCTGACTTAGGCATCGGAGGGTCCCCCGGCTTTGTCAGGGTCTCCTTTGATCACCCTTTGTGCAGGGCCAGGGTTCGTCGAAGGTTCACCACATCAAGCGGAGGGTGGTCCAGATTTTAACATCAACATTTTTTGGTGCCGTCTATGGGAATCTAATACGAAAAGTCAGTTTCTCATTCTCAAGTACAATGGCAAGAGGAAAGAAGAAATCTGCAGCTCATGTGGAACCAAAGAAGAATGATCAGACTCGGTCTTCTTCACTACTTCATGTCGAGTCGGCCCCAGGACCTTCCCAGCATTCTCGCAATCGGGCGAGGAAGTATCGAGCTATGTAATGCGAGATACAACCCTGCGTGACGAAATTAATCAGATAAAATAGCGACAGGAGCCACAACCACATCCTGTTCAAGAAATGGTCGGTCCAGTGATGGAAGCCCGATTCACACCGCGGAGTATGAGACCTGAGGGGTCTCAACATCAATCTGCTCAGGTTCCAACTTCAGTCCAGAACCCTCCCTCGACCCAAAACTGAGTTCCGGCTCGGAATACAACGACCCAGGTTCCGACGAATGCCTCAGTCACTTCAACTTTGGCACCGACGGATCTCCGACATGAGCTAAAAAGGAGGAGGGGAAGAATGACTCCTGAGGTGGATGCTACACAAGAGATAGTGGCTGAAAACAAAGATCTATGGGAGACACGGTTTGCAAAACTTGATAACAAGATTCTGATGCTAAAGTAGAATCAGCAGCCTTCATCAGTTCCCGCTGTCGTTCAAGCGATGATGAAAGAGACCGAACCTCCCTTCATGTCACACCCCGAACTCGAAAACCGGGTTCACAAAATTTTTGATCGCCGAATCCAGCGCCGACAGCCTCCGTAGTACCCCATTCTCGGCTCCCGGCACCCATACACCAGGTTTCGATCCTGGGATGCTACAAGGAGGATTTCTAATAATCAATTTGATTCGTAATGAGAATAACCAAAAGCATAACCCACGAATAATAACCACAAGAACACCATCACAAAATCCACTATGATAAAAAACTTTTGAGTACAAGGCGTATGAAAGGGAAATACAAGATAGTGATAATAACAAAACTCCAAAAGCTTGGCTGCACACTCCAACTGCGGCGAGACTACGGCTGTGTCCTGGCGTCGCCTGCACGCATCAATCGTGCATAAGCTTATAGAAAGCTTAGAGGGTGGTGTAAGTGTGTGCGCAATATAAGTGTGCTCAGAATGCAAGGTCAAAGTAATATGGAAACATGCTGATGAGTACATGAATGCAATCAGCCGTACCAAGGCCATGCAATGTAGGATATAAATGTTATCGGCCATATCAAGGCCATGCAATGCATAATGAAAGTCAAGCATGTCAATCCACATCCGCATATCAATGTAGCTCCTCACTAGAGCATCAAGTCAGTACGGTTCTCAGTCTGGGTAATCACCGGGGTTTATTACACTCCAAGTGGCACTGTCGCTCTCCTAGCCGCACAGTCCAAGTGAGACTAAGAAACCTCACTATCCGCCTGGCTAATAGTCTACTAATACCTATCCGGCATGACGATAGCGGACCCATTCATGAGCTGGTCAAACTCAGCCTAGTATTGTCCCCTACCCTCGGGCGAGTAAGGCCACACCCCTTTCCAACTGACCACGACACAGTGGGAGACGCGACCTCCTGGTATTCAGCCCTCGTGCGCTCATATATCCACTCTGTCTCGACGTTGGAGTCATCCTCTGGTACCATCGGGTTTAGGAATTTTCACCCAGGGACATCTATGGCGCTCGTATGGTAGAACCAAACATTTTCGGTATCCAATCCAGCCATCCACGATGTGTCTGTGGAGGCTATGACCCTAATGTCGCTAGGGCATACAATAATCATGATCACACAAATGCAAGTGCATGAATCACCCTACCAAACATGCAACAATCATGCTCGTACCGCGCGCTCATGTAGGGCAACTTCGTCTATCAGGGAGCCCATAAACAATCCACCCAAAGGTATATGCTATGATCAATCACTCCTCATACCAAGTATACATATGATGCGTATGATCATGAATCATGGATCTATACTAAACATGTCATAGGGTGACGGGCTTGTGCATAACGGATATGGGCCTAGACAGCCTACTTACTACAAGTATGGGCCTATCAGTGGTCCTTAGGAAGAGTGACAATGCGAACATTTAACCAACATTATCCCTACAATGTGGGCGTCAAACCATCATTGCTCCCAAGGTATAGCCTGCTATAAGGATCATCATACACAAACCATGGTGGAATCACGTTTTAATGGGCCTCATGTACATCCCATTAGGCCTCGACCCATGGGCCTTTAATACATTAAATGGGCCTCATACAAGTCAAGGTAGGCCACAACAAAGGGCCTTAAACAAATCACATGGCCTTATATGTATCAAGGTGGGCCTCAACGGATGGCCCACAAACACACCAAGATAGGCCTAATCACATGGCCTTAAAAAAATCTCCAAATTGGTTGGATGGTTTGGATGAAACTCATGCATCATGGTGGATCCCATAGTGGTTGAGGGGATGGACGGCATAGATGAGGTACATACCCATGGTGGGGCCCACACTATGGAAGGTGTGGATACAATACATACATCGATGGGTCCCATGTGGGGCCTACCATAATATTTATTTTCCATCCAGCCCGTTGACAAGGTCATAGGGGCCCACCGTAATATTTATTTTCCACCCAAGATGTTCATAAGATCACGTGGGTCAGGGCCCACCATAATGTTTATTTTCATCCAATCTATTCATAAGGTCATGTGGACCAGGGCCCACTGCAATGTTTGTTTGCAATCCAACCTATTCATAAGGTCACGTGGACCAGGGCCCACTGGAATGTGGTTCACAAATCCAGTCCACCAATTATGTACGTCCCACTTGGCTGAGGGTTCAGACCAAGTTTCAGCTGCACCCAAATTCCAGGTAGGCTTTATATGTTTTAGGCATGTCTTCACATGATTTTAGATGGTATGGCCCACCTGAGTTCCTTATACGGCTGATTTTTGGGATATCCCATAATTTAAAGGGGACGTGCCAAATGCATTGTGTGGATGTTCGAAACGCATCATGGTGGGGCCCACAGCTGGGGTCATGGGACCCAACCCGTCTGCCCGTCTGCCAGCACGCAGGCGCTACCTGCGTGCGTTCTGACAGCAGCAGCAACGTTGCTGCTGCTGTTTTCATTATTTTTTTGAAAACGCATTTTTCCGCGGTTTTTGGTAGGTGGGGCCCGCCTCAGACAAATTCGACCCAGCCATTGGTCCCTATGACCCAATGCCAACTTATCAAGCCTGATATTGGATAGTTTTTTGGCGTACCGAAACATCAGGCGGTATTTCAATGGTGAAAATTGTATTATCCAAACTATGGCCCGCAAGGAAGTCAGATTGGCCTCAAATTTCGGCTCAACGCCTAAAATGGCCTGAAGAAAAGGATGAACGGCTTGGATTGAGTACATACATCAGGGAAGGGCCTGCATGAGTGGCCCACCATTTCCCTTTCTCTTTTAGCTCATTTGTACACTCCCATGTCAGTACACACGCTCCATGTTAGCCACGCCCGTCCAGCGTCCAGAGACGCTGGACGGCATGGAGAAACTCATGCATTGTGATGGGTCCCACATGGTCTAGCCCACCCATCAAGGTGGGTCCCACATGAACGTGGCCCACTTGATATTTATGTTTTCCTTCATCTTGGCCCGCTAATGGGCTAGATGGCGTAGATCCATCACATTCATCCAATGGGTCCCACATGAAATACATGATTCATGGTGGGCCCCACTCACCCTTCATCATCATCACCATTCAAGAAAGAGAGAGAGAGAGAGAGAGAGAGAGAGAGAGAGAGAGAGAGAGACAGTGATAGAGGGACCCCGCCACTATGGGCCCCTCATGGATACATCACATACATCAAAATGGGTCCCACCAACAAGTGGGCCCTCAAATCATTAAATCAACAGTAGAAACTCAAGATCACCCACCTCTAGGCCTTCTCCTTGCTCCCTTGGTCTTCTAGGCTCCTTATCTTCACTTTTAACGGTGGATGATGGACTTTCTATTGTGGGGATGAGAGATGAGAGGGTGGGCCACACTTGTGGTTTGAGAAAGCTTGGGAAGATTGCATAGGAAGGCTTGGACGTATGGAGTTTTGTTGCTTGGGAGAGAGTTTTTGAGAGAAATGGAGAATTAATGGATGAAAGGGATAGGTGGAATGGTGGGTGTAAGGAGAGGTGATGGGAGTTCTGGCTTTTGTTGAAAATGGAGTAAAAGAGGGATGGTGAGGGGAGAGAGAGAGTTGACTTGTGGAGAAGAGGGATGGGTTGTTGTACTTGAGGTGTGGTTGTACTTGACTTGTACTTGACATTGATTGATTGATTGATTGATGGGACATGTTGTAGAGATTCCCTCGAAGTTTGTAACACGCGGCATTTCTTCAGAATGTACGCAGACCCACAACTTCTACCCTGGTTATCGGGTCAGTGCGCGAGTCATGGAGTTGGAACCGCGACGACAGCGCGGTCGCTAAGATACAAGTCTCGGGTTAGGCTGACTTCGGTATGTGGGACCCGGCTTAAGATCGGGCGCAATTCTTAGAAATGGGTCAAGGATTGCTGAAATTCGACCGAAAAGATCGCGGAAGCCTACGGAATGGTACGAACTAGGATACGGGTCTTACAGTTCACCTCTACAATCATGAGCGAGGTAATGCCAAAGATGTTCCGGATACCTCCCGTCATCCAATATTCTGGGTCTAGCGACCCGTCCGATCATGTAGAGGCTTATCGCTCATGGATGCAAATCCAGACAGTAACGGATGCGATGATGTGCAGGGAATTTTCAATCACGCTCACTGGATCTGCTCGGAGTTGGTACCGTCAACTCAAACCCAATTTCATTGGTTCCTTTACAGAGCTCAGCAGATTATTCCACACCCAATTCATAAGTGGTAAGAAGAGTCGAAAGCCTAATACTCATCTATTCACCATCAAGCAAGGGCCTAAATAGTCATCGAAGGACTACATCGCCTGTTTCAACAAAGAAGCATTACAGGTGGAGGACTATGACGACAAGATGCTGCTCATTTTGTGTTTAGTGGCTTGAAAGAGGGGAAGTTCACCTTCTCCATTGGAAAGAATCTACTAAAGACGTTAGCTAAGCTCGTCACCAGAGCTCAGAAATACACTAATACAGAGGAATTCTCCAACACCTGAAAAAATGTCCAAGTAGCAGAGTCAACTAGCAAGGGGAAGAGGTCGAGTAACGAAGAACCCTAGTCGTCCAGTAAAAGACCAGACGACCGCGCTCCTCATGATCGTCATCCGAGTAGAAAACCTGAGAGCAAATTCTGTTCCTACACTCTCCTCAACACATCTACTGAACAAATACTACTAGACATCAAAGGCCAGAAGCTCCTGAATTGGCTTGTTTGCATGAAGGGCGACCCAGATCATCGAGACAAGCACAAGTATTGTCGTTTCCATCATGATCACGGCCACAACACAGCCGACTGTGTGGATCTCAAGGATGAGATCGAGACCTTTATCTGTAAGGGTTATCTGCGCCGATATACCAATTAAGAAAGAACAGCTCAGAGAGAAGAACGAGAGTAGCCGAACAATATTGCAGAAGAGCTGGTCGAGATCCGTACCATCTTTGGTGGCTCATCCGGTGGAGGAGACTCAAACAGGGCCTATAAAGCCCATTCTCGGAAGTCTGATCCGGAACATTACATCCACATGACCGAGTGGCCGAGCAAAGAGCTTCAAGTCAGTCCGTGCAGTCTGACCTTCACAGAAGATGATGCGCGCAGAATCCAGCATCCGCATGACGATGTCTTAGTAGTGACTATGACCATAGCCAATCACAAGGTGTATCGCATCCTGGTCGACACCAGAAGCTCAGCTGATGTTATCTACTCTGAAGCTTTTAAAAGAATGGAGATTCCAAGGTCACGTCTTAGACCTATGAAGATCCCCTTGCACGGTTTTGTCGGAGAAAGAGTGATCTCCGAAGGAGCTATTTGCCTCCCTGTGACCGTGGGAGAAGGATAGATTTAAGTCACCCTCTTGGTGGACTTCCTCGTCGTTAATGTGTCATCGGTACATAATGTCATTCTGGGCAGACCTTATCTCAATGCAATGAGGGCAGTCATCTCCACTTATCAACTGATGATGAAGTTTCCCGCCGAGGGCAGAATAGGCTACCTCCGAGGCAATTGGCGCAAGGCTCGAAAATGTTATATGATAGCAATAAAGAAAAGGTTAGTGAATCAAGCCCTCACCATCAACGTCCTTAATCCTAGGGGACCTACAGAGGACTCATCAGTGGAAGACTTAGAGGCAATACCTCTCGACGAGGCAGATCCGAGCAAAACTGTTCGGCTCGGAACATCGTTGAATTCTAAGCAACGGTCCGAAATGTTGTCCTTCCTACAGCAACACAATGACGTCTTCACATGGTCACATGAGGACATGTCAGGGATCTCTCCTGATGTCATGGTTCACATGCTGAATGTGGACCCGGATCATAGACCGGTGAAACAAAAGAGGAGACCGTTTAATGCCGAGCGGTATGAGGCCGTAACTGACAAAGTCTCTAAACTGCTCAGCATTGGCTTCATCGAGGAGGTACACTATCCAGATTGGATCGTAAAGGTGGTCCTTGTCAAGAAAACCAAAGGGAAATGAGAGGTCTGTGTGGATTACTCGGATCTGAACAAGGCCTGCCCTAAGGATATCTTTCCCTTGCCTCGGATCGATTAGCTGGTAGACAACACAGCGGGGCATGAACTACTCTCCTTCCTGGATGCCTATTCTGGGTATAACCAAATTGCGATGCATCCCCTAGACAGGCAAAAGACTATCTTCATCACTGACAAAGGACTCTACTGTTACCGGATCATGTCGTTCGGCCTGAAGAACGTTGGGGTCACGTATCAGAGATTGATGAATCAAATGTTCACTAAGCAGATCAAACGCACTATGGAGGTTTATGTCGACAACATGCTCGTTAAGAGCACCAAGGCATCTGACCACTTAGCAGATCTCGGAGAAACCTTCTCCATCCTCCGAGTGTACCGGATGAAGCTGAATCCCGCGAAGTGTGCCTTTAGAGTTAGCTCCGACAAATTCCTCGGGTTTCAGGTTAGTCAGAGGGGCATTGAAGCAAATCCTGACAAGATCAAGGCGCTCCTCGACATGAGCTCGCCTTGAACTATTAAAGAGATACAATGCCTCACTGGACAAGTAACAACACTCGGGCGGTTCATGTCCAGAGCCACTGACGAATGCCTCCCCTTCTTTCAGCAGTTGAAGGGTCATAAGAAGGTCGAGTGGACATCGGAATGTGAGCAAGCTTTCCAACAGTTAAAGCAGTACTTGGACTCATCGCCCTTACTATCCAAGCTCGAAGAAGGCGAGCCCATATTCTTGTATCTTGCGGTCTCGGCCTCAGCCATCAGTTCAGCCCTGATTAGAGAAGTGGGGGGCAAACAGCACCCCATATACTATGTGAGTAAAGCAATGGTACCTATCGAGACGAGGTACACGACTCTGGAAAAGTTGGTACTCTATCTTGTTGTCTCGGCTCGGAGGTTACGCCTGTACTTCCAGGCCCATTCCATTATCGTCTTGACCGACTCTCCCCTCAGGCAAGTCCTCCAGAAGCCCGAGGTGTTGGGTCGGCTAACCAAGTGGGCAATTGAACTCGGGGAGTACAACATCCAGTTTCGACCAAGGACCGTGATTAAGGGCCAAGCTGTGGCCAACTTTATTGCAGAATTCACTGCCCCGACTGAAGAGGGGATCAGCGCCGAGGTGGAGATGGCTCCTTCGCCTATTCCAAGTAATCAAGAGACAACATCAGAACCGGGATGGATTCTTTATGTGGACGGGTCCTCCAATGCCAAGCGTGTTGGGGCAGGGATTGTCTTAGTCGCACTTGATTCTACATCCATCCAGTATGTGATCAGACTCGGTTTCAAGGCCTCTAACAATGAGGCAGAATATGAGGCTTTGGTGGCTGGACTTAGGCTAGCGGCCAATCTGGGGGTCCAGTCTCTCAAGGTACGATGTGATTCTCAGCTGGTAATGAACCATATCTCCACCGAATATGAAGCTAAGGAGACTAGGATGGTGGCTTACCTGGCCGAAGCAAATAAACTGATAGAAAGGTTCTTGAGCTGCACTATTAGTCAAATTCCTAGGGGGAGAATTCTTGGGCCAACGCCCTAGCGAAGCTAGCCTCAATCACAGAAGGAAAGATTCTGCGAGTCATTCCTGTGGAGTTCATAGAACATCCGAGCATTGACCAAACAGAGAAGAAAATGGTCAACCTAGAAGAAGATGCTCTGAGCTGGATGGACCCAATTTACAACCACCTCACATCTGGTGAGGTCCCCTCAGACAAGTTGGAGGCTAGACGCCTGAGAGTCAAAGTGGCAAAATACGTAGTCTTGGACGGGATCTTGTACAAAAAAGGGCATTCACAGCCCTACCCCATGTGTCTCTGACTCGATGAAGCAGACTGTGATTCGGGAGATTCATGAAGGCATCTACAGAAATCACTCTGGTGGTCGGGCCCTGGCTCTGAAAATACTCCACCAAGGACATTTTTGGCCGATCATCAGAGAGGACTCAAAAAACTATGTTCAAAGGTGCGACAAATGTCAGCAGTATGCAACCGTGCCGATGCAACCAGCGAAAGAAATGACTCCCATGAGTGGACTGTGGCCGTTTGCTCAATGGGGGATCGATATCATCGGACCTCTGCCCACAGGGAAAGGGTAGGTCAAGTTCGCTATTGTCGCGGTGGACTACTTCACCTAGTGGGCTGAAACTGAGCCTGTCGCAAAAATCACAGAGCAAAAGGTGGTTGATTTTGTCTAGAAGTACATCATCTGCCGATTTGGAATCCTGCGCACTATCGTATCTGATAATGGCAGACAGTTCGATAACGACGAGTTCCGAGGCATGTATTGGGGGCTCGACATTTTGAACGCGTATTCTTCACCTCGACACCCGTAATTTAATGGATAAGTGGAGGTAGTTAACAAAGTCATCAAGTACCATCTCAAGATAAAATTAGAGAAAACGAAAAGCAACTAGGCCAAGGAGCTCCCATTCGTCCTCTGGGCTTACAGGACTACGGCTCAATCATCTACTGAGGAAACCCCATTCTCGTTTTCCTATAGTTTGGAGGCGATGGTGCCAGTCAAAATTGGCCTCCCTACAGCTCGGGTCAGGAACTATCAAGAAGATCAAAACACCTAGCAGATTACAGCTAACCTGGACCTACTCGAGGAAGCTAGAGATATCTCTAGACTCCGGATTGCCGCTCGGCATCAGCAAGTGGCACGATTCAACAATTCCAAGGTCAAGACTAGGCGATTCTGTCCAGGAGATTTACTCCTTCGCCGACTCTTCTAGAACACTGTAGAGCCGGGGGTTGGGGCACTCGGACCCAATTGAGAGGGGCCATACAGCGTGGTCCGATTGACTAAGCCTGCCTCCTACCACTTAGAAGATCTGGAAGGCCGTCAGCTCCCCCACCCCTGGAATGCCGAGCACTTGAAAATCTACTACCCCTGATGTAATGGCCGCTGAAGGCCCTTAATAAATGTACTGCTTAAAGCTACTAACCTCTTAAGGCCTCTAATAAAAGTTAAATTCTTTTCTACATCGTCTACTCGAGCAATTTACCCCAGACTATTTACGAGCGAAAGGAGTTACCTCTGATGAACAGAGGCTAACTTAACGGACCAATCCCTTCAAGAAGGGGTCAGAACGTTAAACCCATGAAAATCTACCTAGGAATCCCCTCATACTCAGGAGAAAAAGCCCAGAGACGTCCAAACTCCCTAAGAAAGGGGGTCGACCCATCAACAAATTTGCAAAATCAACTGAGCACGCCATTCGTGGGTGGGGGGAGGGTTGGCCCCCTCAAGGGGTCGGTCCTTAAAACATTAGACATCTAAGAATTATCACAACAATCAATGCACGTGAACAAGTTGTATGCCAACAATCATCATTGATATAAAAGAGAAATCCATTTACATTGCAAAAAAAGAAGATGGAAACTTGTTATTCCCTCTGAGTGGAGGGACCAGCTACCGAGCTGAGGGGCTGAGCGTTGATGGTGGCTTCAGCAACAGGAGAACCTTGGGCAATCTCCATAGCAGGAGGGGCATTTTCGAGCTAGTCTGCCACGACAGGCTCAGCATCACCGGCGGTGTCTGCCATGAGGGCGTCGAAGTTGAGAGTTGGATAAAGCTTTTTGACCTCGACCAGGTAAGCGTCAAAGCCAGTGTTATAGCCGAAGTAATACAATTTATCCAGCTCTTTGGCCCTTTCAGCGGAATCCTTTTATTCTACCACTGCCGCAGCCGCTTGTAAGACCGCTTAAGCCTCAAGCTCTGCCCGTAAGGAAGCTTCTTCGTAGACACAGCAGACTCAAGGACCCTCCGTTGCTAAACTAATTGGTTTGCCGACATCTGCTGCTCCGCCTCAAGCTTCTCTTTCGCCACTTCGAGCCTCGACTCG
This sequence comes from Magnolia officinalis, assembly GCA_021015155.1. NCBI lineage: Eukaryota > Viridiplantae > Streptophyta > Magnoliopsida > Magnoliales > Magnoliaceae > Magnolia > Magnolia officinalis. The sequence goes on along the minus strand of JAJHSJ010000004.1, from coordinate 31,721,038 downwards.
GCTTCCAAGGCCCTGAACTCCAGATCTTTGTTAGCCCGACGCAAACGCCTGACTTTGGGTTCAACCACATCCAAGCGAGCTTGGAGTTGGTTGATCTCACCTTAGAGCTCAAGTTATCTTGCCCGGCCCTCCGTAGCAGCTTTCCTCAGCTCCTCCTGCTCCGCGGCTGAAGCCTCCAGCTTCTTCTCAAACTCAACTCGCTGTGCATTTTACTCTGCTCTCTCCTTCTCAAGCTTGGCCCGCTCTGTTTCTTGTTCTGCACTCTCGACCACAAATTTGACCCGCTCGGCTTCAAGCCATTCCATCTCCTTCAACCTCTCCTTCAATTTTATCATCATTGGCAAAGACTGGTACGTAACATACAGCCACATAGTCGTTCATGAAGTTAACATGGCGGTGGGAGAGTGTGTCGGCTATCTGCAACTCTAGTGCATGCTTAGCTGCCCAAGGGTTCAGTCGAGCCATATAAAAATCAGGAGGTAGGGCTCCTGGAGAGGATGCGGAAGCTCCTCCCCTTGGAGAGGATGTGGAAGCTTTCCCCCTTGGAGAGGGGGCAGAAGCTCTTCCCCTTGGAGAAGGTGCGAAAGCTCCCTCGACCCCGCTGGTTGTAGAAGCTTGGATAGCCACCTTGGGTGCGTTCGCATACCCGGCAAGGACATCAACATGACCGACTATGGTCTCGGCCTCAACAAGGGGGATCGCAGATCGCACGAAGGCAACTGTGCTAAGAGTCTCCCCTATTACCTCCCTCCTTGCTACAGAAGGACCCGCAACCGCGAAGGAGCCTTGGGGACCTGCTCCTCCGCAGAAGGTGATGAGATGGTGATAGGCTCGACTCTGGCAGGAGCCTCAGCAGCTGGGACCTCTGGAGCGACGGAGATCGGGAGTAGCAAAGCCAGGGAGCGCTGAGCGGGCAGCGGTCTTGGTTCACAGCCTCAGGGAGAGCTGTGGCAGGCACGGTTTCATCTGGTTCTACAGCTAGGGTGGCCTTGACCTCGGCCTCAGAAGCCTTCCTCTTCCTTGAAATCACCTTCGTCCTTGGTTCAAAGGAGAGGACGACGTCCATCGGAGGGCGCGGAGGCCTTCTCCTCTTTGAACCACCTGCCTCCATCCCTGTAAAAAGGAAAAAGAGGAATTAGCCTAGTGTGAGTCACGAAATCAATGAAATCTCCAAAGGCCCTAACTCCACTTACCCAAGGCAAAGAGAGTGGGTCGAACTCTGCAGAAGTCGGACAACACCAGACTCTCTGGGTTAATAAGCCTGAACCAAGCACGTCGGTCTGCAGGGATTACGTGGACCCGGTCGACCTGATGCTTATAGAAGGTGGAGAGGTTGGGGGCCCCCTTCGGTTAGACTGCAAGCATAAGCGAATAATAAGATTGGGCATAGGAAAGAACTGAATACGCAATACGATTAAAAGAAGTGTCTGATGACCTGGATTAGCAAACTTGGTAGGGACTCGGGTCCGTAACCGATCCGATTCAAAGGCCGGGGCTTCCCATTCCCCCGAGGCCCAAAACCACTTCCCCTTCCAATCTTTGTTGGAAGAAGGGAGCTGAGTTACCAGACTTGGGAGGCATGGGGGCGTGGCCAAGAAGTTCCACCAGGCCTTGTCCGTGTTATCGTATTTTCCCATGTATAGAAACAAAAATTCCTCTGGTGTCAGTCTCTGATTCCCTGCTTAATGTCAGAGAACAAAGGTGGAAGTTAGGGTCCTCCAAGAGTTTGGGACCAGCTGCCCCGGCCCAATTTTCAGTTGCGTTGTCAGTTCACGTAAGAAAGGATGGATGGGGAATTGAAGCCCACATTGGAGGGCGTAGACAAAGATGGCAATCTCACCCTCAGCCGGAGACCCTGCTTGGTCTGTGGGGGTAGGAGTTCGGATGTGGACCGAACTGAGGATCTGATAATCTTTGCGGAGTTGGGCCATTTAGGACTCAATCATAATCGATCCCCCAGGAACTATTGGCCTTATTCTGCCTTTCCTGGGGCCTGCTTTGGACCGCCTGCGAGATCTCAAACAGCCCTCTTTGGTCCTTTGCCACAACTCTTGGCCCTCTGATTTACAGATCCTTGAGCCAGAGTTGTGGGTTGTAGAGGGGTATGGCCTCGAGAGGGCCTTCAGACTCTCTAGGCCTTGAGGCTGTGGTCTCTGGATCAGCCTCTGAACCAGCTCCTCGAATTAAACTCATCTCATCAGAGTCGCTCGACATAAATGAAAGATGCGTTAAGTGTTGGAAGACTCACAGCGTTGCAGATAATCTCCCCCAGCAAAAGTTTTTCCAGCTCCGATGTCTTCCACTGGACTGAATCTTCCCTCCAACGGTCGAGAATCCTTTGTTCGGCGACAATCTCTGACAAAAGGTGATTTTCGGCGAAGAGCAATTTCCAACAAGGGTGATTTCCAACAGTAGGTAACTCAGAAAGGAGGAACAGGGAAAATTAGAATACGAGAAGTGTGAGAGCGAGGGGGGAGGGGTTTATATAGCCGCCTCATCGCTCGGCGCCATCATTACTAGCGAATGTACCAAGGGTCGATACAACTCAGCATCATTGCCAAGGGACACGTGGAAGAGTACGATACGCCCGAGCCCGTGCTTCAAGATCAGAATCTTCTCAGCATTTAATGTCATTTAAGATACAGGCGCTTCCTCATTCCTCTGACACACGTGGCGTCGTTTCCTTCGTCCCGCCGTCTGTAAAACGTAACCGTCACCATGTGTCCTCTACTAAGAGGACGAAAACCGAAGGGATGCAGCCGTTGCACCACACGCGAGATCAGAGATATGCGAACCGCATTAATTGCGCCCTGATCATCCCAATCGACAGCAGAGATGCGAAGACGTCGTCTCATTTCCCCAGGCATTTACTCTTCAAGTCTGAGCTCAGATTAAAAGAGTAGGAGGCTTTTGTTGTGGGGAAATCCAACTTGATGAGTTTATAAATGTTATTCTATCTAGTTCTTATGATTGTTAAATTTTGTAGTGTCGAAAACTCTTGGAACCTGTATCTTGTGTAGCTCATCTACATGTTCAAGATCATGAAATTCATGTAGAAGAACAAAGGTCTTTACCTCCAAATGTAAGAACAAGAGATTCACAAGTTCAAGTACAACATCAAGTGATAGTTCAAGGTTTCAAAGCTTTAACTATGTCAAGAAAAGTACTTTACTTTGGAACTCAAAGCTCAAGGTAAAATACAACTCACAAGTACTTCAAGTTCAAGCTTCAAAGAACTTCAAGATGTCAAGCTTCAAGCACTTCAAGAACAACTATCAACCGAAGCAAATGATGTTTAAATGTTCAAATATCTCTTATAAGATATGGATGACCCTAGATTGACACTAGGTTAGGTCATATTGATTGCATACTTAAATTGAGTCACTATATACTTCTATAGGCTATTTCTCGACTAGTCTTAGCCTATGTTCGACTAGTCTTAGTACTGGTTCGACCAATCCAAGGTTTGTTACTCATTTTTGGGATTTTTTGTTGGACCCTCGACTAGTCCTGGAGACTGCTCGACCAGTCGAGTGAACAGTGCTCGACCAGTCAAGCAGGCCACTCAACCAGTAGTGGAACGGGCTTATCTTATCGTGCCCAAAATTTTGAAAGTTTGTTGGTCCTTCGACTAGTCGAGCTGTCCTCTGGACCAGTCAAGTGAGCAGTTTTGCACTTATAAATAGAGCACGATTTTCAGAGCTTTTCATTCAATTCAAGCAAAATCAAGACACCACTCTGAGAGATAAGTTTATGACATTCTTAAGCTATTTAGTGCTCATTTAATATTCTCTTTAATTTAGCTTTTTGTATTTGATTTTGAGTTATATATTCCAATCTTATTTGAAGAAGGGATTTAAGTTTTTCCCTTTCTTGGAATCAAAATCAAATCAAGCAAGCCCGAGGTGATTTAATCTAAAATTCAATTAGAACTTAGAACCTTTTCATAAGTGAGTGTGGACATTGAACATCTACGTTGAACATCTACTTCGAATTGGTTCTTTCGAGCTTCATCAAAGGAGAATATCCAGATAAGTATATTTACATTTCTTTAAATTTTTTTTTTTGGTTTTTGAGGTTGTGCTAGAAAAGTCTTTCTTTCTTTTTGGTTTGTTTGAGGTGATCCAGAAAACTCAGAGTGTGGGGTTTTTGAATTGTGTAAGCCTACTTGAAAGACACAATTGTGAAGGTTTTAGGTGAACCTTGAAAAACATATTTCATAGTGAACGTCAATATCGACTGTGTGAGGATATTGAGAGTGGAGTAGTTGTGTGGTTGTTTTTCTAAACAGTTGGTGTACACACAAGCGAACCACTATAATTTCTGGTCTTGTGGTGGATGATTGATTGTGGTTTTGTGTGAATGTTATAATTTCTTTGCCTTTGTGGAGAATGTTGTAATCTTTTTATGCACGTGTGGAAATGTTGTAATAGCTTAGTTTATTTTCTTTACTATTTTTATTCTGTATTCCTCTGTATCGGTATGAGATTTTGATACACAGACCTTTCTAGGAATCAGGTTGTCCTACCATAAGCCATTGGTTTTTGGTGTAAGGTTGTCCTTAGAACAACATTTGTATCAACCTCTCAATACTTGTACATTTGAGGTTGTTATTCATTTCTGCTTTGTTGGATTGTTTAATGCTATCTTTAATTATATCTGTTTAATTCTGCATTTAATTTTTTAATTTGGCATAGTCCTATTCACCCCCCCCCCCCTCTAGGACTCTTAGCTCTGCCTTTTCAGAGTCAAGTCTGCTACCTACCTCGAAGCTCGGAGGGGAAACCTCGAAAGTGTATGATGGACAAGCGGGGCCGAGTCCTATCTCGGCTCGTCTCAGATCCTAGCCGCTATCTTCGTTTAATAGCTCGACAAAGAGGTTAATCTGCTCACCAGTTATGGTCCGAGGCTTGGAGTCAAGGCCACCCTAGTTCAAGATCCAAAGCCGAGGCAAAGGGAATTTTACCAGTCTCAAATACTAGTACTTGGTCCCGAGCCGGGAGAAGCCGAGGCTGAGGCTAGATGCAGATATCCCGAGTACCGAACCAGGAAGCTGCCTTACGCGGATATGACCGAAGATCTCACCCGCGGATACTCTCCTCTAAGACATGATGCGCTACACAATCCCTGGATTATGGATAAAATCTCTATGATCATAGTATCCCATTGATTGAGTGAATCGTGCCGAGATTAACGGATGCAGATCATCCAACACATAGGTATAAATACAAGGGGACCTCATTACTACAGGTACGCGATATCTCGCACCCTCTCTCTACATTCAACTTAGACCTAGATTCCCTAGCCTGACTTAGGCATCAGTGGGTCCCCCAGCTTTGCCAGGGTCTCCTTTGCTCACCCTTTGCGCAGGGCCAGGGTTCGTCGAAGGTTCACTGCATCGAGCAGAGGGTGGTCCAAATTTTGACATCAACAGTCATCACTACAGTTGTCTTGCTACTATTAGCATTTCAACCAATGACAATTGGCTAAAAAATATGAGAGAGAGAGACAGAGAGAGGGTGACGGCTTTGGGTGTCACGACCGTGGCTACTAGAGATGACGCGTATGGTTGCCACTGCTACGACCATTGATGGCACCCATGCTAGAAATGGAGAGAGAGAGAGAGAGAGAGAGAGAGAGAGAGAGAGAGAGAGAGAGAGAGAGAGAGAGAGAGAGATTAAGGCAGGGGACAACCAACAGTGGTTATAGTTGTTGAATTAATTCACTTGAAGAGAGATACATGTATGTGTTTCAATACATGTACATGTACTTAATGAGATACATGTATTAATTTGTTCTAATACATGTACCTTTTGGAATACATGTATTCATGCTTAGAATTTTGTGAAAAGGTTCATGTCTTTGTTGAAGAGTCACATGTCCCTTTTTTTTTTTATGCATCTATTAAATAGCTTTTATTTGTTGAATGTATCCAAAAGCCTATAAATATGTGTATGGATTCCATTTTCAAGTATGAAGAAGCAATACAACAAAAATCAGTATTCTCCTATTCCCTTATAAGTTATTTTTTCAAAGTAAAAAAGGCCACAATAGCCTACAAAGTGGTATCAGAGCCACGTTTCGGGTCTTGACTAGGTGTTAGAAACTTCTAAAGAAGTAGAATCGATGGCAACGAATGGTGCAACGATTCATCCCGCAATTCCCATTTTTGGAGGGGAGAACTTTGATCATTGGAGCATCAAAATGAAGACCTTATTCCAATCTCAAGGGCTATGGGAGATTGTTGAAACCGGTTATCCAACTACAATCGATCTCACATATCTCTCAGCCATACAACAAGAACAACTAAAGGAGAATAAGAAGAAAGATGCGAAGGCCCTCTTCTTCATCCAACAAAGTGTCTCTGATTCTATCTTCTCTAGAATCATTCCATCTCAAACTTCAAAGCAAGCTTGGGACACTTTACAACAGGAGTTCAAAGGTACATCTAAAGTGATTGCTATCAAGTTACAAACTCTACGGAGGGAGTATGAAAATCTAAAAATGAAAGACTCGAAAAAGATGAAAGATTATCTTTCACGAGTAATTGAAGTGGTGAATCAGATTAGGATCTATGGAGATTCTATTTCTGATGAAAAGGTGATTCAGAAGCTTTTAATAAGCCTTCCTACAAAATATGATACTGCCATTGCCGCAATAGACGAATCTAAGGACCTTTTAACCTTATCATTGGTTGAGTTGATGAGCTCTTTAGAATCACATGAGCAAAGATTGTTGAGGAGTGAAGAAAAATTAGTTGAAAGTGCATTTCAAACAAAACTTTCAATTGGTTCACAAAGTTCTTCCGAGAAGACACAAGCTGCTCCTAGAAAGAATCAAGGCAATTACAAGAAAGGTGAATAATTGATGCAAGGGAAATGACAAAATTGAAACAAAGGTAAAAATTCAAATCTTACCTGCGATTTTGCAAAAAGTCTGGCCATATTGAAAGTGAGTGTTGGAATCGAGGCAAACCCCAATGTTTTAACTGTAAAAAGTTTAGACACATGAAGAAGTATTGTCGTTTCAAGGACAATCAGCATGCTGCAAACTTCTCTGAAGAAAAAGTTGAAGAAAACATGTTTTTTGCATGTCAGTACTCACTCACTCAAACTAAGACATATGGTACTTGGACAGTGGATGCAACAATCATATGACAGGTGATGATCGGATATTCACAAATATCGACCCATCCGTCAGATCTCAAGTCCATATGGGAAATGGTGTTATTGTGGAAGCAAATGGAAAGGGGACAATTGCCATTGAAACCAAGAAAGGGGTCAAGTATATAAAAGATGTTTTACTTGTTCCTGACTTGGATCAAAACTTGCTATGTGTTGGACAACTTGTTCAAAATGGGCACTCTATATTCTTCAAAAATGATTCTTGCATTATCTATGACAAGAATGACACCAATCAAGTGATCGTGGCATAAATCAAGTGATCGCTAAGGTAAATATGGAGAAAAATCGTAATTTTCCTATTAAGTTGCGATATTCGATCAATTGTGCATGGAAAGCCAAGACACTTGATGAATCTTGGCTTTGGCATAAAAGACTGGGGCATTTGAGTTGTCATGAGTTGAAGTTGATGGATCAGAAGAATCTGGTAGATGGTTTACCGTCTGTCGAAATTAAAAATGACATTTGCTCAGGTTGTGCATTGGGAAAACATCATCGTGCACATTTCTCAAGAAGCACGTGGAGAGCAAAGGCGCCTTTGGAGTTGATCCACACTAATATTGTGAAAAATGCAAATTCCATCACTTAGTGGAAGCTTGTATTTTATCATCTTTGTTGATGATTATACAAGAATGATGTGGGTGTACTTCATAAAGTAAAAGTCAGAAGCTCTTTCGATCTTCAAGGGATTCAAATCACAAGTTGAGAGCCAAAGTGGTCTCAAAATCAAGATGCTGAGAAGTGATCGTGGCGGTGAGTATGTCTCTAAGAAATTTGAGACATATTGTGAAGAAGAAGGAATCGAGAGGCAACTGCTTGTTACTTACACACCTTAGCAAAACGGCGTTGCAGAACGGAAGAATAGAACAATTGTTGAAATGGCTCGTTCTATGTTGAAGGAGAAAAGCATCCCAAATACTTTTTGGGCTGAAGCTGTGTCTACAGCTGTTTACTTGCTTAATCGGAGTCCTACAAAAGCTGTGGATGGCAAAACACCGATTAAAGCATGTTGACGATTTGATACTCATGGGAAATGATCGTACTATGCTCCATCAGTTCAAACTCGAAATGATGAAGACATATGAGATGAATGATCTTAGCATGATGCATTATTTTTTGGGAATAGAAGTTTCTCAAGACAAAAATGGAATCTTCATTTCTCAAAAAAGGTATGTTGAATCTATTCTTGCAAAATTCAGCATGGAAGGATGTAACCCAGTTACTACTCCTCTTGTAGTAAACGAGAAGCTAATAAAAGATGATGGTTCAAAAAACGTGGATGAATCATTGTACAGAAGTATCGTTGGAAGCCTCTTATATTTCACTACTACAAGGCCTGATATTATGTTCGCTGCAAGTTTACTCTCGAGATTCATTGTCACGCCCCAAACTCGGAAACCGTGCTCACAAAATTTCCGATCGCCGAATCCGGTGCCGACAGCTCCTGTAGTATCCCATTCTCAGCTCCTAGCGTTCATACAACAAATTTCGATCCTGGGATCCTATAAGGAGGATTTTCAACATGAATTTTTTTGAAGATAAGCATAACCACGAGTATACTCAAATCGTAAAGGCAACATCATCATCACATATCCGCTAATATAAACATTTGAGTACAATGCTGAAAGGGAAATACATATGTTAAAATCAAAGCTCTAGGAGTCCGCTGCATGCTCCAAGCTCAACACTGCTACAACCTAACACCAACTGCACGCATCTATTGTGCATAAGCTTATAGAAAGCTTAGAGAGTGGTGAAAGTGTGTGCACAAGATAAGTGTCAAGCACGTAAATATCAGAGTAAGCGAAAATACAGCAAGTCCATAAAAATATCATCAACCTTATCCAGAATATGCGATGAAAAGACATAATAAGCCAATGTCATATACTGATAAATTAATGTAGGTCGGCTATGCAATGCGGAGACATAATGAGCCAAATATTAGATACCGATGATGTAATACAATATGCAATTATAAAGAGTCGTTAATACCATCAGCCTCATCTAGGCCATATAAATACAGAAACATGGCAACCCAAATGCCATATGCCGTGGATATAATGCAATATGCAGATTCTGGCGAGTCCACAATATCATCAACCCTATTCAGGCTATGCAAAACAGAAGCATAGTAAACCATATGCTATGTGTTGAGGATGTAACACAATATGCGGTGCGAATAAAATGACTAAGCTGGAGTGTGAAGTCGGGATGATAGTACGTAGTATCGCAGGCTACGAGATCCATCACAAGGGACTTCTATCGAAACCAGTCCAATGCCTAAATTTAGATAGATAGACTTAATGTGGCAAACTCCTGATCTCAGGTTAGTCATGCGCCTCAACCAAAATCCTGACCATTGCGAAGGTAAACATAATAATTAGTTGCGCACCACCAACCCGAGTGGGTAGTGAATGAATAAATAAATAAATATACAACTTCTGCTCAATAAGTCCTCATATTAGTACAGTACATCTCTGGGATCATCACCGGGGTCTATTACACTCTACGCCAGCTTGTTGCCCCTATCCGAGTGCATGACTAGGTAAGTAGAAGAGACGTCACTTCCACCTGCCAATATCAGGCCCGCTCGTCCATAGCGGACCCATTCCTCAAGCTAGTCAAAATCAACCTAGATATTGACCCCTCACTCAGGCAGGTAAGGTCACACCCCTTTCCAACCGACCACGACATAGTGGGAGACGCGACCTACTGATATACAGCCCTCGTGCGCTCATGTATCCACTCGGTCTCGACGTTGGAGCGTCTCCTGGCCACGAAGGTTTAGGAATTTTCATCTAGGGGCATCTATGACACCTATATGATAGAACCAAACATTTTCGGTGTCCCATCTAGCCATCCACGATATGCCTGTGGAGGCCACTACCCTGATGTCGCTAGGGCGTACGGTGGTCATATCATAAAATGCGAGATGCATGAGTCATACCGTCCAGTTATGCATCAAACTTGCGTGTACCATGGGCTTACGTGGGGCAACTTCGTCAATCAGGGAGTCCCATAACAACCTGCCCAATGGTATATGTAATGATCAACCACATCTCATATCAAGCATGTAGATAATGCGTATGGGTATGTATCATGATGTTATGCTATCACATACTCATAATCGACATCGATAATCGGCCTAACGAGGCCTAAGGGAAGGTCACAATGTGGACATTTAGCCATAATTATCCATCAATGTGGACATTCAACCAACATTGTTCTCAAGAAGTGGCCCTCATAGGGCCAAACATATAGTGGGCCCATGGCCACACACAAGAGCCTAACATATATCGCAATGGCCTTCACTCGAGGGCCACATATACATTACATTGGGCCTCACCATATGGGCCTCATATACATTACATTGGGCCTGATATCTGGGCCTCAAATACATCACAATGGCCCACTCACACAGGCCTAATATACATCACAATGGGCCGCTCACATGGGCCCACTATACATCACAATGGGACGCATCGCATGGGCCTCAAATACATCATAATGGGCCACATCATATGGGCTGAAAATTCATCATAATGGGCCACGTGACATGGGCCTAATACACATTATAATGGGCCGCATGACATGGGCCTAATACACATCACAATGGGCAGCATGACATGGGCCGCATGACAGGGGCCTAATATACAACACATCGGGCCTCATATACATCAAGTGGTCTTCATCAATGGGCCGCACCAATGGGCCTAGAAAAGTGGATGAACCGTGTGCATGCAACAGACATATTATGGTAGGCCGCACAAATGAACGACATAGATATACAATACATGCATCAATGGTAGGCCCCACGTGGCACCGTCTAAAGGTGGACGGTGTGAATATAGAATATGTAAACTAAGGTGGGCCCCATCACATGGGCCTAATATAAATAACAGGTGGGCCCTGCATACTCAGCAAATGGCCCCCATCAGATGGGCAGTGTGGGTACAACATACATCACGGTGGAGCCCATGGCACCGTCCAAACATTGTCCATATAAATTAGCACTATCCAAACATTATCCAGCACCGTCCAGTACAATTTAGACGGTGTGAATGAAATAAATACATCATGGTGGTGTTCATGCTGGCAAAACAGGTGGACGGCTTGGGTAAAACACATATACTAGGGTGAGCCCCACCCCCTGGACGATGTGTATATAATAAATACATCTAGGTGTGGTCCACCGTCCAGATCTGCTGGACGGTGTGCATACACCACATACATTAAGTTGTGGCCCACAGAACTGCTGACATACAGGGCAGCAGCAGCTGCCTGCTACATGGGACCCAGCAGGTAAACGACTTGGATCTAAAACACATCAAAGGTGGGTCCACAATGGACGGATGGTTTGGATCTAACACATACATCGTGATGGGCCCACAGAACTTGTTGACGTCCTACAATCAGTCGTTGCTGCTGGCCCACCATCCCTGATGGATGGTGAAGATATAAAATAAATACATCACGGTGGGTCCACGTGGTAGCCCACCAGAAATTTGAATCTTAGGCCAGGGAATTGGATGGACAACGCTAATGAAAAACATACATTAGGGCCCCACGATTTCGTCCAGATGGATGGACGGTTTAGATATACAATACATCATAGAGGGGCCTACACGAGTGGACGGTGTGGATGCTGCACTTGTGCAGCGAGTGAAGTCCACGGACGGTGCAGATAATGCACATATATCATGGTTCGTCCCACGCCAGCAAGGCCCACCGCCTAGATCAATCTGATATTTGTGTTTTTCCTTTTATTTTGGCCTGTCCAGACGGATGAGCATCAATCCCATCTGCTGGAAAATCCAGCAAGGTGGGTCACGGTGTTAGATGGCATGGATATGAAACATCATGGTGGGCCATACACACACACACACACACACACACACACACACACATGGTGGGCCACACACCTCATCATCAACATAAAAATGAAAGAAAGAGATAGAAGGAGAGAGGACGAAATGTGTGAAGGGGAGGGACCGCGCCACTATGGGCCCTCCCTATACAATGCATACATCAAGATGGGTCCCACCATATGTGGGCCCTCAAATCATCAAAATCGAGATGATGAACACCCACCATTGGATCTCCTCTTCCTTCTTCCGCTATTGCATCCTAGAGCTTCAATGGAACATGATTCATTGGTTGAGATTGATCATAGAGGGTGAGATTGGGTGGTAGGAAGGTGGGCCACACTAGCTTCTTTGGAGAGTTTGAACGATTGCTCTCATAATGGCTTGGAAGAAGGGTAGAGAAATGAGAGAGAGAGAGAGGAGAAGAGAGAGAGAGAGAGAGGGTTGTAAGGAGAGAGTGATGGGTGATGGAGTGATGGGTGAGTGAGTGATGTGTACTTGACATGTAAGGGATAGGTTGCTTTGGTA